>CM062817.1:342075820-342445820 GCA_031772625.1 Pinus tabuliformis
AACTATGTTGAGGGTATACGTGTTGCTACATTATGTGAGATTACATTAGTTTTTCATGTTGTAGGGTAGCCCATTGTGAGTGAGAGTTCATGTAGGGAGAACGTCTCATGGAGAGACAAGCCACTCTTATTGACGGCATATGACCTTGTTATGACAAAGAATAGTCCATGTACATCATCATCATTTCCAGCATTATATGAAGCAACCTCCACCATATTGGCATCGGGCTCGGAGACGTAGCCCACACTAGGTGAACTCCGTTATCAAATGTATCGTGTTCTTGATTCGTTGATTGTCATTATGTTTCCTCTTGTTTAAGCATACACATGTGGTTCTTTTATGCTCTTTTAAATACAATTCTAACAACATCACAGAAGTAAAAGATCTTAGATAATTTCGGTAGTTGAAGGAAACCGGATCAATATCCCACCATCTACTCCAATTACTGGCGGACACATCCCATTGCAAGGATTAGGTATCCCGCTAGAAGAAGAAGAAGTGTTAGACATCATCCAGATCACTTTTGATCAGATTGAATGCAAGATAATGTAGGAAATATGAAAGTTCTATGCGAAGACTTTGACTAAGCCTATATCGGTGGTCACAGAGCAGGATATTTTCATAAATAAAACCATGAACCCGAAAATGATCACCTCAAGTGGAAACATGTTTTTCACAGCCACAGAGTTGAATGTAAGAAGATTGAATAAACAAGTGTTGAATTGCAAACCAAGCTTGGTGCTTCTGAAAAAAGAGTTGTACAAGTGAAAAATGAGAACCAAACCGTGCTTATGTCCCATTTGAGTGGAAAAGAGTTGCAAACATCTATTCTAGGAGAGGTGATAATATTGGATAATGCCATGGACCTGGCCTATCCAAGAGATAATGAAATTACATTAGGTTATATCACCATTCCTAGCCATACAAGTAGAATCTAAGGAAGGGGGAGAAAGGCTTAAACTTGCCACTATAGTTATCAAGAGCATACATGAACGAAGCATGCGGTATCAAAATGCACTAGAAGCAATTCCAAAGAAAGATTAGATAATAGTAGAGGATGATAAGGTTTTAATCTGCATCAAGGTTCATTCACATGATAAATTGGCAAGAGACCTAGATAAGGTAATAGCCTCATACAAGCATCTACTTAGTGGGTTGGAATCCCTTATCCAAGTACACCAAGTCTCTTATATTTTTTCATTGGGTGAAGTAAGGACACATGAAGAGGTGAAGCAAGATATCCAAGAATTTGTGAGTACCTTCAAGAAAGTTTCTACTACAAAAAACTTGCAGGTTACCAAGGAGGAAATTGCCCAATATGTCTTGGAGCCTATAAAGATGTACACTAAGCTCATGACCCTATCAAATCAAGTGAAGGAAATGAATTCCACTCTACTACTAGATTTCTTAACATGTCTTCATGTGCATGAGGATAAATCACAACATAAATTCATTAGTGTTGTAAAGGAATACAATCTTTGGTGTACATATCTTGTAGAGGTATTACATTTGGATGTCTCGAATATCAATATTACTAGATTAGTAGTTTGAGAATATTTTGTTTCTTTTATATAATATGTTGTTAGTAGAATAAATATTAGAGTATAGATTCATGTAAGAATATGAAAGTTCACGAGGTAGCTCAAGAGTCATAGTGGTAGATGAAAGGTCACCCCATTTTCTATAAATATGTCCTCATAACCCAATGTAAGGAACTTTTTGTTTTGGATAGTATTGCTGCATATTGGTTTGAGAGCTAATGAACCTTTTATGAATGCAAGCGGTGATTTTGTGCTCACATTCATGGATTCCATGGAATTTTCATGTGATGATGTGATGAGTATTTCATACTTTTGATTCGTAGATGTGCAATCTTTTCATTTGTTATCAATCATTATGAGATTTCTCTTGTGATGATCGGATGTTACGTGTTGGGCTTATTTTATGCTTATTGTTGGTGAAGTATTTCATTGATTTGAGCATATATCCTATATAAGATTGTGTGTCTTTACATGCTTTCATGAGATCGTTGATTGTGAACTCATTTATGATCAATGAACTATTTTTCTATTGAACACATGGGTTTTATTTGAGGTTTTTCTAACACTACTTCTCTTAAGATTCATGTTACTATTAATTACTCATTGTTACATGCATATAATCTTACGTTTTTAATTTATGCAAGTCACTTATTTTCATTTATCAAAGCCTTATTTTATTCTCTAACGATTATTGTCGTTTTTCCAAAGTGAATCAATAACCTATTATCACTTAGAAAAACCTTGTTGTGGAGGGAAAAAAATAAGGTAACCTCTAACCTCTTTAGATTGAAAGTTGGCCCTTCAATATGGAGAGGGATCTCTCCTTAAAACTCTACCACTCATTGTCACCTTAGTAGTAGGTTTATAAGCTCATTGGCCAGATTTACTTAATGATATGATATTGGTTTGGAAAGAAGACAACAAGGACCATTGGCCATGGAGTCTAGTGTAAAGGCTGCTAACCATAGGATACATAAACAGTTTAAAAAGGGCATGCTAGCTTATGATTTTTTAGACAATTCATCAGTTAGGTATGATAGGAGAAAGTACAAAATAAATATCAAAAAACGGAGCCAAAAGAATTCTACTAATGATATTTAAGCTGAACAACATCGAAGTAATTTGGAAAATCTAAACTTGATATTTCAGAAAGAATTCGAGTTCAATCACTTTTTCCAAACACTAAAGACTTATTGATCAAATTTATGGCTTAGAAGAAAAATACATAGTAGAAACACTAATTGAAAACCACCCACACATGAATCTTACAAAAATTTCATATGTAAACCTATTGATAATGGATGATATTAATATCAGAACAAAACACACAATACTTCTTCTTCAAAAATTCCCAACTCGTCCTCCTTACAAAATTATAGTCTTTATAGGGTAATTACAAAGGTATAACCAAGTTTTTAGCAAAAACTTAATTACAAAGTCTTAAAATAAATTAGAAAATATCTAATTAAAATCAAATACATTACATCGTTCCATCATAAAATAAAATAGATAATATTATGTATCTAAAGATCATGTTGTTGTTGGAGAAATGTCTGAATCTAAGGATCCCCAAGTCGAATTTGATGAGGTGGCTCTCCAACTGAAAGTTGATTAGGAATTTTTCTAAAAATAGAAAAAAATAATTCTGGTGAATTCCTGAAAAATTGGCTTCACAGATCCATTTGAATATCTCAAACTGTGACACTTGTGTAAAACTGAGAAAGTCTTTTCTTAATGCTTCCATTTGCAACAAACATCTCTCTTAGTTTTCAAAATTCATTTCCATCTATTTGGAAACCGCACCCGAATTTACTGCCTTTTATAGGAAAAAACAAAGTAAAACAGAGCTTTTGCTGACATTTGATTTGTCAGCACCACCATTTCAAATTTTATGAACCAACACTAACAATTTAACAGTCATCGCACTTGAAATTTTTAATAAAAATAAAACCATTGAACCATTTAGTTTGAAACTAGACTATGATAATGGGCTCCAATCCCTGTGAGGCATCAAATAACTCAATGCTTAGTGATTGATCCATTGGGATGATCCCAAAACTCTACCCTGTAACCTGCAAACTATGACCTTCTTTTCTAACTAAGTCCAATCCTCAATAGAAACTGAACCAAAATAAATGAAAACCAAAACTGATGAAAGGATGCTCTGACTATTGAGCTTATTTCGATTGTTGTCTACACTAAGCCACTAATATATCTACCAATTCAAGTGATACATAATTTCCAGTGCAGCCATGAAATGAGGTGGCTACTCACTTGAAGTTTTCTCATAGCCTCCATAAGTGGATAGAAAAATGAAAAATATGGAAACTCAAACCTTGAACTAAATCCAAACCTTGTACTTTTGAACAAATATACTCCAACATATATGATAACTGTAATAATCCTACAAAAGTATCTTTGAAAATATCAAAAATTGGCATGTCTTGATTAGCAGTAAAATGGAAAAAACCAATTTCGTCTCTAATTTCTAGGTGTTCTCATTCAATGTTTCTAGTCCCAATATCCTTCTCAAATGATATGGAAAAAATATGTTCATTTTGTTTATCATGTACCTCAGGAAAAAGAATTATGTGTTCTTGAATAGATTCAAAATAAAAGCCATGTCATAAACATCAGAAACATCACAAGTTGACCCTTCATGTCATTGAACGAAAATATTATCTAGATCTTTGAAACTTTTCAAATCTATAATTTCAAAGGATGTAACATCACGCCACAGGGAAACCCAAAAGGGGTGCCACGTGTCACTCCTTTTTGGGCATCTCACCAATCCAAAGTTGCCATTTGTCCTTGTCACATGACAACCCTTGGTGGCACCACATCATCATGCTAACAACATTTTTTGATGTGTCATGCCATGTGTTTCCATATCTAACATGTCATGCCTTATAAACTATAGCCACATGTCCAAGATATTGCATCATCATTGAGTGTGTAGGGGAGTCGCATGTCATCCATGTCACCATACCCATACAATGAAATTGTGCCAAGTGTCAATAATTAATTGGGCCACCTGTCCTTCAATGAGTTTTTTCCACATCTCATCATTCTATTAGGTCATTGGGATACATTAAACATCATGTAACTCTTGACATCATCCATTGTTTGTGTTTATTTGTCACCGTTGATTTACTTGAATGTTGCACATCGTTTATCAATGTTAAATATCATGCATGTCCAGCTGTCATCTTCCATTGACTTGATCAGTGTATGGTGGATACACCCAAGAGGTGCACACTCTTTAAAATTTTAATGTTTTATGTTTCTTTCCTATAGTTTGGGTCTCCAACCAATGTTTACCTTCATATGGTCATAAATTCTCATCTGAGAGGATTCGTTTAGAGAAAGATATGTCCTTGGAAAGGTATCGATAATAATTATGCAACCATATTATTTATAGGATCATTTGAATATCATAAATTCATCAAAGAATCAAATAAATTCAAGCATCTTCATATTCATGTGATGAGTTCTTCTAAATGGTCAAACTAGCATAGTGATTCATTCCTTGCTCACCTTAGATAAGGCTACGCTTCAACCAGAATAGATAAGGCTTGTAGTAGCGCTTCAACTAGAAGGAGCACCTCACGGATAATGGAGTCCCAGTGGTGAGGTGCACCCATTCCCCTTGTGGATACCAATGCCCTTGTTTAGCCCGATTACCGTTACCGATTCACTTCTTGCTCCACCATATGAATAGTGAGTGAACCCTAAGAAGTAAGGGCCCTCCGGGTCCTCGTTTTTCACATCATTTATGATGCGCAAGCAGGCCCTTTTTTTGACTTATTTGAGAGGGGCCACCCAATAAGTCCTACTTCCTTAGGCATCAACAGTGATATTGTTGATATCTTAGATATCCCCTTTGAAATTAATGACATCTTATTATCATCAATAACAACACTATGTGCGAAAATCTCCACCCTTTTCATTCATTACAACACCATCAGACATTGATCATCATTGATGTCAACAAATCAAAAACTCCCCCTATGCAAATGAAATGTATACAATGTATCCCTCCTCAACTACCTTCCTTTGTTAATGTCAATGTCTATATCAATGTAGGCAAGCTTTCCCCCTAAGGAATTAATGGCAAAGGGTCAGAGGCATCTATTGAAAATGCCATCTTGATCAGTGAACATGATCTTGCATAAGTATCTGTCAAAAATCCATAATTTGTTCCTGGATGATCCTGTGGACCTAACTGAATCATGTTTCCTTCCTAATACTATGTTTCCATTCTGATATAATCTCCCCATAAATTCATGCTTCCACTTCTACTCATAATTGCAATCTTTAAAATATCCCCCCAAGATCATGTGCTTTCTTGTGAACCTGATCTATGTCTCTTGCTGCTCATGATTGTTCTTTAAAATCTCCCCCTAAAACCATGCTTCCTTCATTTGTAAGTATCTATCATCTCTACATTTCCCCTCAAACATGCCTACTTCACTTACCATTTCTTTACATCTAAGAAATGTAAGAATCATAATCCATATATTTCCCTCATACATGGACTTCTCTTCTTTAAGTTTAGATTAAATAAATGATGATATTGGAGAATCTTTGACCAAGGGATTAAATGTTAGGTGTTATACTTGATCGAGGACATCTTCTCCATCTACTAGCATTATAGGAAGTCATTCTATGTTGTACCATCTTGAGTTGAGTCTACAATCTCGTGCTATATGACCTTCCACTACATGGATAATACCTTCTAGAGGAGGTTATAACAGAGGTTTTTATTGTTATAAAATTGGAAAAGATTGTCGAAACACATTTTCTAAGACATCCTTTTGTGGTAACTGTCAACTCTGCTACATGTTGTTGATTTTCAAAGAATGGAAGTAAGCTCGGTCCTTGGTTTCCTGCTCAAAAGAGGTCTGCACTGGTTATCCTCCTCCTTCTCCTTCACCTCGCTTACTCCCTTTCACCCCGCTGCCTCCATTTTTCCCCTTGCGATGCGATCTGATCGCAATCGCACATTTACCCTGCTGTCTCTTTTCGTCCCTCCGCTTCTGCCGCTGCAATATTGCGATGCGATCTGATCGCTATCGCAAATCGCGCCCATGTGGGTTAAGGCTCCGCCCTTTGTCTTCCACCGATACCATATCACAATCGCTCTGTCGCCGTCCGATAAGTCCCGACGATCCAACGGCCCATGTTTGTATGCGCCCGCTTTTGAAGTACCGATGCGATGTTCATCGGCGATCGAAAGTTGCAGGGTCAGGGCTTGATGTTAATGTAGACCACTCCATTTCCACTGATGCAATATCAGGTGCCAGACCCGATATGACTCACCATTCCTTTGTATAAAGTCTCATGTCCGCTTTTCCGCCTCCGATAGTGTATTTTCCTATACTCAGTCTTCCTGCCTTCATGCTCCCGCCGAGTCATATCCTCCGTCCATCTGCACGATCCAACGGCTAATGTCTTTTCCCTGTCTTGCTCATGCCTCCACCATACTGTCCGCGTCCATAGCCGGTCCCGTGCATCCCAAGGAAGAAGATGGCCAGTATTCAGCACTCTGTGCAGTTAATGCTCAGCTACCACATTCAACAAGCAGGATGGCCAAGAAGGAAAAGGACATGCCTCAAGTCGGTCATAGCATTTATCAGTTATGGAGCTTGTTTCACATTACACACCACCTGCTCATAGGAGGACAACAGAACATCCGAGAAGGTCAAATTCATTTGTAGACATAGTCAAATTGCAGCAGAGACCCATGTTAGATAGTTAAAGCGGGTGGTGATCCATTATGACCCCTCCACGCATAGCCTAGCAGAGAATTTTGTAAACTGATTCTATATATACTCAGAAAAATGATGTAATCATGGGGATGAGTGTGAGGTGAGTGTTAGTGTGTTGTAAGCTTCAACTTCTGGAGATTGTAACTACTGTGATACCTGCAGTGTCTGGTCTTCATTTTTAGCTAATACAAGCTTCTTTTGTTGTTAATTGCTCACTTTCCACTTCTTCTTCTTTATCCAGGCTGTGCCTGTTACGCATTTTTAATCTTCTTTGATGTTTAGCATTAGAGGGGTTGTAATCCCACCTCTGTTTTAGAATCTAGTTATTATTGTTGAATGCGTATGCAGGTTTCTATTGTTTTAGTGCCAGAGAGCTGTCATCCTATCTGTGCATTAGGAAATAGATTTGCAGGCCTCTTTACTGGTTGCAGCCAGCCATAACATGGTCTTATGCATCTTCTGGTGTGGTCAGTATTCTCCATGTCCACTTAATCCTCAAACTGTGAGTAATTGGTGGTCTAAAGCCTTGTAGTCTAGGGTTGTTCACCCATGTCTGGGGTTAAGCACAGTAGAAGTGGTTATCTGGCTTGAATATGCAACATTTTTTTCATCATCCACCATCTTCCAACATTTTTTATTGAGTTTATAATGTTCCCGAGCATCACTGATATACAACCTAGGTGAGTTTCTTTGGGCGATAACATTAATTGGCGTCGTTGCCAGGGAGAGGAGATTGAAGCTCAGCTTCCCTGGGAAAACGACATAGTTCCAGATTTTGATGATAGACAAGGTCTGGGCACATATTTTGGTTGTAATCATCTATCTGGCGACTCCACTGGTGGAAGACCATCCTTTGGTGACTCCACATTGAAGTTCTGGCGCTGTTGGTGAGGCGTGCTTAGAGAAATCTTCAGAAATCACCAGCTGAACCAGTGCCTGATCCTGAGAAATTCGTTTACCAAAAAAAAAAAAATTGCAGAAAGGAGCATCAGGGTCAGGTGAGCCTTAAAGAATTTTTATGTATCTCTGCCAATGTAGAAATATCTTCAGAGATTCATTCATCTCCTTAGTTATTCATTTCCCTTTCGGACCTCAATTAGAAGAAGCACCATGTTGTCCATCACATTCCTCTGTCTCCATTATCCTTTTCATTGATTCATTTCACTCAGTCCACTAGTACCCTTTTTGTATACCTCAGTCACGGCACGCCAGCAAGCTCTTACAAAGATAGAACGAATAGTTGTTGCTAGGTATGGACCCTTAGTCTTGCCTACCCCTTTAAATGCCATGCCTGTAGGAGATTATCAAGAATTCATGCCAAAGTTTACTGGTTCAGAAGAAATATCAGCTGAAGAGCACCTTGAGTCCTTTTATAGCTATGATGATAACCTGGATATCAATGAGAAGGATGTTTGGATGAGGATTTTTGTTCAAAGCCTAGATGGGGAGGCTAGGAAGTGGTTCAGATAATTACCCCCTAGGTCCATTGTAGACATTGATGCTTTAGATGATGTGTTCTTAAAGCACTGGGGAAATAATAGAGACCTGCTCTTTTATTATGATGAATTTGGGAACTTGCAGAGAGAAGATGGTGAGCTGTTGTCTAATTTCAACATCAGATTCAACCATATGTACAGCAGCCTGCCAACTGAAATAAGACCTACCCTTGCTTCTGCCATGATCACTTATGCTAATGCCTTCGATTCTCATTTCTGCCTACTGTTAAGAGAAAGAAGATGCACTTCTTTGGCTGATATGCAAGTTGCAGCCTTTGAAGTAGAATCGAGCATGCTGGCTGCAGAAAGACTTGAAGGTGATGCTGAAAGGAGAAGTCAGGGAGGTGAGTCCTCATCATCCTTAGAGCCTGAGATAGATGAATTAGCCAAGATGATTGAGTTTTTGGTCTCTGAAGTTTCCAAGTTGAAGGTTGAGCAGTATTCTGAAGTAGCAGGAGCTCCTTGTTCCTTTTCTCTTCCAACTCCATATCCATGTAGAGGAACATCTGATCATTTGCACTTTTTGCAAAGAAATAGTGATGCAAATGAAGATCAAAGGGTGAGGACCCTTTGTCAGAATATAGTCATGGAAGAAGAGCTATACGAAGAAGAGGAGGAGGTCCATGGTTTGGAAGGTGCTCCTTTCCTAACCAGAGCTGCATATGAAGAAGCATTATCAAGGGGCACTGCTTGTCAGTTTGTTGTACCTGCAGAACAACAAGCTTATCAGTAGCAGCAATCAGCAGAAGGCACTTTCATCCTCCAACAACTTGTGCTCAAAGCCAGCCCAAATTCCAATGACTATGCAGATTTGCAAGTTCATCTGCCTGCTTTCATCCCCAGTCCAGTGATTAAAAAGGGAAAGGAAAGCTCTCCATCATCTTTTGTTCCTCTATCTGCTCAAGTAACAATCCCTCAAAGTTGCCCCTCAAACACTGAGGCAGAACAAAATTTAGTGCTCAAGGCTGAGACTGATCATCTCAGTCTTGATATTTTGATACCTGCTCAGTTGGTCTCCATACAGAATGAAAGGGCAGCTTGCAAGATAACAGAGGAAGAGGGTGCACAGTATTGGAATCCTTCCTTGGAGGTGGACTGTTCTCAGCAAGATGTAGGAGCAGAAATTGTTTCTGTGTCCCCTGCACAAGAATAAAGTGGTGCATCTTTCATATTAATTGTGCAGACTATAGAAGACACAGACATGTACACAGCAACAATGAGTATTCAGTTGGTGTACAAAGGCTCCCATGAAGAACATCCAAGGAGGAAAATACATAGAAGGGGAATGAGATTTGATCCCTATCTACCTATCAAACTCAAATGGCCTAAATTGTTTGAGGTGGAGGATCAAATAAATCCTGTCCTGCTAATCTATGATGAACTGGCTGACAGGCAACAATTTTGGTGGCCCAGCAAATGGGTAATTTTTGAAGTTTAAGTTTTCAGGCTTTAATGATTGTAATCAAGTTCTTTTACAATTTCCTGTTGTATGCTTAGTTGACTCCATGCCCAATGGATACTAGGCACTATTTTAAGCTTGTTTTGTATGAAGGCATTGGTCTGCAGGTTCTTGAGACCTCACAGGGAGGGTCTCATCCCCAGAAAGAGCCAGTGTTAGCTCTGCTACATGTTGTTGATTTTCAAAGAATGGAAGTAAACTCAGTGCTTGGTTTCCTGCTCAGAAGAGGTCTGCACCGGTTATCCTCCTCCTTCTCCTTCACCTTGCTTACTCCCTTTCACCCCGCTGCCTCTATTTTCCCCTTGCGATGCGATCTGATTGCAATCGCACATTTACCCCTCTGTCTCTTTTCGCCCCTCCGCTTCTGCCGCTGCGATATTGCGATGCGATCTGATCGCTATCACAAATCGCACCCATGTGTGTTAAGGCTCCGCCCTTTGTCTTCCGCCGATGCGATATCACGATCGCTCTGCTGCCATCCGATCAGTCCCAACGATCCAATGGCCCACATTTGTTTGCACCCGCTTCCGAAGTACCGATGTGATGTTCATCGGCGATCGCAAGTCACAGGGTCAGGGCTTGATGTTAATGTAGACCACTCCATTTCCGCCAATGCAATATCAGGTGCCGGACCCGATATGACTCACCATTCCTTTGTATAAAGTCTCATGTCCGCTTTTCCACCTCTGATAGTGTATTTTCCTATACTCAGTCTTCCTGCCTTCATGCCCCCGCCGAGTCATATCCTTCGTCCATCAGTGCGATCGAACGGCTAATGTCTTTTCCGTATCTTGCTCATGCCTCCGCCATACTGTCTGCGTCCATAGTCGGTCCCATGCATCCCAAGGAAGAAGATGGCCAGTATTCAGCACTCTACACAGTTAATGCTCAGCTACTGCATTCAACAAGCAGGATGGCTGAGAAGGAAAAGGACATGCCTTGAGCCGATCACAACATTTATCAGTTATGGAGCTTGTTTCATATTACACACCACATGCTCAGAGGAGGATAGCAGAACATCCGAGAAGGTCAAATTCATTCGCAGACACAGTCAGATTGCAGCAGAGACCCATGTTAGATAGTTAAAGCGGTTGGTGATCCATTATGACCCCTCAACGCATAGCCTAGCAGAGATTTTTGTAAACTGATTCTATATACACTCAGAAAAACGATGTAATCACGGGGATGAGTGTGAGGTGAGTGTTAGTTTGTTCTAAGCTTCAACTTCTGGAGACTATAACTACTGTGATACCTGCAGCGTCTGGTCTTCATTTTCAACTAATACAAGCTTCTTTTGCTATTAATTTCTCATTTTCCACTTCTTCTTCTTTGTCCAAGCCGTGCCTATTATGCATTTTTAATCTGCTTTGATGTTTAGCATTAGAGGGGCTGTCATCCCACCTCTGTTTTAGAATCTAGTTAGTATTGTTGAATGTGTATGCAGGTTTCTATTGTTTTAGTGCCAGAGAGCTGTCATCATGTCTGTGCATTAGGAAATAGATTTGCAAGCCTCTTTACTAGTTGCAGCCGGCCATCACATGGTCTTGTGCATCTTCTGGTGTGGTCAGTATTCTCCATGTCCACTTAATCCTCAAACTGTGAGTAATTGGTGGTCTAAAGCCTTGTAGTCTGGGGGTGTTCACCCATGTCTGGGGTTAAGCACAGTAGAAGTGGTTATTTGGCTTGAATATGCAACATTTTTTTCATTCATCCACCATCTTCCAACATTTTTTGTTGAGTTTATAATGTTCCCGAGCATCACTGATATACAACCTAGGTGAGTTTCTTGGGGTGATAACAGTAACTGATGTTTTAGTACATATTTTAACGAAAATTCATCACAACTAAAAAAATCTTTGCTGTCGGAGGTTTTAGTAGATGTTTTTTTTCGGTTTGATTCATGGATCAAGTAGAACTAGTGCGCTACATATATAAATGCACCAGGCTTCATAAATAACTAAAATAACTGAGGTTTTGAATCCAAATTACACTGGTGCATGATATATACCGCACCAGTGCTAATAGCTAAAAAAAGCCCTGATGAATTTATGTAATGAACGACACTAAGGCATGCAAAAAATAATTGTTGTGTTGGTGCATTATTAAAATTAACAGCACTGATGCTTTTGTATAAAAAATATATTGGTGCTTTTATAAAAATAGTACGCATCAACGCTATGAGTTTAACGTACTAGTGCTTGAAGATATAAACGCCCTAGTCCTATCATTTTCCAAAAAGGAATTGGTCATGCAAAATGATGTCATCATGGTGATTTTAGACAACATAACGCACTAGTGTGTTTTTATGTTATGGATGCACTAGTATTTTGTATGAGATTTTCTCTTTTTTGGAAACGTCGACCTGTGACACTGTAATTATTGTAATTTTTAAAATTTTTTATTCATCAAAAAATAGACATATCTCTTATAACAATATTCATATAAATTAAAATTTTATTAGTGCATTTGTATATGATGTTTGTATTAATTTGTTATATTATCAAATTTCACATCTTTTCATTATAATATTTAATCATCCATATATTTAATCAATGGTGTAACATTTCACAATGACATTGGATAACAAAATAGAATAAATTAAAATGTATTTTATTATACATCAATAAGAGTCTCTTTATCATACAAAATGAGATTGTTATTGGTAACCCCTTGTCTTTCAATTGGGACACTATGTCCATTACGTTAAACAATATATCTGATTTTTGCAAACAATTATTTCAAAAAATACAGCAGGTTGCATTGATATCCAAATAGATCATCATTATTTACAGGAACTATTGTCAATGCTCGAGCTACTTCCATGACTTGGGTTATTTGGAGGAATGTTTTGTTGATTGCATTGATTGTTTTTGTCTTCTTCAAGTTCGATCTCCAAACGTAAAAATAAAGTGTAATGAGTATATACATTGGTGAGAATAATGAAAATTGAAATAAATAATATGCATCAATGTAAATTGAATAGTAATGTACCATAGTAAGAAGTGACTCATAAACTATGCACATGGTGTAAAAACCAAGTCTTGTGCCTTGTTGCAACAAGTCTTCTGTCGACGTAGTTCCATACTTTGTTTCCTGCATGTTTTAAACCCCATGATAAATCATAAATTGAATATAAAAGATTTTTTTGTTCAATTAATTATAATAGAAATACAACAACATAGATACTTACAAATCCGACAATTAATTTTTTATATGCCAACATATACTCACAACCCTTATTTAACCCAATGTCAATCAATTCTTCTGATGACTCTTCTTTGAATGTTAGCACCTATTTGAAGACATTTAAGGATGGTTGTTGCAAAACAACTTAAAATATACAAAAATAAAACATTGAGTTGTTATAAGGAAATATTAACAATTACTCACAAACTTTGAAATCAACCCTTTTCTTCCCTGTCGTCATGTTTTATGTGTTGAATGAGTTCCATTTTGTTTTGTTTTCTGCAAGAAAATACTTGAAAAATAATAGTTAATCATAAATTATTTTTTTATATGTACAAAGTCAATAATGATTACATACATTTGAAGCACGTTGTTGTTGAGATGGCTGCTCCTGTGATGAAATTATGTCCATTTCTTTCACCGTCTCCTTCTAACTTTTTTGGACATTCCTACTGGCATGTTTCACATATCAACTCATTAATCATTTGGGACTTTCATAATCTTCCTGAAAAAAATTAATAAACTACTTTTACATTGATATATGAAAATTCAATATAACAAAATTGATATTAATAAATTAATAGTTTATAGTAATATATACATATATTTCTAGAAAATAATTTTTATTAGAAATATTACCTTTAGAAATAGTCTTTTTTTTTGTTGTATGTTTTTCCTATTACAAGTCTGACACGTCTCATTGACCATTGCTCTGGAAATGTTTCTTGTAGTTTAGATATAATTTGGTTCTTAGAATCATTGGATTGATTTTTGTATTGTAAGTGGAAATTACGTTTATATGTTCCTTCCACTAGATCCCTCAATTTTGTAAAAAATATTCCCCCTTTCATTAACCTCGAGCACCACTCCAAATGAGCTAAGGACCAATTCATCGTTATTTACATGTTCTATAATTTTTCCTTTCTTACAACGATGTTGATCTATTGTTCCTTTGTTGTTGCTCCCTGCAAAACATTAAACATATATGAATTAATAGATTGAAACATATTATCTAATATTCTTGAGTATATTATTAATGAAAATTAAAAAAAAAAAAAAACATATTGAACAGTATTTTTTCATTCATCTAATTCATCCTTCTGCAATTTTTCTATCAGAATTTTACGGTCTTATGCACTTAGATTAGAAATAATCTTATCTACCTTCTTCATTTTGTGGCTCTACATAACACACACCAACCAATACATATTAGATAAACTTACATATAGTTCAATCATACTAATTTTGTAAAGAATTTACAAAGAACTTATCTTCTCTGTTTTTTATGTGTTATCATTGGGTCAATCGGTATTTTTGTTACTTGACACCTTCTAAGACACTTTTTATCAATACAAAACTTGTACCACTCAATAAAGAAGCCATTAAATATATTTTACAAATAAATCAAATAATTTTGAGCCAAAAAGAACTCTGATAACCGATGTGTTTATCTGAATAAATGCACCAGTGTGTTTATCCCATTAAACACAACGGGAATTTAATAGTTCAGCACCGTCATGGAAAATTATTTTTTAAAATTAATTTTAAATTATGATGGTGTGGTTTTTAAGGCTAAACATACTGCAATGATTTAACAGTGTTATTTGCAAGAGGCGCGCCAATGCATTATATTACATCGGGAGCAACAATGAATAGACTATATAGAATTGACAGTGTTATAATATACCAATGTGTTGTATTACACAGGGTGCATTGGTGCATCATATTATAGAAGGAGCACCGTGGAAAATATAGTCGTTTTTTAAAAAAACATAGAGGTTCAACAAAGTTTGGATCTAATTCAATAAGTGATTCCCCTACTTGACATGTAAAATGCCCCATATATAGTAAGTAGACAAACCCATTAAGTCTAAAATTCATAAAATGAAAAACCCTAATTGTGAAGTGGTAGAGGAAGTTAAACCCTAAGGTGAAATTTTGCAGGAAGAGGCAAGGATTTAAGGTAAATATTTATTTTTTTTGGTATTTTTTTTTATTTTAATTAAATTTGAATAAGAACAGAGATCGTAAAAAAAATTACTAGTAAATTCTATTGTAATTTTTTTATTATACAAGGTTTTTAATTTTTTTTTGAATTGTGAATAAATATAACAAAAATTGTAAATAAATTTAACAGCAAAATTTAAAAAAAATTTGTTATCCAGGGTTTTGAGTGAATCACCATACCTTTCAAATTTTAACCATTTTAAGGTTCCAAAATATTTTTCTGCTCCACGGTGCTCATAGTATGTCTCTCTTGCAAATAATCTCTCTTTCAATAAAACCCTCACTCAAATTGTAAAAAAAATTATTAGTAAAATAAATAATAAAATTTAAAAAATTTACTATGCATGGTTTTGAGTGAATCACCATAACTTTGAGCTTTTGATCTTCTGAATAGTTCATTTGCTCCAAAGTATTCTACTGCTGCACAGTGCTCTTGGTATGTCTCTCTTGCAAATCACTCGCTTGAAATTTTGGGTAAAATAATGAAATTGTGAACAACGTTTTACTATTTAAAAGACTATGAAATTAGAATTTGAAATATCAATTGCCACTAGTTTTTTTAATTTTAAAAATTGAAGACAATAATTGTGTTTTTTTTTCCATTTCTCCTCACATCGGTGCATTCGATAGTCAAGCACACTAGTTCGTTCATAGGAAAATCACATCATGATTGTTGAGGCACCAAAATTTTTCAACTCACCGACATGATACATTTTTTTTAATCCTAAAATGATGCGATTAATTTTTTAACACAATGGTGCAATTCCATTTAAAATCATCGGTGTTCTAATTTTTATAAGAGCACCGATTTGGTTGAATTCATTTTTATTTTTTCAAATCCAGAAATAGGTGCATAGTGGTGCTATGTTTTTTTGAAACACATCGGTGTGTTTTTGTACAAGAGCACCAATATGATAACAATTTTTTTTGGAAAGTGAGAAATTGGTGATGGTATTATTTGAGTGCACTTTGTTCTAATAACTGCACCGGTATGGTTTAAAAGTTATAACAATAGTTCATATTATACATTATAAGAGCATCGAGTTGGTTGAATTTGTTTTAAAATCCAGAAACGAGGGCGTACTAGTGCTATTTTTTTGAAACACATCAGTGTGTTTTTGTACAAGAGCATCGATATGATAAGATATTTATTTTAAAACACCAAAAGCCGGTGCGGGTATTATTTAAATGCCCCAGTGATGTTATTATTTAAATAAATCAGTGCGCTTTGTTCTGATAAGCGCACTGATCTGGTTTAAAAACTATCTGAAATTTTATTTTCACATAAAATGGCATATTAATCTCAAATTATCCTTTAGGATGCATCCACATGAATTAAAGTAGTTCATAGTATATATTTTCTGCTTTAAATCACCTTATTCTTGAAAAATGGTTTGAAATATATATTGAAATTCAGAATGTGGTTATATGGTTCTCGAGATTAATTTTAGATATGCACACAAAAAAATTATGATTGTTATAAAATGTAGGGACAAAATCTCATTAATATCAAATGGCTAATTATTCAAATTCCAACTCATTCCATATTTCTAATCAAATTCCTTCACGGAATTCCCCCTTTCCATCTTCGGTAAGTTTATATTTTATTTATATTTCGATTATCTAATTGAATTTATTTATTTTTAATCTATGTCAATTTGAGTAAAAAAGTATCCAAATTTGCAGGATCCTGATTTAGAATCGAGTTCAGACCCAAAAAATATATCTCCATTTCAAAAATGTCAGAAGATATTATAAGGAGAAGCATATCACAAACCATCTGTAGATGAAAATGGAAAACCTCTTCACCCTTTCAATTGGAACATGGAATCTTTTAGCCGCAATCATGGATCAACGATGGCAATAATTGTTTGGCATAATGTAATTTAAATAAACCAATTGCATTGACGTGCTTAATAATATGTTGGGTCCCTATAATACTAGTGATTACCCCATTAATATTATAGTTGCATCCCTTATTAATATTGTTGTGCGCCTATTATCTCCATATTGTTATTACTGTGCCCCATAGAATCTCTCTACTGTTATTTTTGTGGCTTTATATTATTATTGTTAGTTCGGCTGGGTTATATTGTGACTCCTTAGACTCCTATATATAGAAAGGAGGTTTTTTCATTTGAATCATCCAAGAATTGTTCATTTATGTAATGTAAAGGAGGTTGCCTCCTCGAAGAGGCTGAATTCTAAGGCGTTGATCTATCTTTTCTATCTTTTCTTGAGCTGATTTCATAACATTTGGTATCAGAGATTTGGATTCTAGGGTTTCGTTGCTCCAAATAGGTCATCGTGGAATTTTCGCTATAACTTTTTTTCTGCGATGTTTCAGAAGCTAAAAGAAAAACACATTTGAGAAGACATTGCGCTGAACCTCAGGTCCGAATTTTACAGCTTTTCGCGCTATATTTGCGGAGATATGATCTGAGGAAGTTGGTCTTTTTGCAGACTCCTTAATTACGTTCCAAACAGGTGACCTGGGGAAAATCGTCATAACTTTCTCTCTGAGCATTGGATTGAAATTTCGTCAGAAGTTACAGAAAGAGAACAGAATTTAGTTTCTTGTAGGTATTTTTCAGAGCCAAAGGTCGAAACAGTGACTCGTGGCACCTTGTACAAGTTCGCTCTACTGAACTAGTCTATAATCAAGTCACTGTGGGAGATTTTGCATAACTCTTCCTTGGAGAATCCAATTTGGTTCAGACTGGTGGCATTGGAAAGGGGACATAGAGGGCTACTACAAATCTCAATTTCAAAACTGGATGATTAGAAAGTACAGAGATACATCAAAGGCAATATCATGCTCCTACAAGTGAAAAAAGGTGTGTAGATTTTTTTAAATTTTTGCTTAAGCTTGGTTTGAAAATTTATTTTGAAGGAATTCAAAGGGCATAGTAGAGAATTATTATTGGTAAATGATGCCCTGAGGAAAGAAAATGCAAACACCTGGTAAGCAACCTGAATGCCCTAGCATGACTCATGAAGAAGAGGAAGAAAGTCTACATGATATATCAAAATTACAAGAACAAGTGCAACAAATGTCACTCTCACAAAAGCTAACAGAAGCTAAGATAAATGGCATGGAATCTAAGATAAAGGGCGTGGAAGCTAAGATGGATGATTTGAAGATAGATTTGAAGAGAGACATGGCAGATTTGAAGGCAAACATGATAGATTTGAAGACAGATTTGACAAATTTCTACAAGAAATACTTCCTAATGGTGAAAAGGTGGTAAAGGAAACTCATGATGCGAACAAAATAAATGTAAATCATGATTTCTTAGATTCTAATGTGGGATCGAAGACCCACCATATTCCAAAAATCGATATGAGGAAATTTGATGGCAAGGATCCCGCAACATGGATATTATAGATGGAGCAATTTTTCGATCTCAATAATGTGCAAAACACACAAAAGGTACGTATTGCAACTTTATATTTGGAACCAAATCAGTTTGTATGGTATCAATGGCTTTGATCTCGTAAACAAATTATCACTTGGACAACTTTTATGGAAGAATTGACAGCACATTATGAGGATACAAAAAGCAACACTTTTTTTAGCCAACTGATAAGTCTCAAACAAAAGGGTTCAATAATGGAGCACATTGAGGAGTTCCAAAAATTGAACATAAGGGTAAAAAATATTCCAGAGGAGCATAGGATTGATTTGTTCACAGGGAATTTAAAGGATAATATCCAACATGATGTTTGCCTTTGGGCACCTAATTCATTAGAGAAGGCATTCAGGTTAGCAAGAAAAATGGAAAGCAAAATTATGGCAACCAAGAAGCATACCACTTACAACTATAAAGATGGAAGTGTTGTTGCCCCTAGTCTTCCACAAACTATAATGTTGACACCACAACAATTGGAAGAAAAAAGAGCAAAAGGGCTTTGTTACAGTTGTGATAGCAAATACACTAAAGGTCATAAGTGTGCTGAGAAGAAATTATTCTACATAGATTGCGAAGAGGAAGAAAAAAAAAAGGAGCAAGAAAGGTCAAAAGAAGAGGATATACTCCAGCAATAAAGCCTAGATAAAGAAGAAATGAATCCGACCATATCTTGTAATGCATTGGCGGGAATTACCACTCCTCAAACCATCAAGATAGAAGGACAAATCAAGAAGAAAAAGGTAATAGTGTTGATTGATTTAGGAAGTACCCACAATTTTATTCATTGTAAGGTAGCAAAAGAATTGAATTGCTTCTTATATCCAACACCAGAGTGTCAAGTGATGGTTGCAAATGGAGGAACAATAAATTGCTCTGGAAAGTGCCATAATATCAAGCTATCGATGGTAGAATATGTATTGACAAGCCCAATGCTTTCCATTCCAATGGGAGGTGCTGATGTTGTACTAGGAGTCTAATGGCTACAATCCTTGGGTACAGTAGCCTTTAATTTTCAAGAAATTTTCATGAAATTTTCTATGGAATGAAAGGAAGTTGAATTAAGGGGTATTGCAGGGAAACCGGGAAAGATAATTAGCTCTAACGGTATGACAAAGCTTCTAAAAAATGAACAAAGGGGTGTAATTGCACAATTATGTTCCCTAGATGTTTCCACCTTGCAATCATCTATTTCTCCAGATCTCCAAAAAGTCTTGGACAATCATTCCAAGGTATTTGAGACTCCCAAAGGTCTCCCACCTATTCGTGATCATGATCATGCTATTCATCTGGTTCCAGGAAGTGTTCCTCCAAACATCATGCCGTACAGATATCCCTATGCCCAAAAGAGTGAAATTGAACGTATGGTTACAGAAATGCTAGAGGCTGGTATAATTTGATGTACCTGGAAGTTTTAAGCTCAATCTACAAGCAATAACACTCAGCAATCATACATATCAATCTGCTTCAGATTTAAAAGGCCAATCTACCAACAAGAAAACTCTGTTTTTTTTTTAAACAACAGACTTCAGTAAAGATAAGGCGATCTTCTTTAACTTGAAACCGCCCGAACTATCCAAACAGTGCCTCTGTTTTTTTTCTCATCAAACTGGATTTTGTTAGCAACAGAAAGATGCTGCCATCACACCCTTTTCCCAACGCAAATAAAAAAATGTGACACCTGTTAGTTCAAACAAAACAGAGGACGTTGAATTTCCACCTGCGCTATATTATTACCATTACCAAAAGATTACAGATTCATTCATCCATTGCATCCACCGATACAATGTGTTCTATCACTCAGCACATCACAGGCTTAACCTACGCATAATAGATCACAACCAAAAACCAAAGGAATCAAACGAAACATCTGTTCCTCTATTTCTTGACAATGCAGGTCTCAATAAACAAAGGAAAAGCAAACCATCTGTTCATTTATTTCTTGACACGCAGGTCCTCAATAAACAAAAGGAAAAGCAAAAAACATCTGTTCCTCAATTTACATTGCTAAATGAATAGCAAACGCCAAAAGAACTGGTCCAACACCGGCCCCCCTGAACTAATTCCCACCACCGTAATGGTTATTAATGATTGGATCTTGCGTGTTTTGGGAAGAGCATCCACGCATTCTCCTTTGACCGCAATTTCTTCCAAGGAATACGCCCCTCTGCCATATCTCAGTTGGCTGTTTAATGCAAGTTCGATGATCGCCAGATTTCAGCGCTCTAAATCAAGATTGCCCACAGAAATCGGCGTTGATCCGCTCCAAGAGATCTTCAATTTTCCATTTATTTCCACCAGAATCGCCCTCCTTTAGTTGCTGTTATTCCCCTAATTACTCTAACAACAGATAAGGTGATCACCATAAATTTATTCCAACAGAAGATGCGCCTAACAAATCAACACCAAATGGAAAGATTTTAACTATTACAACAATAAACTAACTGTAAACTCGACTCTCTATCAACAGCAAATGAAATACGTTTTTTTTCAAGCCACAACATGTGGGCAATTTCCCACATTGCTGGCCCGTCCCGATGCTCCTGCATCAGACTCCCGGAGAAGAAAAGATTGGTTCTTTAAACTTTCAAGATTTATGCCATATTTCTGCAATTCAGTTGCTGTCATCCAACTGGAATCTTCCATTGGCTGCTCTTTCCACTTGACAAGATACTGAAAATATGTTTGCCCTCGAGTTTTCTTGAACACTCTTTGATCTAAGATAGCTTCCACTTCCTTCTTGGATGTTTTTGGTACCTGTTCTTCCCAATCCACAGTTTGAACTTCATCACCTGTAGCTTCAGTCTGCAACTCTGTTTCTGTCTTCTTGAATGGATACAAGTCTGCAATATTAAAAATGGGGGATATTCCCATCCCTTCTGGCAACTCAATTTCATATGCATTGGCTGAAAATTTCCTTTTGAATTTACAGGGTCCTATATTTTTCAGTTTCAGCTTATTATAAGTCTTTGTAGGAAATCTCTCTTTCCTCAAATATGCCATGACCAAATCTCCTACCTGAAAGTCTTTTTCTCTCCTCCTCAAATCTGCACTCTGTTTGTATCTCTTGCTGTTGTCCTGTAGTTTTCCTTTGACCTCTTCCTGTAGCTTTTGCATTTGTTCAGCAAACTCTTCAGCACTTGCACTTCTAGCTTCTTGTTTCCGCAAGTCTCTTAGCTCATATACTCCTCTCGGATGCATTCCGAAGACAATCTGAAATGGATTCATTCCAGTGCTTCGGTTTGGTGTGTCGTTGTAAGCAAATTCAGCTTGCGCTAATGCCAAATCCCACTGTTTGGGATTTTGATGTACCAAACTTCTTAATATATTCCCCAAACTTTTGTTTACAACTTCAGTTTGACCATCCGTTTGAGGATGGTAAGCTGAACTAAAACTGAGTTTAGTTCCCAGTTTCTTCCAAAGTGTCCTCCAGAAATGCCCTACAAATTTAGTGTCTCGATCTGATACAATACTTACAGGCAAGCCATGCAATCTTACAATCTCTGAAAAGAACAAATTTGCTATGTGTGTGGCATCATTAGTCCTCTTACAAGTAATAAAATGAGCCATTTTAGAAAATCTGTCTACAACAACATAAATAGAATCATTTCCTCTTTGAGTTTTTGGTAAACCCAAAACGAAGTCCATACTCACTGCATCCCATGGTCGATCTGGTATGGGCAATGGCTGATATAGTCCGGTATTTTGACTCCTTCCTTTGGCATACTGGCATATCCTGCATTTCTCAACAAACTTTTTGACATCAGTTTGCATTTTAGGCCAATAATAAAAAGCATTCACCTGAGCAAAAGTTTTGTCTTGTCCAAAATGACCAGACAATCCTCCATTGTGCTTCTCTTTAATGATGTTCTCTCTCATGGAACATTTTGGGATGCACAATTTGTTGCTTTTAAATAGCAGGCCTCCTTGAACAAGGTAATCCATCCATTGACTTCTGTTATTGCTTACCGGGTTCTGCACTGTTGTGTAGATGTCTTTAAAATCCCCATCATCCTTGTACATCTCTATCATTTCATCAAATCCTACAACACCCACTTTAAATTCTTGCAAAAGAAAACTTACTCTGCTCAATGCATCTACTACTTTGTTAGACTTACCACTTTTATGCTTTATTACAAAAGTGAAACTTTGCAGAAATTCCACCCACTTGGCGTGCTTCTGATTTAGTTTTGGCTGGTTATTAATAAACTGCAAAGCATGGTTGTCTGAATATAAGATGAACTCTTTCGGTAGCAAGTAATGCCTCCATTTTTTTAATGCCTGCACAATAGCATAAAATTCTTTATCATAAGAGGAATATTTTTTCTTTGCATCATTTAACTTCTCGCTGAAATATGCTATTGGCCTTTGCTCTTGGCTTAGCACCGCACCAACTGCTTCTCCACTTGCATCGGTTTCCACTTGGAAAACTTTCTCGAAATTTGGTAAGGCTAGAATTGGCTTTTCTGTTATCTTTCTTTTCAACAGATTAAAACTCCTATCAGCTACTTCTGTCCATCGAAATGGCTGATTTACCTCCTTGATTGTCTCAAGGATTGGTGCACAAACTTGACTAAATCCCTTTATAAATTTTCGGTAGAAACTAGCAAGTCCATGGAAACTTCTTACCTCAAAGACACTCCTAGGAATAGGCCAGTTTCTGATTGCTTGTACCTTTTCCGGATCCATTTTCAAACCGTCTCTAGAAATCACAAATCCCAAGTATACCAGCTCTTCTTTCATAAAACTACATTTCTTCAAATTGATTAGTAGTTTCTATTTCTGCAGAGTTTTCAAAACTAACTTCAAGTGTTCCAAATGCTCCTCTTTACTTTTGCTGAAAACTAGGATATCATCAAGGTAAACAACAACAAATTTACCTGTGTATTCTTTTAGAACCTCATTCATTAATCTCATGAATGTGCTGGGCGCATTCGTGAGTCCAAAAGGCATCACTAACCATTCATACAATCCACTGTTGGTTTTGAAAGCGGTTTTCCACTCATCGCCTTCCCGAATTCTGATCTGATGGTACCCGCTTTTCAGATCTATCTTAGTGAAGTACCTAGATCCACTTAAACAATCCATTAAATCATCCATCCTGGGCAAAGGAAATCTATACCTGACTGTTATCTTGTTGATAGCTCTGGAATCGGTGCACATGCGCCATTCTCCTCCCTTTTTCGGACTAAGCACCGTTGGTACAGCACACGGACTCAGACTTTCCCGAATCAGCCCCTTGTCCATCAGCTCTTGAACCTGTCTTGCAACTTCTGCATTTTCCTGAGGAGTTAATCTATATGCAGCTTTGTTAGGTAGACTTGCTCCTAGTATTAAGTCGATATGGTGACTTATACTTCTAACCGGTGGTAATTCATTTGGCAATTCATCCACAATGATATCCATGTAACTATCTAACATAGATTGAATTTCTTCAGGCAAATCATGTAAATTTGTGGAGGTTAAAATTACCTTTGGCCTTCCCATGATAGCGAAATGCATCTCTGCACTTTTATCCACCTCTTGTAGAAATTCTTTGCCACTGATCAGCATAATATTATTTTCAGGTAGCTCTTTATCAGCATCGTTCTTTACGGGCAGCAACGTATGCTTAACTCCATCCTTTTCTATGGTGTAGGTATTTCTTCTTCCATCATGAATCGCCTTTCGGTCAAATTGCCATGGTCTCCCCAATAACAGGTGACATACGTCCATGGGCATTATGTCACATAAAATCACATCTCTGTATGTACCGATCTGCATTTCCACATTACATTGTTCTGTCACAGTGACTTGATGACCCTTCTGAAGCCAAGATACTTTGTAAGGTGCAGGATGCGCTTTCTTTGTTAACCCAAGCTTTTCCACCATCTCTGTAGACACAAGATTGTCAGTACTCCCACTATCAATTATAACCTTACAGCACTTACCCTTTGATTTGCATGTAGTTCTGAACAAGTTCTTCCTTTGCGCAAGTTCTCCAATCTCTTTTTCTGATCTCAGCAAAGTTCTTCTGAGCAGCAATGATTCACCTTCCTCCGGTGGTTCTTCCTTCTCTACAAGTCGAGGTGGTTCCGGCTTTGCCTCAACCACATTTGCACCTCTCTGGCTTGCTGATTTGTTCTGAGGACAATTCCACGACGTATGTCCCCATTCTCCACAGGTATAACACCTGACATCTCTTCCTCACCCTCTTCCTCTGGGCGCGAATCTTCCTCTACTAGAGTCACCCATCTGTGGTGATCTGCTACTTGAACTTCCTGCTTCAAACTGATGTTGTGTTCCTCTGGATCTGACTGATCCTCTACCTCTTGCTGAGCTCTTTCCTCTGTTTCTTTGACTCTGTTTCCGCAATATTTTCTCCTCTGCTTTCAAACTTGCTTGATAGGCATCTTCAACAGTTTTCAAACTTAACAGGCTAATCTCGTATTGGATCTCATACCTTATCCCATTAACATATCTGGCTACTTTCTCCAGATCATCTTCTACATGCCCTGTTCTGATGTTTAACCTGTAAAATTCTTCAGTATATTCTTTAACAGACATTCCTTTCTGCTTCAAATTTTGCATCTGCTTAAAAAGATTCAAATGATAGTCTTTAGGCAAAAACTTGGCTTTCAGTTTGCTTACCATCTTATCCCACTACTTGATCTTAGATTTCCCCTTTCGCGTTCTTGATGTCTGTAACTCGTCCCACCAGATGGCTGCATGGCCCTTCAGTCTAGTGACTGCAAACTTCACTCTCTTATTCTCCTCAACCTCTTCATAATCGAAATACTGATCTATGGATCTGATCCAATCCATGAGCTCCTCGGCATTTAAATTCCCTTCGTACATAGGAATTTCTATCTTGGGTTTGCTTCCAACCTTCGCCAGCACCTTCACGAGTTTAAAGTTTTCATTCTCTTCTTCTGCTTCCACATCTTCCTCAGATTCTTCTGAAGAGCTTTCAGCCCCCTCATCCGGTGCTCTTCTCTGGGCTGTTTCCATTGTCTCCATTCGTTAACGCAGTCTTCGCACTTCGTCTATCAGGACTGCATTAGGTTCTGGTCTTCCTCGACCAATTCCTCTTCTTGGCGGCATCTTTTGCTGCAAACACCCGTTAATATGGCTCTGATACCAAAATTTGATGTAGCTGGAAGTTTTAAGCTCAATCTACAAGCAATAACACTCAGCAATCATACATATCAATCTGCTTCAGATTTAAAAGGCCGATCTACCAACAAGAAAACTCTGTTTTTTTTTTTAAACAACAGGCTTCAGTAAAGATAAGGCGATCTTCTTTAACTTGAAACCGCCCGAACTATCCAAACAGTGCCTCTGTTTTTTTTCTCATCAAACTGGATTTTGTTAGCAACAGAAAGACACTGCCATCACACCCTTTTCCCAACGCAAATAAAAAAATGTGACACCTGTTAGTTCAAACAAAACAGAGGACGTTGAATTTCCACCTGCGCTATATTATTACCATTACCAAAAGATTACAGATTCATTCATCCATTTCATCCACCGATACAATGTGTTCTATCACTCAGCACATCACAGGCTTAACCTACGCATAATAGATCACAACCAAAAACCAAAGGAATCAAACGAAACATCTATTCCTCTATTTCTTGACAACGCAGGTCTCAATAAACAAAGGAAAAGCAAACCATCTGTTCATTTATTTCTTGACACGCAGGTCCTCAATAAACAAAAGGAAAAGAAAAAAACATTTGTTCCTCAATTTACATTGCTAAATGAACAGCAAACTCCAAAAGAACTGGTCCAACACCGGCCCCCCTGAACTAATTCCCACCACCGTAATGGTTATTAATGATTGGATCTTGCGCGTTTTGGGAAGAGCATCCACGCATTCTCCTTTGACCGCAATTTCTTCCAAGGAATACGCCCCTCTGCCATATCTCAGTTGGCTGTTTAATGCAGGTTCGATGATCACCAGATTTCAGCGCTCTAAATCAAGATTGCCCACAGAAATCGGCATTGATCCGCTCCAAGAGATCTTCAATTTGCCATTTATTTCCACCAGAATCGCCCTCCTTTAGTTGTTGTTATTCCCCTAATTACTCTAACAACAGATAAGGTGATCACCATAAATTTATTCCAACAGAAGATGCGCCTAACAAATCAACACCAAATGGAAAGATTTTAACTATTACAACAATAAACTAACTGTAAACTTGACTCTCTATCAACAGCAAATGAAATACGTTTTTTTCAAGCCACAACATGTGGGCAATTTCCCACATTGCTGGCCCGTCCCGATGCTCCTGCATCATAATTCAACTGAGTCAAAGTTATTTCTCTGCTCCAATAGTATTAGCGCATAAGAAGGATGGAGCATGGCACATGTGTCCGGATTATAGGGAGCTCAATAAGCTCACTATTAAAGATAAGTTTCCCATTCCCGTCATTGATGAATTACTGGATGAATTGCATGGATCAATTTACTTCACTAAGTTGGATCTTCATTCAGGATATCATCAAATCAGAATGAAGACTGAAGACATTCCGAAAATAGCATTTAGAACTCATGAGGGTCATTATGAATTTTTTGGTCATGCCTTTTTGCCTTACCAATGCACCTTCAACATTTCAAGGTTTGATGAATTCCATTTTCAAACCATTCCTTAGAAAATTTTTGTTAGTATTTTTTGATGATATACTAATCTAGAGCAAGCCTTGGAAGGATCATGTTGAACATGTTGACAAGGTGCTACAACTATTGGAGGAGAAACAATTATATGCAAAAAGATCCAAATGTTTCTTTGGAGTACAAGAGGTGGAATATCTGGGTCATATTGTATCTCATGAAGGAGTTAAGGTAGACCCTAGCAAAATTAAAGCCATTAAGGAATGGAAAATCCCCACATCCATAAAGCATCTGTGAGGATTTCTCGGGTTGATAGGGTATTATCGCAAGTTTGTTAAGAATTATGGGAGAATAGTAGCACCTCTAACAACATTATTGAAGAAAAATGCATTTTCATGGACTCCAGAAGCAACAAAGGCCTTCGAACATCTTAAAGAGGAAATGTGCCAAGCACCGGTCTTAGCTACATTGGACTTCACAAAAACCTTTATTGTGGAATGTGATGCTTCAGGAAATGGAATTGTTGTTGTTTTAATGCAAGATGAAAGACCCATTGCTTTTGAAAGTCATCCAATCAAGGGAGAGTTTTTACACAAAGCTATTTATGAGAAGGAAATGTTGGCAATACTCCATGCACTTAAGAAATGGCGACCCTACCTAATGGGAGGACACTTCAAGGTAAAAATGGATCATGATAGCCTTAAATACTTTTTAGAACAAATATTATCCTCTGAAGAGCAACAAAAGTGGGTCACAAAGATGTTGGATTATGACTTTGAAATCATCTACAAAAAAGGGAAGCAAAATGTGGTGGCAGATGCACTCTCAAGAAAGGATGAGGATGTGGAAGCATTGTTGTGCACCATTTCTATTATCCAACCAGATTGGATAAACGAAGCAAGGGAGGAATGGAAGAATGACGAAGAAGTGTGGGCACTTATTCGAAAATTTCAACAAGATTCCAGTACGTCTGATACATTTAGCTGGCAAAATGATTCTTTATGGTACAAAGACCGCTTATACCTCTGTAAGAATTCCCAACTAAAACAAAAGATTCTTATGGAATTGCACACTTCTCCCTTAGTAGGGCATTCAGGATTTTTAAAAACTTACCACAGGGTTAAGAAGGATTTTTTTTAGGATGGCCTTAAATCGGATATTCAAAAATTTGTGGCGGAATGTTTGGTTTGCCAACAAAATAAAGTTGAAACAATTAAGACACCGGGTCTATTACAACCTTT
This sequence comes from Pinus tabuliformis, assembly GCA_031772625.1. NCBI lineage: Eukaryota > Viridiplantae > Streptophyta > Pinopsida > Pinales > Pinaceae > Pinus > Pinus tabuliformis. Next base: position 342,104,528 of record CM062817.1, read on the forward strand.
ATCCATTCCAAGCCAACGTTGGGAGGAGGTTTCAATGGATTTTATCACAGGTTTACCCAAGTCTGAGGGAAAGAGTGTCATCATGGTGGTAGTTGACAGACTTACCAAGTATGCACACTTTTGTGCATTATCACATCCATTTAAAGCCAGTACAGATTCTAATACATTTATGGAAACAATTCAAAAGCTACATGGAAACCCAAAGATTATTGTAAGTGACAGAGATCCCATTTTCACTGGAAATTTTTGGACAGAATTATTTTCATGTCTTGGTACTCTGTTAGCTCATAGCTCATCTTATCATCCTCAATCTGATGGGAAAACTGAGATAGTAAACAAATGTTTGGAAGGATATCTTCGTTGCTTTGTATCTGATAAACAAACACAATGGGTTAAATGGTTGCCTCTAGCTGAATGGTGGTATAACACTTCCTTCCATACAACAACAAAAATGACCCCATTTATGGCACTTTATGGATATCAACCACCATCAATCACATCATATTTAAGAGAAAATTCTAAGGTTCAAGCAGTGGAACATCACATCGAACATCAACAACAAGTCCTCCAACTCTTAAAGGATAACCTCCTGTTGGCACAGAATAGAATGAAACAACAGGAAGATCAACATCACAGCGAAAGAAGTTTTGATGTAGGTGATTAGGTATTCCTGCGGCTACGACCATATAAGAAAATGTCCCTCAAGCAAGCTAAGAAGGATAATAAATTATCACCAAAGTATTATGGTCCGTACAAGGTGTTGCAAAAGATTGGTACTATGGCATATAAATTGGAGCTTCCTGCAGCATCTCGATTGCACCCAGTTTTCCATGTTTCATGTTTAAAGAAGGCTATAGGCGACAAGCTCCCAGTTCAAAAAAATATTGCCAGAACTTGACGAGGAAGGAAAATTTATATTAGAACTGGAAGCAGTCACGGAAACAAGAACTTGATAGCTACGAAATCGATCAATTTCGGAGTATCTTATCAAGTGGAAGAACTTATCCGCTGAAGATTCCACATGGGAGGATGAGAATTTTATACAGAAGCATCTAGAACTACTCAAGCATTGAGGACAACACTTTTTTGAAGGAGAGGGCCATGTTGGGTCCCTATAATACTAGTGATTACCCCATTAATATTGTAGTTTCATCCCTTATTAATATTGTTGTGCCCCTATTATCCCCATATTGTTATTATTGTGCCCCATAGAATCCCTCTTTTGTTATTTTTGTGGCTTTATATTATTACTGTTAGGTTAGCTATGTTATATTGTGACTACTTAGACTCCTATATATAGAAAGGAGGTTTTGTCATTTGAATCATCCAAGAATTGTTCATTTATGTAATGTAAAGGAGGTTGCCCCCTCGAAGAGGTTGAATTCTAAGGCATTGATCTATCTTTTCTTGAGTTGGTTTCATAACATAATATCATTGATATTGTACTAATGACATTCAATATTTTTTGAAATTAGGATTCTAGTGATGATGAGAGACCCACCTACCATGTTCTAGTGCACCCCACTACAATGTCAACTCAAGAAAAGGTTTCATTAAGAGAAAGAATTAGAGAGGAAGCATACAAAGAATGGTTGAATCAACCATCTATTCAATTCCCACTACATCCAGATTCACCAATTAGAAATGACTACAACAATAGTAGTTCTTCATCACAAGTTGGCAATGGAGGCAATCAAATAGAGGTTGGTATGGATGATTACTTACAGGATACGACTTCCATGGAGAAAATGTTGTTAGATGCATTCCAGAATGATGAGCTAGGATATGATGCTAATATCACTAATACCTTATTCGAAATCCTGAAATATGCTTCCACCACCCCTCTCTTTAGACCTAGTGACAAGTCAAATTCTACTCAACTGGGGACAACAATGTTGTTGTAAAACATGAAATAAAAGTGTCACATGTTTCTCGATAATATTGAGGTAATTAACCTACATGATCGATCAAGCTCCCTATATTTTGTCACACAATCAAAATTTTAAATGGTCGATTTTATGAATGTTAAACATTGACATTGTAAAATTATATTCCCCACCAACAATAGGGTATTCAAAGATAAGTTTATTCCGAGTGATAATGTCTTGTCGGGTAGTTGCAAAGAGGCAAATTAGTTGTTGAAAATGTTGAGTGTTAAATACATATCATATCATGCATGTCTGAATGATTATATTATATATAGAGGAGAATATGCAAACAAAGAGAAATCTTTGAAATGTGGGCATGGCAGTTACCATAATTAAAAAAAAATGGGTAAATCACAAGGTCCTCCTCATAATATATTGAGGCACATGCTTAGAATCCCAATATTCAAAGAATCTTTCTTTGCAAAGAATTAGCTATGTTGCAGCAATGACATGCCTCACACAAAAGTGAGTTATGATTTATGTGAATCCCAATAGATTCAATATCCATGAAGCATATAGAGGACACATGACCTAAAAAATTCAAGGATGAAATATGAAGTCTACGACTCACAATAGCCATGGATGGTGTCAACCCATGATCGCTCCAAAACACCAACTATTATATTTGGCCTGTAGTAGTGATCAATAACAATATATCTCCATGGTTGTCTGTGAAGAATGAAAATATTATGTTGGCTCTCATAGTCCCTGGTAGTCCCCATATTGTTATTATTGTTCCCCATAGAAGCCCACTATTGTTATTTTTGTGTCCTTACATTATTATTGTTATGTAGGCTCTGATTATATTGCAACCCTTTAGAATCCTATATATAGAAAGGAGGTATTTTCATTTGTATCATTCAAGAATTGTTCATTTATGTGATGTAAAGGAGGTTTCCCCCTCAAAGAGGCTAATTTTGAAGTCGTTGATCTATATCTTTTTTCATTTGGTTACATAACATTTGGTTTCAGAGCTTTGGATTCTAAGGTTTCGCTACTTCAAATAGGTCATCATGGAATTTTTAGTATAACTTTGTTTTTACGAATCTTCAGAAGCTAAAATTGCAACCACATGGAGTCTAAATCTTAGTGAACTTAATGTACAAATTTCAAATCTTTCTTCACTATAATTTTGGAGATATGATCCAAGGAAGTTTTGGTTTTTGCAGGCTCCATAACTCCATCTCAAACAGGTGACCTTGGGAAAATAATAATAACTTTCTCTCTAAGCATCAGATTTAAATTTTGTAAAGAGTGACAGAAATAGGATAGACTGTAGCTTTATGGGTATCATTTTTAGGGTTGACGGTCGAAAAAGTGACACACAGTACTCCGTACAAGCTCGCTCTACTGAACCAGCCTATAATCAGGTCATTGTGGGAGCTTGGGCATAATTCTTTCTTGAAGAATCCAATATTGGTATTATGTTATGAAACCAGCTCAAGGAAAGATAGAAAAGATAGATCAACGCCTTAGAATTCAGCCTCTTCGAGGGGGAAACCTCCTTTACATTACATAAATGAACAATTCTTGGATGATTCAAATGACAAAACCTCCTTTCTATATATAGGAGTCTAAGGAGTCACAATATAATCCAGCCGACCTAACAATAATAATATAAAGCCACAAAAATAACAATAGAGGGATTCTATGGGGCACAGTAATAACAATATGGGGGCAATAGGGGCACAACAATATTAATAAGTGGTATAACTACAATAGTAATGGGGTAATCACTAGTATTATAGGGACCCAACATGCCCCTCTCCTTCAAAAAAGTGTTGTCCTCAACACTTGAGTAGTTCTGGATACTTCTGCATAAAATTCTCATCCTCCCATGTGGAATCTTTAGTGGATAAGTTCTTCCACTTGATAAGATACTCTAAAATTGAACGATTTCGTAGCTGTCGAGTTCTTGTTTCTGTGATTGCTTCCGGTTCCAATATAATCTTTCCTTCCTCGTCAAGTTCTAGCACTATTGTTTGAACTGGGAGCTTGTCACTGTTGGCTAGTTGAATTGTTTATGAATTAAACATTCAAGTACCACATTAATTGTCAACCAGGGAAAGTCTTTTTATTTCAAAGGCACTGCGTACTGTATGTACTTAAAGTCTAAAAGCATCGAAAGCTGTAGTATACGTAATTCTTACGCTATATCATTACAGTACTTGTTAAAATGAAAGCAATTAATTAAAACTACGAATCTGGAAAGCAAAATAATGGACGCTCTGTTGGCAGAGGATCAGGACCCTATCCTCCAGATGGGGACGTTCAGCACCTGCCCCTGTAACCAGAATTACTGATGCACACTGCACTCTCATTCACCGGTGAGAAACAAACTCAAAGATCAATGAAACAGAGTACTAGTAAAACAAAGAATACCAGAGGTAATGCTATCAAATCCAAACAGAGTACAAAAGAGAAATTACTGCACACTTACACACTTAACAGGAAAGTAAATGGGTGAATCTTGTGAGGAAGGTGGGCCCAGTCCCTCTCACAAGATTCCCCAGAAAAACGAAGACGGGATTAAGTGCTCAAAACAGTTTTATATTCATCTGCCAAAAGGATTAAATACAAATAGAGTTCGGACTTGCTGATGTTCTCAGAATCTCAGTTACAGACTGACCATAGACACCGACTAACTCCCGTTTCATGTAGATGTCTCCTCTTTATAGAGGAGACATCTATTACAATAGAATATTACAGCCTGTTCAGTTAACCCATTTTGTCAAAAATAAGCAATTCAGAGTGCTGTTACAACAGTATGATAATACATTCTTTTCTTGAGCTTTAGCTGTTACTTGGCGGGTACTGACTTTGACTGTCTTCTCGGGATCTTCATATTCCTTCGCCATTTCCCCATGCTGTTCATGCTGACTGTGTTCTTCTTTCTTTAGACTTTCCGCTTGATTATGCCACGTCACAATTCTCTAGATAGCTGCCATCTGTTGTTCGTGGCTGTTACAAAATGGCTTGCTTTAGGTAATTGTTGTTGCTGGTGTTGCAGCAACTGCGTAGTTGCTGTTTCTGGTGTTGCAGCAACTGCGTAGTTGTTGTTTTTAGTGTTACAGCAACTATTCATTATAACTCCTGCAAGCTTAAGACAATTATTTGACAATTTAGTCAGCGTTTTCCAAGGATAAGTATAAAGATATTCACGAATATGAAATAAACAATTAAACATAGACATGCGGAAGGTTACTTCATACCTTGGGGTTAATATGTCATTATAAAATAAAAGCTTTCACTTATGACTGCAAAAAGGGTAATTACACGGCAAAAGATAAGGTCAAAAATAGGTCAATTGTGAGTCCCAACATCCCCCCCAACTGAAGAGATTGCATGTCCCCATGCAATGTCTACTCTGAGTCTGAGTCGGAGAACTGGGACGAACAATGAAGATTACTAAGACAATAGCTATAGGGAGTAACATCAAACTTGTCTCTGTAACCACAAACAGTTCGCAACTGTTTCCATACTGCTGCCTCTTCTCTGTTAGAAAGTCCAAACTGACCCTTATACTGATCACCCGACAACCATAAAAGTGGGAACTTGAATTTGTAACCTATCCAGTTTTCTGCACAGATTTGCATGCTTTCAACATACCGAGGTACCCTTGATAATGCTACTTGCAGATTTGCTGGGTTATACGGGTGATATTCTTTCCTTTCTGCGGGGCAGTTATCCCAAAATAATTTATTCGCTTTCACAGCCAATGATGCTTTGGTTTTTATATACTGCTAACAGTCTGTTAGGACCTCTGTTCGCAGTCTCATAACATGATCCTTCATCTTATCATTTTCTATCATTTTTAAATGTTGCAAAATGAAAGTGGCAGCGTTCTGTGGTTCAGCCCGAATCCACAAAAGGCAATTCTGTTCGTTCTGGACGCCTGAGACATAGGCGTTTTGCCAGGTGAGCTGATTTGCCAAAAAGGAAATGAAATATCTCAGTTGTATATCACCTGCTACAGGTGTCATATTCATGTTTCTTTCTTCAGATACTGCCTCATTATGGAGGTATAATTCACATAGCAGGTTTTGGTCACTTTTGGGTGCTTCTGCAAAAGTTTTCATAAACTGATCTGCTGTGACCACTTGATAAGGCCTCCCCTCCTTGATGGCCTTCAGCTGAATAAATGCAAGCCTTTCCCTTAAGAATGTGGCATAGTTGAAGGAGGGTTTCCTTGCGGCGAGCATCCTTTGGCATAACTCAAACATCAGGGACATCCTGTGTTTCAGCTCCTTAATTTCTTTATACTGGGCCCTGCACTGTTCCAGTGCTTCCCAGTTCCTATAGGCATGATCAAACCAGGTCCCTTTCTGTTGTTCAAATGCTTTCCCTTGGGATTGATGATATTCTCTCCACCATATGCGTTTCACTTCCAGAAAACTTTATGTTTCTACACATGCATCTTTAACAGTGGGAGGCTCTGTTTGCATACAGGCGTCAACCAAAATCATCTGTTCTGTCGAAGTGGGCTGGGATGATCCAGCATCTTTTTCTTCATCTTCCACCAGAACTTCTTCCTCTTGCTGGTCTAATTCATTGTTCTCCAGATTGATTTTGGTGGTCCGGGGTGAATCTGTCTCTTTTTCTTCTTCTGCTCCTTGCTTCAATTCTTCCTTGTTTCCTTCTGAGACTGTTTGCTCTTTTTCCATAGTAGTCTGGGTAGGCCGGGGTGAATCTGTATCTTCTTCCTTTTTCTCCTGCATAGCATCGGGAAGCTCCTTTGTTTGTTCTTGTGCAGCCGCTGAGGAACTTACTGGTTCTTGTGTGTCAGTAAGTTCTTGATCTTGTACAGCTTCAGGTGGACTTACTGGTTCTTGTGTATCAGTAGATCTCACTGACTGCATTTCTTCTAAGGATCCTGTTGGTTCTTGTGTAACAACAGGGTTCTCTTTCTGCACTTCCTCTGAAGCTGGTTCTTCTATCTGCACATGCTCAGGGTTTTCTGACTGTAATTTTTCTGAAGCTCCTGTTGGTTCTTGTGTGTCAACAGGGCTTGCTGGCTGCGCTTTTTCTACAGATCCTGTTGGTTCTTGTGTAACAACAGGTCTTTCTGTTTCAGCAGAGAATTGTGAGATTTTTACTTCAGCATCAACAGACTCCTTTGTTTCATTTTCAGCCTCGGGGGCTTCCTCTATTGGTTCCTGCACTAACCTATACCCTGCCTGAGCATATATCTCACCACAGCTTGTACACAGATATTCAATATCTTTGCTTTTCTCTGCTGCCGAGGCTGCTCTTGCTAAAACATGCAGACTGAATTCTTCTTGATATGCCTCCTTGATTCCTATTATCTCTTCCTGGTAATCCTGAATCTGAGCTTTCAGAAACTCGATTTCCTCTTGCAGGGCGGGTATAGTAGGCTGATCCTTTGAGACAGTAGATTCCAGTGGAGGCAGAGGTTCTGCTACGTCAATTTGGTCAATATTTCCCACAGGTGGTTCTTGTGTGTCACCTGGGGTAGTGGCTGGTTCTTGTGTTGCAGCCACTTGCTCACTATCATTCTGGGTGTCGGCAGCTGGTTCTTGTGTATCAGCTATCTTAGGATATGATGCCACGAAGCTATGAACGCTCTGCATCTCAGCCTCTGTGGGTGAGGGAGAAGGGTTTCGGGAAGTGGCTGGAGTACGGGGTTTTAAAACAATGGATGGTGGGCTGGAGGGATCAGGGGATCCAACTACTGCCGATTTTCGTTTTGGTAAAAAGGCAGGGAATTGAGGTGTTTTTCTCTTCCTGCTGGCTCTTGTGACCGGAACAGTAGTCGGGGTGGTGGGTGCTTTGGTCGAAACCCTCGTTCTTCTTCTTTTTACTGAGGTTTTCTTTGCCTGCTGCTTTTTTCGTTTAAGCTGCATAATTGGGATATTATCTTTAGAATCATCAGTGGAGATACTGAGTATGGGGGCGGGAGAATTGGTTCTTTTGGGCAACACAGTTAATTCCACTGCTTCTTGTTCATTTTCTGTAACATGCAGAGGTATTTGATGGGATTGTTCGGGGGTATGTTCTGTCTGCTGAGGGTTTTCCGAAGGGGTTTGCTCAGGGGTGTCGTCCGTTTGTTGAGGAGGCTCCTGGTCTTGCTGAGGTATATCCTCAGCTTGACGAGGAGTTTCCTCTTCTTGATGAGGACTACCCTGCGCAGGCTGTGGACTTCTTTCCTCCGGATGGGGATTAATGGGGGGTGGAGGGATGTTCAGAGGAAGAGCTCTGTTAATCAGCAGTTGAACTAGGCGATGGTGTTTTAGGGAGAGGGCTGGATTCTTCGCTTTCATAGCATATCGTGCCATATTTTTAAGACAACCCAGCAAATAATATGGCATATTCAATAATTGACCATTTCTTAAGTGATTTAACAGAACGAAGTCGTGCTGGTAGATTACCTGGTAACGACCTTCGCATGTTAGATACTGCTTGACGAATTCGGTGACTCTTGGCCATGGTTGAGGTAGCGACCGCAATGCTACGCCTCTGCCCTTGGTTTCTACTTCCTCGCCCGGACGGAGAAAGTCTTGCTGCGCGTTCAGAATCAAGTGCTTCCTGCTGAACCATCTCGTACCAGTGGTTGGGAGTCCGGTGACTTCGGCTATGAATTCTTCCGTAACCGGAACTTGAATTCCTTAGACGACAGAGAATCCTTCTTTCAAATTGCATGTGAATTCCAGGACTTGCTGATCGTCAAAGTCCGGAAGTCGCCTGAAATATTCTATCCATCCAGCTTGCAAGAAAATTTGGTAAATTTCCGGGAAAAGCTCCAGAACTGCTGTCGTGCCTGGTTCATGAGTGATAAGGGTTCCTCCCATGGCTATTGTTTCGGTAAATCTTCAGAATTCAGAGCCGAGCTACCGATTTTTAACTCAGAGTATACATCACAATTGGTAACATGCTGTAGTTTTTACATACAACCGGGAGAATTAAGGGTGGCAGTGGTTGGCGTGGTTATCCATTATGGAAATTGCTTTGGTAACCCCCCCTTTCCTACGTGTGAATGATATGATTGGGGAATGTAATCATTTGATGGACCTATCACCCTTTTTCCGCTTATCTATTATTTAATGCTTATTCATAAACGTGCGTACCTTCGTCCTTTACCTTTTTGGATCGCTGCGTCAAAAAGTCTTTTCTCGTCTGCTGTCAAATTATAATCATTACCGCGGATCTGAAAGCACGGGAATATGATAATGACGGGAAGTGACGGTGAGGTTCTGTAATCATCACGAAAGGTGATATGTTTCGTGTGGAAAGGATATTTCGGATCAGGGAGCACTGTCGTGGCACCGAGATTGGTGTTGCAGCCGCAGAGAATTACCGTTGGGCAACGGGAAGTGGTGGAATAATGGAACTAGTGTTACAGCAACAGGAATAATGTTGGGACAACGGGAAGTGGTGTTGCAGCAACGGGAAGTGGTGTTGCAGCAACAGGAAATGGTGTTGCAGCAACAGGAAATGGTGTTGCAGCAACAGGAAATGGTGTTGCAGCAACAGGAAATGGTGTTGCAGCAACAGGAATTCGGAGTCCGCCCTGTAGTTTCTTTTGAAACCTTGCTCTCAGCTACTTTCCATGCTACATCTGCAAAATCTGGAAATATAATATTGCAATCCTTGGCAGGATTTATTAGTTCCTAAAAAAAAAAAAAAAAAAAAAATTATAATCCTAATAATTACATAAATAATAGAAATTCAAGTGTTCTGAGGGACGGCAAGTTCCCCTGGAAAAGAATACTGTTTTATTGCCATGCAAGTGGCTTTAAAGTCCTCTTTGGAAACCGGCCGCTGATACAACCGAAGTCGGTAGCCATTCACCAACAGTGGTGTTCTGCTTCCATCGATTGTTACTAGTCTAACTGTTCCATTTGGGAAAACAGTATCCACTTCATACGGTCCCAGCCATCTTGTTCTCAGCTTCCCTTGAAAGTTCTCGAAACGTGAGTCGTAAAGAAGAGCCCAGTCACCTTTCTGGAACTTCTTTTGCTTAATGGTTCTGTCATGCCATTTGCTCCTTTGTTGTTGTATCATAGTTGTTTGGTGGACGGCATCCAGTCTTTTCTCGTCCAGTTCCTGCAACTGCTGCAACCTGGCTGTCTGTGCATCAGTTAAATCAAGGTTAACAGCTAAAGCAGTTCTTAAGGTTTTAATTTCAAATTCTACGGGAAAAATAGCATTCTTTCCATAAACCAATTCATAGGGTGAGAATCCTGTCGTGTTTCTCCAGGTAGTTCTGTAGGCCCAAAGAGCCTTGGGCAAACGCTGAAATCAGTCCCTTCTATTCTCCTTTATTGTTTTTGTTAGGATAGCTTCTATGACCTTGTTTGTGCTTTCCACCTACCCATTTGCTTGGGGGTGGTAAGGTGTGGTCATCTTATGTTTAATATGATATTTCTGAAGCGTATCTTTGAAACCGTGGGAATTAAAAGGAGGTCCTCCATCAGTGTCTAATTCTCTGGGTAGTCCAAATCTAACGAAGATTTCTTCAAATAGGAATGTTAATACTGCTTCTTCATTAGCTTTGATGAGTGCTTTGGCCTCTACCCATTTAGTCATGTAATCTGTGCATACTAAAATGTAAACTCTTTGATTGGATGGAGGGTTAATGGGACCTACAAAATCTAATGCCCATTTCTCAAAGGGTTCGAGAGTTACCTGAGGGTTGAGTGGAATTTCATCCCTATGGTTGGGCTGGCCCATTCTTTGGCAGCTGTCACAAGCCTTCACATATTTTTTTGCGTCTTTAAAAAGTGATGGCCAATAATATCCCATTCTAAGTACCTTGTGAGCTGTTCTTTTATCTGCAAAATGTCCTCCACAAGGACCATCGTGACAAGCTTTCAATATGTCATAAATCTCATCTTCCCCAACGCATCTCCTGATTTCTTGATCTATCCCTGTATGGAACAGACACCCGCTTATCCAGCTGTACCTAGCACTTTGCTGGATAATCTTTCTTCTTTCTCTGTGTGATAGGTGGGATGGCAATTTTCCTACAACTAAATAATTAGCAATGTCTGCATACCAAGGTGAGTGAGCAGATACTGCAAATAGATACTCATCAGGAAAAGAGTCATCTACTGGAATATTTTCATTGGTTTTTAACCGAGAAAGAAAATCAGCAACTACATTTTCTTTTCCTGGCCTATCTACTATTGTGATATCAAATTCCTGTAATAGTAATAACCACCTGGTGACTCGAGCATTAGTAATTGATTTATTCATTAAATATTTGATGGCCGAGTGGTCTGTATGCACAAAGGTGGTATAGCCAGTGATATAGTGCCGAAATTTATTAATAGCATAAATAACTGCTAAAAATTCTTTCTCGGTTACTGTATAATTTAACTCAGCTGGTGTCATGTTTTTGCTAATGAAATAGATAGCATAGGGGAGGTTGTTTTCTTCCTGACCCAGGACAGCTCCAATTTCCGTGTCTGAGGCATCAGAGGAAATGTGAAAGGGCAATGCCCAATCGGGTCCTCTCAAAATAGGAGCTGTGGACAACTGATGCTTAAGTTTATTGAATGCAGTCTCACAGTCATCAGTCCACTTGAATTCAGCATTTTTCATTAATAACACAAACAAAGGGGAGGCTATTTTAGAAAAATCTTTAATAAATCTTCTGTAATAACCGGCATGTCCTAAAAAACTTCTCACCTCTGTTTGTGTTTTGGGGATAGGAAGGTTCTGAATCACCTGAATCTTAGCTGGGTCGACTTGGATTCCTAAAAATGAAATGAAATGACCTAATACAATGCCCTGATTCATCATCATGTGGCACTTTTCAGTGCTCAAAGTGAGGTGTGCTTCAATACACCTCTTGAGTACTTTTTCAAGGTTTTGCAGGGCATCTTCAAAGGTCACTCCATAAGGAGTAAAGTCGTCCATGAATATTTCTAATGAATCGTTTAACATATCAGAAAAGATTCCTATCACCGCTCTCTGAAATGTCGCTGGAGCATTACACAACCCAAATGGCAGTACTCTATAGGCAAAGGTTCCCCATGGGCTGGTAAATGTGGTTTTGTCCTGATCCTGGGGTGCAATCCTGATTTGGTTGTAACCACTAAACCCATCCAAGAACGAGAAAAATTTCTTACCTGCTAAATTATCCAATACTTGATCAATAAAAGGTAAAGGGAAATGATCTTTTTGCGTTGCTTTATTTAATGATCTATAGTCTACACATACTCGCCATTTCCCATTCTTTTTTGGTACAATTACGAGTGGAGAAACCCACTCGCTGTCAGATATTGGGTATATAAATCCTGCATTTAGGAGTTTTTGGAGTTCCTCCTTCACAATTTCTCTGAGGTTAGGGTTCATTCTTCGTTGGGGTTGGCAGACTGGTCGGGATCCCTCTTTAATATATATACGATGAGTACATAATTCAGGGGAGATTCCTTTCATGTCTGTGTAGTCCCATGCGAATGCCTCTTTGTTTGCTTGGAGTAACTTTATTACTTTCTGTTTTTCATCCTCAGTCAAATCAGGATTTATATTCAATGTTTTACCAGGTTCGATTTCAACTGTTGTGCTCTTGGAAGAGTTACCCAGTGCTGTTTGGCATAAGTTTTCATCATTCATATTCTGCTGGGATTCCGGTTCTAGGATTGCAGTGAAGTGATTAGATGTTTCTGGGTTAACCGAAGAGGGTTCAGAAATAAAACTACTAATTAGCTCATCCTCGGTGGAGTCTTTAAAGGTCAAAGCTTGTCCAACAGTTAATATTGGTTGGGTTTCCTCATCCTCATAGTCTACCCATATAGAATTATCACTGTTAATCATGGGAGTGGCATGGGGATAGAGGGTCAGCTGTTTAGTTTCTTGTCCATTGGAGATGGTCATCGATCCAGATCTACAGCTGATGAAAGCATCTGCTGTAGCCAACCAAGGTCTCCCTAGAATCAACGGATGACCCCCCAACTTTGTTTTGGTTTGTAAGACCACAAAGTCAACCGGGTAGTTCCATGATTCTACAGAGATTATAAGGTCTTCAATGACCCCTTCAGGTTTGATCGTAGAACGGTCAGCTAGTTCTAAGATAGTAGGAGTTTCCCTGATAAAATTTTTCAGTTGGAGCAATTGAGCTGTTTCGAGAGTCATGATGTTTATTGCAGCTCCTAAGTCTACTAAAACTTTAGAGATGAAGGTTTTTCCGACCTGGACTGTTACCGTAGGATGACCAGGGTCACCATACTTGACAGGATAATCTTTTTCAGTCATTAAAGCAGTTAATTCCCCCATCACATGAACTGTGAGGGGGTCTTTAGCCTTCCTTCCAGGCTTCTTTACACAGATGTCTCTAATAGTTCTAGCGTATATAGGAACATCCCTCAGTGCTTGCAATAGTGGGATTTTGACATACAAGTTCTGTAACTCTCCTAACAGATTGAAGGTAGGCTGTTCAGGTACTTTAGTGAGAGCTAATCTTTCAGGGAATGGTGGGTCTACCGTTTGGTCATTATTGTTAAGTGCTGTTTCTACTGTTTCAGTATTGTGGTTAGCTGGTTTCTCTTTTCTAGTTTCTTCTTTATCAGAGTCCGTGACATCATCTATAATAGGTTCAACTATTCTCCCTGAGCGGAGATGAATGTCATTACATTGCAGGGGAGGAATAGACTGACTCTGAATGTCAATAACTTGCAAGGCTTTATTATTCGGGTTAGGGTTAGGTTGTACAGGCAGCTGTGGTCTCATTGCCTGATTGTTCGGAGGATTATTAGGTGGTAAGGAAAGAGATTGTTGTTGTTGAGGAAAAGGTATCTGTTGGGCTGCCCAGTTTGGGTTCCATTGATTAAAGTATGGTTGCTGGGGGGCCCAAGGATTCCACATAGTAGGGTCAGGAAAAGGTTGCTGCATAAGTGGAAAGTTCATTGTGTTGAAGGGTGGGTATTGCATTTGATTCATGGGTGGGTAAAAAGGAGAACTATTATTCCAACGATTGAATGTTGTATTAGAGCTCATACCTTGTCTTTGCGGCCATTGCCTCCTCTGAGTCATTAGATACACCGCTTCAGCTTCTTCTTCAGTTGTTTGCAGTGCTGCTTTGATTCCAGGCAAAGAGGGGCATTGCTGTGTTTCATGATCCTTCTCGCAGATTGTGCATATAGGCATCCTGTCCAGTGGGCATTCTCTAAGTGGATGTTTCTCTCTGCATTTTGAACAGAAAATCGCCAGCGCAGCTTCTACTTCTGCCTGTTTCTTCTTGACCTGCAGAGAGTCAATCTGTGAAGCAAAAGAACTTAGCATTTCAGTTTTAAATTCTTCTAATAAGTTACCTATCTCTGCTCTTGTTGCTCCTCCACTGGCTGACTTTTGAACCCTTGAATACACATTATCTCTGCCTTTCGATCTGCCTGCCGCTCCCCTTGAACACCGCATACAGAGCTTAATAATTTCATCAAAGGGTTCTTTAGAAATGTCCCCTTTTCCAAGCATGTTCAGCATGTCCAGGCAATCATCTCTTACCCCTTTTAGCAGTATGGTCTTCAAAATATCTTTGCTCATATTAGGATGATCAGACCGCTGCAGATTATACTGTAATCTTTCCACGAAATCTTCTAAATTCTCGTCCTCTTTCTGGACCATTTTAAACAATTCTTCCTTTCTCTCTCTTGTCCGACAGTAGTCTTGATACTTAGCCAGAAATCCCTCTTTCATTTGGTCCCAGGTGGTGATTGCCTGAGCTCCCAAGCTCATAAACCACCTCAACGCGTTCCCTTTTAGTGTTGCTGGAAACAATTTCAGCTTCTGATTAGGACTTATGTAATCATAGCTTCTACACAGTATGTCGAATTCGAAGAGGAATTCATCCGGATCTTCGGAGGACAACCCATGGAAATTGGGTAATGCCGAGAGTGGAATATTTTTCATGGGAGTCGTTCCTCTCGGAAGTTCCCCAATAGGGAATTCCAGGGTAGAGAGCGAGTTTTCCCCTCTCCCTTCTATTCTGTTATCCTCCATCGGGATTTTCCCTGAATCACTTGCCTTGTCTTCTGTGTCTTCTGTTTCTTCAGGTTCCTCTTTCGGTTCCTCGGTGTACTCTGGTGCTTCCAGCTTCCTCTCAGGTCCTATCACTTCCTCCGTCTGTTGGTCTGTTTGTGAGGAGTATTGGATCTGGGGTCTCCGGGAACTCGTCCTCTGTGATGCTTCGGCCTTAGAGATGATTTCGTCAATGTAAGTTTTCCTTCCTCCTTTGCCACCTGTAAAATTAGGTTTCTTGCGTCCTCTCATACACCTGTTATTTTCACAAAGAAACCATTAATGCTTTTAGAATTCTTTAGTTGCCTTCCCCGGCAACGGCGCCAAAATGTTGGCTAGTTGAATTGTTTATGAATTAAACATTCAAGTACCACATTAATTGTCGACCAGGGAAAGTCTTTTTATTTCAAAGGCACTGCGTACTGTATGTACTTAAAGTCTAAAAGCATCGAAAGCTGTAGTATATGTAATTCTTACGCTATATCATTACAGTACTTGTTAAAATGAAAGCAATTAATTAAAACTACGAATCTGGAAAGCAAAATAATGGACGCTCTGTTGGCAGAGGATCAGGACCCTATCCTCCAGATGGGGACGTTCAGCACCTGCCCCTGTAACCAGAATTACTGATGCACACTGCACTCTCATTCACCGGTGAGAAACAAACTCAAAGATCAATGAAACATAGTACTAGTAAAACAAAGAATACCAGAGGTAATGCTATCAAATCCAAACAGAGTACCAAAGAGAAATTACTGCACACTTACACACTTAACAGGAAAGTAAATGGGTGAATCTTGTGAGGAAGGTGGGCCCAGTCCCTCTCACAAGATTCCCCAGAAAAACGAAGACGGGATTAAGTGCTCAAAACAGTTTTATATTCATCTGCCAAAAGGATTAAATACAAATAGAGTTCGGACTTGCTGATGTTCTCAGAATCTCAGTTACAGACTGACCATAGACACCGACTAACTCCCGTTTCATGTAGATGTCTCCTCTTTATAGAGGAGACATCTATTACAATAGAATATTACAGCCTGTTCAGTTAACCCATTTTGTCAAAAATAAGCAATTCAGAGTGCTGTTACAACAGTATGATAATACATTCTTTTCTTGAGCTTTAGCTGTTACTCGGCGGGTACTGACTTTGACTGTCTTCTCGGGATCTTCATATTCCTTCGCCATTTCCCCATGCTGTTCATGCTGACTGTGTTCTTCTTTGTTTAGACTTTCCGCTTGATTATGCCACATCACAATTCTCTAGATAGCTGCCATCTGTTGTTCGTGGCTGTTACAAAATGGCTTGCTTGCGTAGTTGTTGTTTCTGGTGTTGCAGCAAATGCGTAGTTGCTGTTTCTGGTGTTGCAGCAACTGCGTAGTTGCTGTTTTTAGTGTTACAGCAACTATTCATTATAACTCCTGCAAGCTTAAGACAATTATTTGACAATTTAGTCAGCGTTTTCCAAGGATAAGTATAAAGATATTCACGAATATGAAATAAACAATTAAACATAGACATGCGGAAGGTTACTTCATACCTTGGGGTTAATATGTCATTATAAAATAAAAGCTTTCACTTATGACTGCAAAAAGGGTAATTACACGGCAAAAGATAAGGTCAAAAATAGGTCAATTGTGAGTCCCAACAGTCACCTATAACCTTCTTTAAACATGAAACATGGAAAACTGGGTGCAATCGAGAAGCTGCAGGAAGCTCCAATTTGTATTCCATAGTACCAATCTTTTGCAACACCTTGTATGGACCATAATACTTTGGTGATAATTTATTATCCTTCTTAGCTTGCTTGAGGGACATTTGCTTATATGGTTGTAGCCGTAGGAATACCCAATCACCTACATCAAAACTTCTTTCACTGCGATGTTGATCTGCGTGTTGTTTCATTCTATTCTGTGCCAACACGAGGTTATCCTTTAAGAGTTGGAGGACTTGTTGTTGATGTTCGATGTGATGTTCCACTGCCTGAACCTTAGAATTTTCTATTAAATATGATGTGATGGATGGTGGTTGATACCCATAAAGTGCCACAAATGGGTTCATTTTTGTTGCTGTATGGAAGGAAGTGTTATACCACCATTCAGCCAGAGGCAACCATTTGACCCATTGTGTCTGTTTATCAGACACAAAGCAACGAAGATATCCTTCCAAACATTTGTTTACTATCTCAGTTTGCCCATCAGATTGAGGATGATAATATGAGCTATGAGCTAACTGAGTACCAAGACAAGAAAATAATTCTGTCCAAAAATTTCCAGTGAAAATGGGATCTCTGTCACTTACAATAATCTTTGGGTTTCCATGTAGCTTTTGAATTGTTTCCATAAATGTAGTAGAAACTGTATTGGCTTTAAATGGATGTGATAATGCACAAAAGTGTGCATACTTGGTAAGTCTGTCAACTACCACCATGATGACACTCTTTCCCTCAGACTTGGGTAAACCTGTGATAAAATCCATTGAAACCTCCTCCCAACGTTGGCTTGGAATGGATAAAGGTTGTAATAGACCTGGTGTCTTAATTGTTTCAACTTTATTTTGTTGGCAAACCAAACATTCAGCCACAAACTTTTGAATATCTGATTTAAGGCCATCCCAAAAAAACTCCTTCTTAACCCTGTGGTAAGTTTTTAAAAATCCTGAGTGCCCTCCTAAGGGAGAAGTGTGCAATTCCATAAGGATCTTTTGTTTTAGCTGGGAATTCTTATAGAGGTATAAGCAATCTTTGTACCATAACGAATCATTTTGCCAGCTAAATGTACCAGACGTACTGGAATCTTGTTGTAACTTTTGAATAAGTGCCCACACTTCTTCGTCATTCTTCCATTCCTCCCTTGCTTCGTTTATCCAATCTGGTTGGATAATAGAAATGGCGCACAACAATGCTTCCACATCCTCATCCTTTCTTGAGAGTGCATCTGCCACCACATTTTGCTTCCCTTTTTTGTAGATGATTTCAAAGTCATAACCCAACATCTTTGTGACCCACTTTTGTTGCTCTTCAGAGGATAATATTTGTTGTAAAAAGTATTTAAGGCTATCTTGATCCTTTTTTACCTTGAAGTGTCTACCCATTAGGTAGGGTCGTCATTTCTTAAATGCATGGAGTATTGCCAACATTTCCTTATCATAAATAGCTTTGCTTAAAAACTTTCCCTTGATTGGACGACTTTCAAAAGCAATGGGTCTTTCATCTTGCATTAGAACAACACCAATTCCATTTCCTGAAGCATCATATTCCACAATAAAGGTTTTTGTGAAGTCCGGTGTAGCTAAGACCGGTGCTTGGCACATTGCCTCTTTAAGATGTTCAAAGGCCTTTGTTGCTTCTGGAGTCCATGAAAATGCATCTTTCTTCAATAATGTTGTTAGAGGTGCTGCTATTCTCCCATAATTCTTAACAAACTTGCGATAATACCCTGTCAACCCGAGAAATTCTCGCAGATGCTTTATGGAGGTGGGGATTTTCCATTCCTTAATGCCTTTAATTTTGCTAGGGTCTACCTTAACTCCTTCATGAGATACAATATGACCCAAATATTCCACCTCCTGGACTCCAAAGAAACATTTGGATCTTTTTGCATATAATTGTTTCTCCTTCAATAGTTGTAGCACCTTGTCAACATGTTCAACATGATCCTTCCAAGACTTGTTGTAGATTAGTATATCATCAAAAAATACTAACACAAATTTTCCAAGGAATGGTTTGAAAATTGAATTCATCAAACCTTGAAATGTTAAAGGTGCATTGGTAAGGCCAAAAGGCATGACCAAAAATTCATAATGACCCTCATGAGTTCTAAATGTTGTTTTCAGAATGTCTTCAGTCTTCATTCTGATTTGATGATATCCTGAACGAAGATCCAACTTGGTGATGTAAATTGATCCATGCAATTCATCCAGTAATTCATCAATGACAGGAATGGGGAACTTATCTTTAATAGTGAGCTTGTTGAGCTCCCTATAATCCGGACACATGCGCCATGATCCATCCTTCTTGTGCACCAATACTATTGGAGCAGAGAAAGAACTTTGACTCGGTTGAATTATACCAGCCTCTAGCATTTCTGCAACCATACGTTCAATTTCACACTTTTGGACATAGGGATATCTGTACAGCCTGATGTTTGGAGGAACACTTCCTGGAATCAGATGAATAGCATGATCATGATCACGCATAGGTGGGAAACCTTTGGGAGTCTCAAATACCTTGGAATGATTGTCCAGGACTTTTTGGAGATCTGGAGAAATAGATGATTCCGATGTGGAAACATCTAGCGAGCATAATTGTGCAATTACACCTCTTTGCTCCTTTTTTAGAAGCTTTGTCATACTATTAGAGCTGATTATCCTTCCTGGTTTCCCTGCAATACCCCTTAATTCAACTTCCTTTCCTTCCATAGAAAATTTGATGAAAATTTATTGAAAATTAAAAGCTATTGTACCCAGGGATTGTAGCCATTGGACTCCTAGTACAACATCAGCGCCTACCATTGGAATGGAAAGCATTGGGCTAGTCAATACATATTCTCCCATGGATAGCTTGATATTATGGCACTTTCCAGAGCAATTTATTGTTCCTCCATTTGCAATCATCACTTGACACTCTGGTGCTGGATATATGAAGCAATTCAATTCTTTTGCTACCTTACAATGAATAAAATTGTGGGTGCTTCCTTAATCAATCAACACTATTACCTTTTTCTTCTTGATTTGTCCTTCTATCTTGATGGTTTGAGGAGTGGTAATTCCCGCCAATGCATTACAAGATATGGTCGGATTTATTTGTTCTTCATCTAGGCTTTGTTCCTGGAGTATATCCTCTTCTTTTGACCTTTCTTGCTCCTTTTCTTCTTCCTCTTCACAATCTATGTAGAATAATTTCTTCTCAGCACACTTATGACCTTTAGTGTATTTGCTATCACAACTGTAACAAAGCCCTTTTGCTCTTTTTTCTTCCAATTGTTGTGGTGTCAACCTTATAGGTTGTGGAAGAATAGGGGCAACAAAACTTCCATATTTATAGTTGTGAGTGGTATGCTTCCTGGTTGGCATAATTTTGCTTTCCATTTTTCTTGCTAACCTGAATGCCTTCTCTAATGAATTAGGTTCCCAAAGGCGAACATCATGTTGGATATTATCCTTTAAAGACCCTATGAACACATCAATCCTATGCTCCTATGGAATATCTTTTACCCTTATGTTCAATTTTTGGAACTCCTCAATGTGCTCCATTACTGAACCCTTTTGTTTGAGACTTATCAATTGGCTAAAAAAAGTGTTGCTTTTTGTATCCTCATAATGTGCTATCAATTCTTCCGTAAAAATTGCCCAAGTGATAAATGTATTACGAGAGCAAAGCCATTGATACCATACAAACTGATTTGGTTCCAAATATAAAGTTTCCATACGTACCTTTTGTGTGTTTTGCACATTATTGAGATCGAAGAATTGCTCCATATGTAATATCCATGTAGCAGGATCCTTGCCATCAAACTTCCTCATATCGATTTTTGGAATATGGTGAGTCTTCAATCCAACATTAGCATCTATGGAATCATGATTAACTTTTCATTTGTTCTCATCATGAGTTTCCTTTAGTACCCTTTCACCCTTAGGGACCATTTCTTGTAGCAACTTATTCATATTTATCTTCAATTCGTCCATGTCTGTCTTCAAATCTATCTTCAAATCATCCATCTTAGGTTCCACGTCAATCATCTTAGTTTCTACACCTTTCTTTAAACAGTCCATCTTAGCTTCTACACCTTTCTTTAAACCATCCATCTTAGCTTCTACATCTTTCTTTAAACCATCCATCTTAGATTCTGTTCCTTTTTGTGCAAGGGACAGTTGTTGCACTTGGTCTTGTAATTTTGATATATCATGTTGCATTTCTTCCTCTTCTTCATGAGTCATGCTAGAGCTTTCAGATTCCTTACTAGGTGTTTGCATTTTCTTTCCTCGGGGCATCAGTTACCGATAATAATGCTCTACTATGCCCTTTGAATTCCTTCAAAATAATTTTTCAAACCAAGCTTAAGCAAAAATTTAAGAAAATCTACACACCTTTTTTCACTTTGTAGGAGCTCGATATTGCTTCTGATGTATCTCTGTATTTTCCAATCATCTAGTTCTGAATTTTTGAGCTATAGTAGCCCTCTGTGTCCTCTTTCCATTGCCACAAGTCTGACCCAAATTGAATTCTCCAAGGAAGAGTTATGTGAAATCTCCCACAGTGACTTTCTTATAGACTAGTTCAGTAGAGCAAACTTGTACGACGTGCCACAAGTCACTGTTTCGACCTTTGGATCTGAAACATGCATACAAGAAACTACAGTCCGTTCTCTTTCTGTACCTTCTTATGAAATTTCAATCCGATCCCCAGAGAGAAAGTTATGACGATTTTCCCCAGGTCACCTGTTTTGAATGTAATTCAAGAGTCTGCAAAAAGACCAACTTCCTCAGATCATATCTCCCAAAATATCGTGAGAAAAGATCTGAAATTCGGACCCAAGGTTCAGCGTGATTTCTTCTCAAATGGGTTTTTTTTGCGACTTCTGAAACGTCACAGAAAAAAGTTATAGCGAAAATTCCACGATGACCTGTTTGGAGCAGCAAAACCCTAGAATCCAAAGCTTTGATACCAAATGTTATGAAACCAACTCAAGAAAAGATAGAAAAGATAGATCAACGCCTTAGAATTCAGCCTCTTCGAGGGGGAAACCTCCTTTACATTACATAAATGAACAATTCTTGGATGATTCAAATGACAAAACCTCCTTTCTATATATAGGAGTCTAAGGAGTCACAATATAATCCAGCCGACCTAACAATAATAATATAAAGCCACAAAAATAACAATAGATGGATTCTATGGGGCACAGTAATAACAATATGGGGGCAATAGGGGCACAACAATATCAATAAGGGGTATAACTACAATAGTAATGGGGTAATCACTAGTATTATAGGGACCCAACATATTACTTGTTGGGTTGGAAAGAAGACATGGAGGATTACCACAGGACAGAGTTTTAGATATTAGAGATTCACAATTACATAGTTTTTTTTAATTATTTTGCATAACTTTTGTTTAAAAAATTAGTTGGAAGTAATTCAAAGGGAATAGTGAAGCATAGATATCATTCTCTAATTTCAAGATTCCTTGAAAAAAAATGGACATGCCTAGTAAGCAACCAGAAAGCTCTTCTATGACACATGAATAAGAGGAAGAAATGCAACATGACATAACAAAATTACGAGACCAAGTGCAACAAATTTCTCTCTCACAAAGAGTAACCAAAAATGAAATGGAAGCTAAGATGGATGGTTTGAAGAATGGTTTAAAATAAAACATGGAAGGTTTGAAGAATGGATTAAAAGTAGACATGGAAGGTTTGAAGGATGGATTAAAATTAGACATGGAAGGTTTGAAGGATAGTTTAAAAGCAGACATAGAAGGTTTGGCAAATTTTCTACAAGAAATGCTTTCTAATGGAAAAAAGATATTATATGAAACTCATGGTGAGAAAAAAAAATTGTTAATCATGATTTACTAGACTCTAATGTTGGATTGAAGACCCACGGTATGATATGAGGAATTTTTATGTCAAGGATCCAGAAACATGGATACTACAGATGGAGCAATATTTTGATCTCCATAATGTGCAACACACACAAAAGGTATGCATTTCAACTTTATATTTAAAACCAAAGCAATTTTTATTGTATCGATGGCTTTGTTCTCGTAAACCACTTGTCACTTGGTCAATGTTTACGGAGTAAATGATATCACATTATGAGGATACAAAGAGCAACACCTTCTTTATCCAATTAATAAATCTCAAACAAAAGGATTCAATGGTGGAGCACATTGAGGACTTCCAAAAATTGAATATAAGGGATATTCCAGAGGAATAAAGGATTGATGTCTTCATAGGGACCTTAAAGGATAATATCCAACATGAGGTTCGACTTTGGGAACCTTAATTATTAGAGAAGATATTCAAGGTGGCAAGAAAATTTGAAAGAAAAATTATGGAAACAAGTATACCACTCACAACTATAAAGATGGAAGTATTGATGTTCCTGGCCTTCCACAACCTACAAGGTTGACACCACAACAATTGGAAGAAAAAAGAGAAAAAAGGCTTTGTTACAGTTGTGATAGAAAATACACTAAAGGTAATAAGTGTGCCGAGAATAAATTATTTTACATAGATTTTGAAGAAGAGGAAGAAAAGGAACAAGAAACGTCAAAATAAGAGGATACACACCAGGAACCAACCCTAGAGAAAGAAGAAATGAATTGGACCATATATTGTAATGCATTGGCAGGAATTACCACTCTTAAAACTCTCAAGATATAAGACATATCAAGAAGAAAAAAGTAATAATGTTGATTGATTCGGGTAGTACCCATAATTTTATTCATTGTAATATAGTCAAGGAATTGAATTGCTTCCTATATCCAACACAAGACTGTCAAGTGATGGTTGCAAATGGAGGAACTATAAATTTCTCTAGAACATGCCATAATATCAAGATAACCATGGGGGAATATGTATTGAATATTCCAATGCTTTTCATTCCAATGGGTGGTGTTGATGTTGTACTAAGAGTCCAATGGTTACAATCTTTGGGTATGATAGGTTTTAATTTTCAAGAACTTTTCTTGAATTTTTTTTAGGAAGGAAAGGAAATTGAATTAAGGGGTATCGCAGGGAAACTAGGAAATATAATCAGCTCTAATGGCATGACAAAGCTTCTAAAGAAAGAACAATGGGGCGTAATTCACTATTATTCTCACTGGAGATTCAAACAACGAAATCATCTATTTATCCATATCCCAGTATATCTTATTCATTTAGATGGAAAAATGATTCATTATGGTACAAATATTGCTTATATCTTTGTAAGAATTCCCAACTCAAACAAAATATTCTTTTGGAATGGCACACATCTCCCTTAGGAGGGCACTCAGGATTTTTAAAAACTTACCACAGGGTGAATAATTTTTTTTTTGGGAGGGCCTTAAATATGATATTCAAAACTTTATGGCAGAATGTTTGGTTTTCCAACAAAATAACATTGAGACAATTAAGACCCCAATTCTTTTACAACCTTTATCCAATCCAATTCAACATTGGGAGGAGGTTTCAATGGATTTTATCACAAGTTTACCCAAGTCCGAAGGAAAGAGTGTCATAATTGTGGTAGTTGAGACTTACCAATTATGCACATTTTTGTGAATTATATCATCCATTTAGAGCCAGTACAATTGCTACTGCATTTATGGAAATAATTCAAAATCTACATGGAAACCCAAAGATTATTGTAAGTGACAGAGATCACATCTTCACTGGAAATTTTTGGACGAAATTATTTTCTTATCTGGTTACTCAATTAGCTCATAGTTCATCTCATCATCCTCAATCTGATGGGAAAACAGAGATAGTGAATAAATGCTTGGAATGATATCTTCGTTGCTTTGTATCTGATAAACAAACATAATGGGTCAAGTGGTTACCTCTAGTTGAATGGTGGTATAACACTTCCTTCCATACTATAGCAAAAATGACCCCATTTATGGCACTTTATGGATAGCATCCACCATCCATCACATCATCTTTAAAATAAAATTTTAAGGTTCAAGTAGTGGAAGATCACATCAATCATCAACAACAAGTTCTCCAACTCTTAAAGGATAACCTCAATTTGGAGCAGAATCGAATGAAACAACAAGAAAATCGTAGTGAATGAAGTTTTTATGTAAGCGACTGGGTATTTTTACGGCTACAACAATAAAAAACAATTGTCCCTCGAGAAAGCTAAGGATAATAAATTATCACTAAAGTACTATGGTCCTTACAAGGTGTTGCAAAATATTGGTACTATGGCATACAAATTGGAGCTTCATGCATCTTCTCCAGTGCACCCAGTTTTCCATGTTTCGTGCTTAAAGAAGGTTATAGATGACAACCTCCCAGTTCAAACAATATTTCCAGAACTTGACAAGGAAGGAAAAATAATATTGGAACCTAAAGCAGTCACAGAAACAAGAACCTACCAGCTACGAAATCAATAAATTTCATATTATCACATCAAGTGGAAGAACTTACTTGCTGAATATTTTGCATGGGAGGTTGATAATTTTAAACAGAAGCATCAAGAACTACTCAAGCATTGAGGACAACACTTTTTTGAAGGAGAGGAGAATGTTAGGTCCCTATACTACTAATGTATCCCCTTATGGTTATTGTTAGTATAGACCCCTTATGGTTATTGTTGTTCCCATGTAGTCCCCATATTTTTATTATTATACCCTATAGAAGCCCTTAGATCTTGTAATTTGTATCATTCAATAATTTTTCATTTATGTGATGTAAATGAGGTTTCCCCCTCGAAGAGGCTATTTTTGAAATGGTTGATCTATCTCTTTTCTGAAATCATATTTATTATTAAAAAGATTTAAAGTTAAACGAGTATAATAGAAAATAAAGAACCAAAATAGCACGGAATTGTTATATCTTTATTACTAGAAAAAAGTTCACTTACCTCTTTAAGGGAGAACTTCCAATACAAGAAATCTCCAACTACAAGTAACTTCACAAGCCTTATTTTACATTTCTTAATCCTCATCTTGTAGGAATTTACAGGGTAAGTTCCTCAGAAAGAATACCAAAAGGACACCGCTCACAACCAGATCTCAAATCAATACACCAGTATTTTTGACGTGGTTAAAACCCTCAAAGTACAAGGAGGGAAACAGTCCACGGCCTGTCCCAACGTGGGTACTACAGGCAATTTATTAATCAAAGAATGAAAATTTACATAAGCTTCTCTCATGCACGGATTACCCGAACAATGACCCTCCATGCGCTTTAAATAGAACTCATGGACCAATCGGGTGTCAAGCCACGGATCAAGTGTCGGTAATACCGAGGTGAGAGTGAACCGTCGGATCACTACATATCGTGACCGTCGGATTGTAAGTTACAAAATGTACAACGGTAAAGAAACACACTTTACCTAACTCTAACCTAACTCTATACTAGACCAAGTTGAACTTAACTATATCCTATGTGTCGGAATATCCTAACATCCCCCCTTAAGAACAACTTGGGATAGGATTGAAGGATTTACAAATATGACACAATAGGAGAAGGAAGGAGGCACTAGAGCCTATCCCCCCTTAGTGACAACTTCCTGAACTCCAAGCATATATCGAAGTTTAGTGAACTTCGCCTCTGTGAGAGCCTTTGTGAAGATGTCTGCAACCTGATCATCTGTTGGACAATATTGCACTTCAAGAACATGGTCATGAATGAGCTTTCTGATGAAGTGCATGTGTAGTTCAATGTGTTTGTTGCGCTGATGCTGAACTGGATCTTTGCATAGCTGAATGGCACTTTGATTATCACACCAAAGTGTGGTTGGATGCTGCTGCTCAAAGCCAAACTCTGATAGGATCTGACGAAGCCACAAGGCTTCCTTACTAGCTTCCACGGCACCACGATACTCTGCTTCTGCTGATGAAAGAGAAATGGCAGCCTGTTTCTTACAAGCCCATGTAATAGGTCCTGAACCAAGAGTGAAGACATAACCGGCAGTAGACTTCCGATCATCAGGGTCACCAGCCCAATTAGAATCAGTGAAACCAACTAACAGAGGAGCTGCTTTGGCACTGTAATGAATCCCAAACTGTACTGTACCTCGAACATAACGAAGTATTCTTTTAGCTGCTTTCCAATGACTTTCACGGGGGTTTTGCATAAAACGAGCAACAAGGCCAACAGCAAAGGAAAGATCAGGACGAGTATGGGTTAAATACAAGAGTTTTCTGACAAGTTGACGGTATAAGGTAGCATCAACTTCAAGAGAAGTACAAGAGACTGAAAGTTTGACTCCAGACTGAAAGGGAGAAGGGGCTGGCTTACAGTCTTCCATGTGAAAATGACGAAGAATATCACAAGCATACTTGGACTGGGAAAGGAAAATACCCTCCTGGGATTGCAAGACTTGAAGACCGAGAAAATAGTGTAAGTGTCCTAAGTCTGTCATTTCGAATTTCTTTTTAAGGCTGGTCTTCACATGGTTTATAAGGTTGGGATCACTACCAGTAAGAATAAGATCATCAAAATAAAGAACAAGGATGATAAGAGAGTTGCCCACTTTCTTGGTGTAGACAGTATTGTCAGAATGACACCTAGAAAAGCCAGATTCTAAAAGAAAGCTATCCATTTTGGCATACCAAGCCCGAGGAGCTTGCTTGAGGCCATAAAGGGATTTCTTAAGTCGACAAACAAGGTTGGAGTCTGTTTGTATGAAGCCAATGGGTTGTTCCATATAGATTTCTTCCTGCAAGTCCCCATGCAAGAAGGCAGATTTAACATCCATCTGATGGACTTCCCATTTTAAAGAGGCAGCAAGGGAAAGAACAAGGCGGATAGAGTTCATTTTGGCAACAGGGGAGAAGGTTTCAGTGTAGTCAATGCCTTCAACCTGTGAAAAGCCCTTAGCAACGAGACGAGCTTTATGTTTATCAACTTTCCCATCTGGTCCATACTTGGTTCTGTAAACCCATTTACATCTAACAAGTTTGCGTCCCTTTGGTAGAGGAACAAGATCCCATGTATCATTTGTCATCAATGAATGATATTCTTCATTCATAGCTGCTTCCCAATGTGGATGGCCTGAAGCTTCTGCAAAAGTGTCAGGATCATGATTTACTGGAGCTTGAGCCAGTAAAGAAGAGGCTCTTTCAAACTGAGAACGTGTACGTCGCTGATCTGTAGGATCACCGGCAAGATCACCTGCTGCATCCCGAGTAGCACGGACCCATCGTGGAAGTTGAGGATCCTGAGAAGGTGGGGGAGGATTATCATCCTCGCTTTCATCATCTGAAGAAGAAATGTTTTCAAAAGTAGAAGAGATAGGAAGAGGTGGCACATCCGCCGGACTAGGCTCGCAGGCCGATTTATTTTCATCAAACTTTACATCTCTTCTAATGATAACATTTTTGGACTTAAATGGAATAAGTCTATAACCTTTTACATCTTCAGAATATCCAACAAAAGTACATTTCTCACTCTTAGGTTCTAAAGCTTTATGCTTTTCATCTGGAATATGGGCCCATGCTTCACTTCCAAACACACGAAAGTGACTTACATCTGGTTTAATGGAACTCCAAGCTTCTTCTGGAGTGATATTCTCTAGAACCTTAGTAGGAGTGCGATTGATTATATAATTTGCACAATTAATTGCTTCGGCCCAAAAACTAAGACTGAGTCCTTTAGATTGCAACATACAATTAGCCATTTCCTTTAAGGTGCGATTTTTCCTTTCAGCTACACCATTTTGTTGTGGAGTGTATGGAACAGTATGTTGCATTTGAATTCCATTTTCGGTGCAAAAGTTGATGAATGTGTTTTTAACATATTCTCCACCATTATCAGTTCTTAGCTTAAGAATTTGATGTCCAGATTGTTTTTCAACAAAGGCTTTGAAGGCCAAAAAAGTGTTAAATACTTCGCTCTTGAGTTTTAAGAAGTATACCCAAGTGCGTCTAGAGAAATCATCAATGAAAGTTAAGAAGTACTTGCAGCCAGAGAATGAAGCAACAGGAAGAGGACCACATAAATCACTGTGCACAAGCTGTAAAGGGGCTGAGGCGTGCCAAGAGGCACGTTTGTCAAAACTGTCTCGATGATGTTTTCCGAGTACACATCCGGAACAAACACCATCTCTGCAAGATACCATAGGAAGACCTGTCACCATATTTTCTTTACATAGATGCTGAAGGGAGCGATAGTTTAAGTGACCAAATCGCTCATGCCAAAGTTTTCTCACTTCATCATTATGAGCAACAAATACTGAGGGAAGTTTTGATGACCCAAAGTTGTGAAACTTATACAACCTTTTGGAATCATCAGCAAGACCAGTAGCTAGAATCTGTTTAGGATCTTTTAGATCCTTGATTACAACATCATGAGGTGAAAATTCAACAATTTTACCTTCACCTGAATGAGTTATCTGATAGACAGATAGAAGGTTGCAGGATAAGGTTGGAACACATAATACATCATTAAACTGACCATTGTCTAGATGAACAGTTCCAGTCCCTACAACATTAAGAGATCTATCATCACCAATATATATATTTTTGGTGTTACAATCATTTAAAGAAGAAAACATGGCTTGGTTTTTGGCCATGTGACAAGAGGCTCCAGAATCAATGAGCCACTCATGAGAATGAGAAGAAGAAGAAGATACATTTAATGCATAACCAGATTGAGATGATTGATAATGACATGCAGAAAGTGCCATTCCGGAAGTTGAAGTTGAAGTAGGCTCCACATGGATGTTATGTTTCTTCATTGCAGCTTCCAAGGCTTCCATCTTCTTAAAGCATTTAGATTCTAAGTGGCCATCTCGATTACAAAAGTTACAATGTCTATCAGTCTTCTTCCATTTGTTTTTATTGGTCTTATCATTTTGCTGAAATGATCTTTCATTTTGAGGCTGAGATGGTTTAGGACCATTCTTTTGAGGATATGACTTCTTAGGATTCTTTGAATTTGATTGCTGCTGGGCGGCTAATGCTTTCGTGGAAGAGTTTCCAAGATTAAGAAGACCAAGGTGTAAGAGTTTTTCTTGTTCTCTTATTAAGGAATCACAAAAGGAGTCAAAGGAAGGGGCCTTGTAGTCTTGTCCTTGACAAATGAAAGCTTCTCTTGTAGAATGGAAAGTGGAAACAAATACAGAGTAGGCTGGTCCCAACTTAGTAAGGATGGAATAAATAAGGTTACCATCGTCTTTCTTAACTTTAACACCTTCCAGGAGATATCTAAGGTTCTTGAATTTGGACAAGAAATCTTCAATGCAAGAAAAATTATTAGGATCCAAAGTAAGCAGCTCATTTTCAAGTTGATGGGCTCTAATTTCATTTTTAATCCCAAAAACTTTAGCAAGTTTTTCTAATGCTTCATGAGGAGTCTCAAGTTCTGCAATGTGGAATCTAAGATCAGGAGAAATAGACATCCCTATCAAACCACGTGCTTGATCTTGTCTATTTTCCCATTTTGCCGCCTTGTCTTCATCTTTTGGTTTCTTCTCTTGGTCTGTGGCTATTCTGAAGAGACCTTTACTTCTAAGTAAATCTTCGATGTAGGCTACCCATTGGAAGTAGTTAGTGTTGTCAAGAATGACTTGGCATGGGCTTTCCATTTAAAAAAAAACTGAAGCTGAAGATGCTGAAAGTAAGTGTTCCAATGGATAGATCTCGAAAAAATAGGCGGTTTTAAAAAAAACGGCTCTGCAAAAGGCTTCCGGATGAAGAAGTTATGGCTTTTTGAAAAATAATTGTTGAAGTTGCCGGCAAAGTGCGCGAATGTGCGGGAATGAAAAAAATCCGCCCCCACAAAATGGAGACTTGAACCCAAGACCTCTACTCTCTTAAAATAGCTTTGAACCAATTGATCTATACAAAAAATTTGAGAGAGAGAGAGAGAGAGAGAGAGAGAGAGAGAGAGAGAGAGAGGGGGGGGGGGGCCTTGGTTTGCGTGCTTGCCTTGAGAAACCTCTTTTTCCCTACAAAACACAAAACACAAAACCCAACACGAATATGCAAAGAAAAACGAACCTTGCGGCTCGAAGTTAGCTTTAGCCAAAAAACTAGAAATTTTATAAAAAAAACTCAAAGTTAACTTTAGCCGAAAAACTAAATATTTTTCTCAATGTTTCTGATTTTCCGAGATCACACTAAGGTGCAGGGAAAAGAGCATACGCATGAGAAAAATCCTTCCTTTCTGTTTCTGATTTTCCCAGATCGCACAGAGTCGCAGGGCAAAGAGCATACGTAGAAATGAAAGGTATAGATCCGGTTAAAAAAAAAGGCTAAATAAACCGAAACCGAAATAAGCAGAGAGAAAATAACAGTAAACTGCAAAAAAAAACATTGTATACCTCCCGATCTGAAAAATGACGCAGCTAGGGCTACCGGAAACCTTTTCGCGTGAAACGAAAGGGGTTCCTCACTGGAACAGATGCTCCGAACGCAACAGAGCAGTCCTCTTGGCCCGAAAGCAGTCAGAAACAGCAGATCTAGGAAACGACAGCCGCATGCAGTTCTACCGGCTTCAGATTTGGATCACCAACGGACGCGGCCCTCAAATAGCTCTGATACCATGTAGGAATTTACAGGGTAAGTTCCTCAGAAAGAATACCAAAACGACACCGCTCACAACCAGATCTCAAATCAATACACCAGTATTTTTGACGTGGTTAAAACCCTCAAAGTGCAAGGAGGGAAACAGTCCACGGCCTGTCCCAACGTGGGTACTACAGGCAATTTATTAATCAAAGAATGAAAATTTACATAAGCTTCTCTCATGCACGGATTACCCGAACAATGACCCTCCATGCGCTTTAAATAGAACTCATGGACCAATCGAGTGTCAAGCCACGGATCAAGTGTCGGTAATACCGAGGTGAGAGTGAACCGTCGGATCACTACATATCGTGACCGTCGGATTGTAAGTTACAAAATGTACAACGGTAAAGAAACACACTTTACCTAACTCTAACCTAACTCTATACTAGACCAAGTTGAACTTAACTATATCCTATGTGTCGGAATATCCTAACACATCTTTAGAGAGAGAAATTATTAATTTAAATTTGTAAGAGTTGTTGTAAATATTAAATTTAAATTGCTTGAAAATCTCACAACTTTAATAATAAATTAAATTATATAAAAACATATTATTTTAAGTTATATTAAATCTAAATTAATTGCGCCAAGAGGCGCTCTACAACTCACTATGGGAGAGATGTTATCATGTAATGTTACATTGAAAAATAGTAAAATAATCATTTAAATTAATAAATTAAAAATATTTATAACAAAAGAAATTAATGTCAGCGATAATTACAATACTTCAATTTGCAACTTAATCTTATATAACTTTATATAAAGTTACAAAGTAAAAGAAAAAAAAAAAAAAAAATTGCTTTTATTATGAGTAAAAAATGTAATGAATAACACCTAGATTTCGGTGCTCCCGAGGCACATTCAATGCTGGTTAATATTGCGTCAGCAGCTGGCTTCGCACCTGGTGATCCGGCACAGCTCTCATTACCCTCCCGCGATTGAAATGAATGTCTTATGGTACAGGCAGCTTGTCAAGCATTCGGCATTGAATGCGCTCCCTGTTCAAGATTTGGCGCCGGTTGTTTTAATCATGGCTCAGTCTCTGGTTTTGGTTATCATTCTCATCGGGTCTTTCCACATCCGTTTGCCTTTATTCCTGCATCGCTATGTTGCTCTGGCAGCTTGGTGGCTTCTCCGGAGTCTGTTCTTTACCTGGCTTGCCCACCCTCGGCCTTGTTCCGTCTGGTCTTGTTTAGTTCCTTTCTCAGGTCTCTCTGTCTTCCTGAAGATGGTGCGCCGCCGTGGTGTTTCTCGTCGTGGAGGCACCAGTGGTAATCGTGGTCGCTCTCAGCCTGCGCCCCAGAATATCATTCCTCTGGCTTCGGCTTCCCCGTCCTCTGATCATGGCAGGCCCTTCCCGCATAACTCATTTCAAACCACCCGTTTTAAATTTCACAGTCGGCTCAATAAACCAATTCTCTCAGCTAGCATTACAGTAATTTTGGCTAAGGAAGAAGATAAGCCCAACAACTCAGTCCATACCTCACCTTCGCAGTCTTAGGACAACAGTGTGCTCCAGGGAGATGTGGTAGGAACTGTGTTTAATTGTGATGACTTGCAGGATGCGGGGAATGTTCCTGAGGTCCCTCAGCCTCCAATAGATACTGCTCAGCACAATTTGACTGCGGTCAAGCCGGCACACCCTTCTGATGGCAATCTGAACTTGGTAGTTCCTCCAGGTGGCTGCGACACGGGAGATGGGGACAATGTCGATGACATGTGGATGGGCTCTCCTTGCCGGGTGGAAAAGGATGCTCCGGACCCTCTGAAACATGCTTGAAATATCCGGTACCGTGCCTACTGATGGCAGCTTCCCTTCTGGTCTTTATATCCTATGTGCTATGCTTCTCTGGATTATGTCAATTATGTTTTGTATCAGGTTCTGGCTAGGTATAGTTATCAGCCATTATAGTCTAATGCTTTGTATCAGGTCTTGGCTCAGAAAGCCCTTGTTTTTGTTAAGTTTTGTATATGGCTATCAGGGCAGCACAGATATTATTAAAGCCATAGTTCTTAACTGTTCTGTAGTGTTGTTCACCACTTTGGTTCGCATTTTTGTATGTAAGGGCTCTGGAAATCATGTATTGGGTCTTCTCAATCCCGGAATTGGTGTCACAGGGTTATATGTCTATCAAGGTATCTAGTCTTATGGCCCCTGGGTCAGGGTTGTTGGATGGCTTCAGCCT
Organism: Pinus tabuliformis; assembly: GCA_031772625.1. Lineage (NCBI taxonomy): Eukaryota > Viridiplantae > Streptophyta > Pinopsida > Pinales > Pinaceae > Pinus > Pinus tabuliformis. The sequence continues at coordinate 342,137,852 of CM062817.1, forward strand.
CCTCTGAGTTCTTAACCTCTCTGTAAATATTTTCTCCTTATTAATAGATTTAGCCTTTACGTAGAAAAAAAAAATGTAATGAATAAAAATATATAATTTACTTTTTACTACAAGGAAGAAATGTAATTTTTTCACATGAAAAGAAATAGTATTATTGATATTACATTATGTGTAATTCATTTTAAGTTCCATTTACGTGTGATATTTAAAACAAAAAAAATATTTATAACAAAAAATAGTTTACTATCAACCATAAGTAAAATATTTCAATGTCCATATTAAATAACATAATTTTATAGATACTTTATATACAGAAAAATAATGTAATTTAAATTGAAATTTTTCTTATATTTTCACTTTAGTGAAAAATATTGAGAGAATTCTTATTCCATTAATAATTTCATTCTAATTCAATGTATGAGGGATATTTGTAATCTTTTCAATGCTTAATATGGATTTGATATGTAATATTTTAGAAAATATCAATAATAAAAATAATTAAATGAATACATACCGGGAAAAAAAATATGAGGGAGCATATTTTAACATTTTAATGCGGAAAACGTGAATTATAAATAAAATATTCCAATGTCAACTACATATATATTATACTATCCTAGATCCATATTAACTCCATATCTACCAAGGGCCTAGAGGGATTAAATCTCTTTTCACTCTAAAAGATGTTTGCATCTCAAGACATTTGATTCTTCTCCACAATTGGTAGATCTAGAGTTAAGATGGATCTAGGCTCATTATAAAAAATTCTGACTTAAGTTTTTTAAATTTAACAATAGATTGAATTTTATAAACTAATAATATTTTATATTAAAAATTGAATGACTTACACATTTTCGTCTTATTAAGAGCTAACTAAATTATTTTACATTTAATTATTTTTTCTTTGTGAATATTGAAATATTTTACTAATTAAGTTACATTGACTATCAATGAACTATCTAAACAATTGAAAAATATTTATTGTAATTTTACAATCATAGTTTCAACCATACTAAACTTAGTAATTTATAAAAATATTTTTGCATTTTTTTAAAGTAAGTAGCTTTACATGCAATTTCATATATAAAAGTTTGATATAAGTTCACAAACACATATTTTTATTCAATATCTATATAATATTTTTCATAATAGTAATGGTTAAAAAGTTTTACAAAGTTTAGCGTTATAGGAATGATAATTGCTCTGATTCTTTTTAATATAACTAAAAAATTATTTTATTGTTATGTATGTTTTTAAATATGTATATTTAGCTTACTTATTATTTTTTATAATTATTTAAAATAAGGTTATATTTTTGTAATTTTTTTTATTTTAATAATATGAAATGTATTATAATTTCTATTAACATTTATGTAACTTTAGTAATTTAAGTATATCAAATTAAATGTATTTATTATTTTTAAATACTAAATATAAATTGAAATTTTGACTTAATGTTAAAACCATAGTTCATTGATCTTAATCAATTTTTAAAAGTATTATTAATAAAAAGTTACATAGTTCAGGGCACCTTAGATTCAATTATATATATATATATGTAATTTAGAATTAATTTTTATGATTTTTTTAATTATGGTAATATGAAATGTATCATAATGTAAGTGCTTTGATGTCAATCATGAATTGATACCTATACAAGTTTCTTATTAAATTTTTTTGAACAAATATATTATTTTAAATCTATTAATTTAAATCAATATACAATTTATGAGTATTAAATATAAAAAATACTTATTATTTAAAAAATAATAATTTATCCCCGATGGGGGTGACGAGCATCAAGGATACCCGAATGCGTGGGTTATGACGATGAACATCTGGCAGATGGTGTGAAGGTCTGTCACCTCGTCCTCCCATTGCGTTATTGTAATACCCCTCTATTGTTCTAATGTTTTTTTTAGACTCGGTTATGTTAGTGTAAATGGTCGAAAAGCAATGAAGTACATTGAAATGCTTACGTAAATAAATAATTTTATTAATAAATAAGTGGAATTGAAGGCACTTGGGATGAAGCACTTGAGTACGACATTCTTGCCGAAGGAAGAAAAACAAAAAGAATATTTATCCATGATAAATATTTAGATAAGATTTAATGGATAGGAGAAAAAGTCCATTAAATTGCTTAGCTAGGGAAAGATGCTAAGCTTGGATTAGCAAAAAGCTTCGCGGGAGAGAAAAGCAGGATTTATAGGAAAATCCTAGGCTGGTGGTGTTGAGAACCACAAAAGTGGGGCGCTGCTAAGAAAAAATCGATTATGGGAGGAAAATATAAAATATTGATTGAAGGATCAATGAGGGTTGTTGATCTCTTTGGCAAGTACTTGTGGCTTGGGCGGAACTAGATGTACAATTCATGGTTGGGTGGCTAGTGTGCTCATCAAGTGGAAATTCTATAGTGAATCTAGTTAGGAAATATGTGCATAATTATTTCTGCAAATACCTCAATAAATCTATGATGCATGTCGATATATAGAAATATGAATATATGTATATGTTAAGAATTGACATAGAAAAGGGTAGATATTGATCATGTAAATATTTTGGTAAAAGTATTATGTTGTGCTGAATAATGACCTGGGAAATGGTTTAATTCTATTATTGGGAAGGGAGTTGGAAATTTATATAGAATTCAATGAAGGACGAATTTCGGTGAATTTGTGGAGAGGTGAAACTTTTGGTGAGTGTAGTATTTATTTTGGATCATCTCTGCATGCTAATTACTGTGAGCATTCTAGAAAACAAGTCTCTGATGTTGATATTAATTAGATGTAGAGCATGTAAAATGGCTCGTAGGATTATTAAATAATGAGAACTTATTTTGTGACTAGGGTAATAGAGAGGAACTTTAACCAGTTTGATTGTATAAAATTGCGAAAAAAAATTACAAAAAAAACTTTAGCAAGTGATCCCGATAATAAGAACTATGAACGCATAAACTCTAGTGTTAAGAATGGATTTGAGGATGGAAAAAGTAACAGACAAGGGAGGAAAATACTCCAGAAAACATTATTACTTGCAATGTTTATTAATCTATAAACTAAAACTGGACTAGATATATAAAAAAAAATACTAGTACCAGAACTAATCAGGAAACAGTGGAAGAAAGGCTTGAAATTGTTGAACTCATTAGAAGAGTTGAATAAAATAGTATAATTGTGGAGATCTTTGTACAAACAAAGAAAATAATATAGTGTTCTTGGTTAGAGATAGAAATTATACTGAATGAATGAAATAAATGATACCCTGTAGCGAATTCTCTAGCAAAGATAGTAAGAGTACTATTAGATATAGGGAATTTTGAAATTAAGAACCATATAGAATGTTGAAACATGTTTGCTTAAGTAATTATGGTACATGTGTACATCTACTATTTCCTAGGTATACATTTACTGACAGTAAAGTTAGATGCACAGAAGCAAAAGCGTAAAAGAAAGAGTAACACTAAACTTTTCTTATCATTCTATAACGAGTACCACATTTACGACAAGAACTTCATTTTCAATGTATTGACCTTATACCAAATAGAATCATAGACTTCAGTAACAAACATTTACTATAAATAAACTTGTCCATAAAGGAATACAGTGGTACAGCCCATATAACAATTATGGAATTATACAGACAACAGGAAACTTTAGAGTTTATTTTTCCAACGAAAAAATGAGATGTAGCATACAGTTATATGTGACCTCCTTCTTAAGGAGCCATGGCAAATAATGAGAATATACACAGAGTAAGTAATTCAACAACATTAGCAAACAATGTAAACTTTGAAACGGGAACTAATATTGTTACTCATTTTGTAGAGATAGCAAAAAAGTGACCCGATTTTGAAAAGGGATGATGCAGAACACACATGTTTTATTTAGAGCATAGTTTTTGGCACTTTAAGCTTTTTTATGTACATTATGTTTTAGAATGGTAGTGATTCATACTGATTATAAAAAGTGGTAATTCTGCATCATGCCCTTTTTTTAAAAGACCTATTTTTTTACTCTAAATTTTCTAATGTATGAAATGTAAATGCGTATTTTCTAAATTTAATAATTTTTTGAAGTGGTCTTCTTCTTTATATTTTCTTGTTTTTATTTTAATTTTTTTTTGTAGTGAGGTATTTATTGTTTTGCATATTTAAAGAAGAAGGTCGATATTTTGAATTTTCAATATTCTACATATTTATACATCATTAATTAATTTTTCAATTCACATGAAATAATTGTCTCTAAAAACAATAATTTTTAACAATTGACATAAAAATAACCATTTTTAACATAAATATAACTAAAAAACTACACATTTTGATAATTTTTTGTAATTTTTTGCTAGGAATGACATGTCAAAATCACAATTTTTATAGGAAAATTTTAACTAAAAATGGTTAAATAATAGTTTTTTTATGAATTTCATGTCAAAAAAATAATAATAATCATTGTTTTTTCAAAAAATAATGATTAACATAAAAATTAATGCGAAAATCGCATAATACAAATATTGAACGCATCACAACAGTAATTGAGTGTTTATTCTTCTCATAAAATGTCAAAGTCAAAACATTACAAGTATAACTAATTAATAGTTACAAAAAATAAGATTGATTTCCAAGCATAACTTTAATTTAATCAACAATGTCACGTAATCCAAGCTCTTCGTCCTCTAGAGTTTCATAATTGTCTTCTTCCACAATATTTTCTACTTCATTTTTCTCATTTTTCTCTTCTAATGGATCTTTGATGTTTGTGAATCTCCCAATGTATGCCTTTCCAATCATTCCGTGTAATGGTGTTTGGGGTTCCTTTACCTTTTTTGCCACACGTATTTCACTAAAATCATCTTTCTTCAACCCAATTTCTTGCATTACATCTGGAAGAAATTGAAGATCATTAATTCTTTGCTGAATAAAATTGCACTATATTGGATCTTTTTCAATGGCAATGCAATTTCTTCCTTTTTGAAAGCAACATGCTAGTGTTGTACCTAATTATCAAGCACAAAAGAAATAATGAAGTAAATTAGTATGACATATAAATTAAGAAATAACATATTGAAATTCAATTACATATAATAAAACTTACATGATCCAGAAAATAAATCCAGAACCCAATCTCTTTCATTTGAACATATGTCTATAAGATATTTAATCAATAACTATGATTTTTGATAAATGTTAACTGTCTCTCCTTTTGCTTCTTTGTCTTCATATGTTAGTTTTCTCACAACAGCATCATAAGTCAGTATTTGGCTATGACTCTTTCCATCTACCTGATTAAAAATCATAGACATATAGCTATCATATATTGCCCAACTATCAATATGGATGAACTCACAATTATTTATAAATGGTTGATCTTCACGGTTAAGAAGATTTGACTTTTGTCTGTAACATGAAATAGTAAAAGTTCAATTAACTTGTACATAAATGAATTTTTTAACATTACTCAAATATACATTTTAAATGTCTTACCATGTAAGCTGCACCCTTGAATTTGTTTTTCCCTTAAAGCTTGACAATAACATTACCAATTGTGTGTTTGAATGAAATGTCACAAATCTCCATAATGGTGATGATGTGACTTTTAGAAATTTTGCAACCACTTTACTAAGAGCTTAATAAGTATCAGGGTCAATATCATAGTCAATGGTTGGAATATTGAAACCATGGGGAATATCTACAATAACTAGGGCATAATCCCTTTTAGGTATTAGTTTAGCAATGTCTTTACAGTTGCCTTGTATTACTTGATATTGAATAGTGTTAAGCCCATTCCAAATGAAATGAGTAAGAGTTGGATCAAGTTCAACATTCTTAAGCCGTTGCTTCTTCAGTCTTTTGATCTTAATTTTTCAATAAAGGTTTTGAAACTATCTGGTGCTCTATTAGCATCTTTCTTCATCTTTTATAAAATAAACAAATATATGTGTAAGTTATAAATTAAAAATGGTATACAAATGAATAAAAATGAATGTATAAATCAACATACCTTTTTAAATGCAAGATCAAAAAATAATAATAATAATAATAATTAATTTTGATGTAGAACTTGAATCTAGATAGTTACGTACAACATCATCCCAACTATATGCATTCAACAATTTAACCATTTGTTCTTGAATTTTCATGTAAACTTTGTGACTGCTTAGATAAAGTAAAAAAAGTTAATATAATGATATGTATAATAAATACTACCAAGAACAATATGTTATATTTAAAAGAAAATTGTAATCTAGAAATAAATAAAAATAATTCAACAAACTTACTTTTGAAATTCAGACATTTCCTCCAATGATAATTCCCCTGACCTCACACGAAATTATATTGCTTTGACAAGTTTTTCATCCTTCACTCCTTCCAATGCTCTCCAAGGTGTGATAGTCATATCTTTTGGAAGTTGCTTCATTTCAGGACCTGATTTACTGTTCCTACATATCAATGGTTTAGACCTTTTGACCTTATAGTTTTTAATGTCAATGTTCTCCCACATGTTAAAAATCTCATTAATCAAATTCCATATCTCTCTAGTTCTAAATGCCAACTGGAAAATGTTATCAACACCTCTGAATAAATCACTAACTTTGCGGCCTTTTGAATTGATTTTCTCTTCAATTTGATAGCCTATTTCCATACAACATTCCTTTCGGAATCTACAGTAACATTTACCCTATCCCCACCACATTTTTCTTCAAATTCACTATGAATAAATCTAACCCTTTGGATGAAAGTCATAGACATCTTATATTCATTATCTGAATTATGATCCCATGCCACTAACTTTGCTTATGTATCTGCTAAACCAGCATAAATGATACAATTCATTGTTTCAAAATGTGGGTTATTGAGATATTCCTCCATCAATTGTTTTTGAGCTTCTACAGAATGGTTCCCCCCAAGCACATAATAATTTTATTCAAAACATTTTGACTTATCTAATGCTTCTTTGTTGGGAACTTGAACTGGATCAACAAGAATCACATAATTAACCACATGAGCATATGGATTGTACCTCATCAATGTCTTCAAGTAGTGAACATGCAGATGGTGTGGCTTTCTGATTTGATATTTACATTATCCTTCACTTGCCTTATATATTTGTCTCACATTAAGCTGAAATGTATGACCAACCTCAATTAAGTTTCTCTTTGTCAAGTTCTGTCGAATGGAATTTTGTTTTGTTTTGATAATTCCATCCTCTAAATCAACTCCTGGTGTAATGATTTCTCTGCTTTCTTTTGAAGTTTCACTAGGTTCTTGACTATTGGTAATGACTACTTCAAAATGTTCAACTTTACTTTTCTTCCACATAACATTCTCATCATTAACTGGAACTGATTTATTCTTGGGCATTGTTAATTTTGGTCTTACATCTCTTCTCAGTTCCAATGTCATCCTCAGTAACGACAACATATTCTTCACTGTCAGTTTCAACTTCCTCATCTTCAAAAGTAACTTGTCTACCTTTGCTAGATTTATCCACTAGAGGCTTTTTTCTGATCCCTTGGATGTAGTTTTGTAGCATCATGAATTACTACATTTTGCTTGTTTTCCATATCATCTTCTAACACTGAATAGAAACTACTGACAACTTTCATAATATCATGCTCTATGAAATGAATGCCTCCCAACCTAATTGAACAAATTTCAACAAAATTCTGCCAAACAAAAGATCATATGTCAATAAAAACAAAGTTATAAAAATATAGTGAGACAGTTATAAGAAAGAAAAACACAAATATAAGTAACAATACTTATAATATGTTGTGTCATCTCATTTACGATTTGTTTACACAACTTTGTAGATACCTCTCTCGTGTCATACAATGAATATGATAACTGGTATTTAATCCTTTAATACGTCCGCAGCCCTCCACCCCACCCCAGCGGCCCAGTGGCCAGCGGGGGTTGTGGGGCGATTCCCAGAATCGACCGCCAGCCCCGCAGGTCATTGGGCAGTCGGGGTGGGGCGGAAGCTGGCTGGAGTCCTCCATCCCACCCCGGCGGCCCAATGGCCTGCGAGGGTGGCAGCCGATTCCAAGAATCGGCCGTTGGGGCAAGGTGCCGAGTAGCCATCCCCACTGCCCCTAACCTATGGGCCCGTTTGGCCACCGTGAACCTTACCAGGCCCACCATATCCACTACGGACATAGTGGGTAAATTTGACCCACAAAAAATTTTAATTTACAAAAAAAAAAATTAAACTTCATTAAACTTATTTAATTTTAAAATTTTCAAAGTAGAAAAATTAACTAACCTTTCAAGTGCGAGAATTTTCCATTGAATATGTTGTTGATAGTAATGTAGCTACTCCACAAATTCGCTCCAAGTCTTTTAACGAACCTTGGAAAACCTTGATGTGATGTGAGTAATAGTGATAATGAAATTTATTATATAGGTGAAATTATGGAAATGTTTTACCATACGGTTAATGTGGGATTAATTTGTTTTTAAAAAAATTTAATAAGTTAATTTTGTTATGGCGATATAGGAAACTATGATAAAGTGAATATTATGGAATTGTTTTAAAGCACGGTGAATGTGGGATTAATTTGTTTTAGAAGGTATTATAAAAATTAAAAAAGAACATTCAATTGTCTAGTAAATATTATATAGTTTAACTATTAAATTAATTTAAGTAAAAGATTTAGTTTACAATTTTAAATTTAAATATTTATTTCATAAAAAAAAAATTAGTTAAATTTTTTCAATAAATTGTAGAATAAAATAATGGAGGGAAATACATGAAATGAAATTTTTGGAGGCAAAAATTTTGGCGAAAATTTTTGGAGGGAAAATTTCATTCCTAAAGCTATATAATATCATTAGGAGAGTTTTCATTTGTATCATTCAACCTCTTCTATTTGAAAGGGATGGATTCTTTTGATAGTGAATTTTCGCTTTGTGAAGCATCAACATCTTCTTCGCGTAACAACTCTATTCATATTGATGAATATAATGGAAATTCTTCCACTATGAATAGAAGTCAATTCTTCCACTTAGTCCTAATCCTAAGGACTATGAGAGCAGCACTAATGAAATAAGGGATGAAGAATTTCAAATAAATAAAGGGTCACGGTTTCCACTTAGTCCTAATCCTAAGGATTATGAGAGCAACAGTGATGAGGAGCATGATGAAGAATTTCAAAAGAATGGAGTGTCACGATGTCCACTTAGTCCTAATCCTATGGACTATGAGAGTAGTAGTGATGAAGAGCATGATGACGAATTTCAAAAGAATGGAGTGTCATGGTGTCCACTTAGTCCTAATCCTATGGACTATGAGAGCAGCAGTGATGAAGAGCATGATGACAAATTTCGAAAGGATGGAGTGTCACGGTGTCCACTTAGTATTAATCCTAATGACTATGAGAGCAATAGTGATGAAAAGCATGATTAAAATTTTCAAAAGAATGGAGTGTCATGGTGTCCTCTTAGTCCTAATCCTATGGACTATGAAAGTAGCAAAGATTAAGAGCATGATGATGAATTTCAAAAGAATGGAGTGTCACGGTGTCCACTTAGTCCTAATCCTATGGACTATGAGAGCAGCAGTGATGAAGAGCATGATGAAAAATTTCAAAAGAATGGAGTGTCACAGTGTCCTTTTAGTCCTAATCCTATGGATTATGAGAGCAACAGTGATGAAGAATTTCAACTGAATAGAGTGTCACAATGTCCACTTAGTCCTAATCCTATGGAATATGAAAGCAGCAATGATGAAGAACATGATGAAGAATTTCAAAAGAATGAAGTGTCATGGTGTCCAATTCATCCTAATCCTATGGACTATGAGAGCAGCAATGATGAAGAGCATGACGAAAAATTTCAAAAGAATGGAGTGTCATGGTGTCCTCTTAGTCCTAATCTAATGGACTATGAGAGAAGTAGTGATGAAGAGCATGATGACAAATTTCAAAAGAATGGAGTGTCACAGTGTCCACTTAGTCCTAATCCTATGGACAATGAGAGCAGCAGTGATGAATAGCATGATGAAAAATTTCAAAAGAATGGAGTGTCACGATGTCCTCTTAGTCCTACTCCTATGGACTATAAGAGCAGTAGTGATGAAGGACATGATGAAGCACTTAGTCCTAATCCTAAGGACTATGAGAGTAGCAGTGACAAAGGACAGGATGTAGCATTTTTGGTAAGTAAACAGTCACATTTTCGATGTAGTCCTAATTCCATGGACTATGAGAGCAGCACTGACAATGCACATGAGGAATAATATCCAATAAACATCGAGTCAAATTTTCCATTTAGTCCCAATGCTAAGGACTATGACAATAGCAGTAAAGAAGGGGAAGATGAAGAATATCCTCCAAGTCAATATTTGAAAAGCACAGTTGATCGTAGTGTGGATAACATTCCTCAGAATGATGATGAAAATTCTTATACAAATGATGATCCAATGATGGAGATGTTGCCAAGAAATATTGTATCGAGGAGTAGGAGCAGACCTTTTCGTATCAATGCAAGATGTTCTAGCTATACAAGAGGTAGAGTAGAATATCTAACGAGAAGAAGTTATATCAACGCTCTCATTTCAAGTGAATGTTGTCAAAAAGATTGCTTGAAACATATGGATTTCAAATTTGCATTAGAGACAAGGAAGATATATTTGCCAATGAATAAAAGCATGCAAAATTCATATTTAGTTGGGTGCATGCAATCTACATTGTCAGGTTATGATTATCATATTGGGTCTTTATTTATCTGTAGAAAGGCTTTCAAAATGTTTCATTGAATGGGTAATTTTCGTCTCTCGAGAATCCAAAAAAAATTGGAAAAGGATCCCACATTTTATTCAGAAGTACGTCATAAACGACAGTTTGGGCCATTATCAAATACTGCAATGTCATGGATGAAAGATTTACTTTCAAATCATGGAGAGTGTATGCCAAATAGAGAGACAATACATATTCTAGATAATTTTTCAAGACAAGAAATCTACAACTTATACAAAGAATATGCAGAAGGTGTTGAGGGACATGGTCGGTTTATTACATATCAATATTTTGTGAAGGTATGGATGAAAGAATTCAACAATTTCTATATTCCTAAGAAGACAAGGATGGGGATTTGTAGTACATGTGCTTCTCTTAAATAAAAAGGGGACAAATGTGAAGGGTCAAAAAGAGGTAAGCATTCATAACTCTACTTTTAAAATTGTATAGTCATCAACTATGAAAACATATTTCTTAATGAATTTATTTTATGTTGTGTAGATTCAATTGTCAAAGAACTTTAGGAGCATTGTGAACAACAAACAAGTGAAAGTAAAAAGTTGTACAAGCATCAAAATAAGTGTTATGATAATCCAAATAAATATTTGGGTTTGATAATTGATGGTATGGACTAGAAGAAAACACTTTTACCACATTTTGTTCGTACACCCAAAAATTTACAGGAGGAAAATTTTATTTAGTATCACTTGGTTGATTGTATGGTCTTCAATGGGAAAATGTTGCCAAGGGTGTACTTCACAGCTCCAAATATTCATGATGATGCATATCTGATAATAACCATAATTCATGATGTGCTTTCTCATTGGTCTGGTAATCTTCCTGAAGTTTTGTATCTACAATTGGACAACACTTGACGTGAAAACAAAAATCAGGTTATTCTTGGATATCTAAACATGCTTGTTGAATTGAGAATTTTTCAGAAGGTAAAGGTTGGTTTCCTTCTTGTTAGACACACTCAGGACCATATTGTTCAGATGTTCAGTCATTTTTCAATCACATTTACAAGGAATGAAGTTGGGAGCTTGCCATCATTAATTGAATGTATTAAGAAATCATACATGCTAGAGCCTACTTTTGATGTGTTGGAAGAAACTATTGACATGCGAAGGTTTACTATGGAATCACATGGTGAGGAGAAATGCATTGAACAACTTAATGACATTAGATTCCAACATCAATTTCGTATCAAAACAATTGATGGGAAAACACTAATATGCGGCAAGAAGTATTCAACTACTGCAGAATGGACACCGTCATCAGGTTTGGAATTTTTGAAGTTCATTCCAGATCATCCAATATTTGCATCAAAAATATTGTTATTACAATCATTTGGTGAAGTTCATAATGCACGCAGACGGAATAGAGATATAAATTATTTTGATTGCCTAGAAGAAATTAAAAAATGTATTCGATATACATATGAGTACTTTGACATTGCTGATTCAGTTTGGTGGGAGTTATTTTTCAATAATTAAAGTGATATCATTTTAACAACAACAAATGAAGATATACCTTTGAAAAATCCATTTATTTGGCCACAAAATGTGTCAAATGAACATGAGGAAATAAACATTGTTGAACAACAACAATCTCAATGTATTATTAATTCTTCACAGGCAGAGGAAAGAGAGATGTATATTGGTTCCAGAAGATCTTGTGAACAACGTGAAGCCATGGAAGACCTTTACAGGGGTTCAGTATAGGATATTAAGGAGGGTTGCATGATCGCAGTGCTAGCAAATGGATATCCCAATGGCTATCCATTCTAGGTTGCTAAGGTTATAAAGGTATTTACAGAAAATTAGGATGTTACAGGTGTTAAAGTACATTGGTATTCCACAAATACACACCCATTCAATGGTGTGTATAAGCTAGAGATGGTAGTTGAAAAAAAAAATGGCGGAGAAAAGGAAAGGGTACAAATATAAATCGTCGCCGCACAGACCTCTTAAAATTGGAGGATGTTGACATACTTGTTTATGACTTCAATTTAACAAAGAGAGGAACTCTTTTCTTCAAGACGATAGAGATTCTGAAAAGGTTGTTACCAGAAGGAACAGTGTTGAGATGGGAGTCTGCTGAAACCAGTCATAGATATAGAAGAATTTTGAAACCTGAAATGGTGGGCATGCATGTGGACTCAGATGGGGCACTAGTTGATGAAAAAGAAGAATATGGAACATCTTCGTCTGCATCCAGTCATTCATCTGAAGATGTGAATTCTAATGGTGTGCAAGAAAATATGAGTGATTTTGAATAATTGTCTAAGACTGTGTATATAACTGATGTTTACATGGGGTGGGTGGGGTATAAAGAACTTGGAGTATTTCTCCTTAGCACTGGTGGCCAAGCTAGGGTGGAAATTAGTCACCACCAATAGTCTCTAGACCAAAATTGTAGTCACTAAATATATTGCACCATTAAGGCCGTTGGACTGGCTAAGACAATTAGGCTGGAACAAAACTGGGGTCTCAAATATTTGGAAAGAAGTTCTAAACTCAATGCCCCTTATACGGGATGGCCTTACTTGGAGAATATCTGATGGGACATTCGTCCGAATCGGCCGTGACCCTTGGATAGGATGTGGGAATGCACACCAGCTACCTGAGGGCTTACTCTAGAACCTTAACGAGAAAGGTATCACACACATAGTTCACATTGCGGACCAAGAGAGATCAACCTTCTTTCACCAAGCTTGGAAGACAGCCCATAGCTTTCTCCTTCCTTTACAGTGGCACCAAGCTTGGAGTACTTGCGCTATAGCTCTCACTGGAATCTCACATTTGTCTAAGAGTAGGGGAAGATGAGATCATATGGGCCATCGCAAAAAATGGCCGGTACTCCCCAAAAGAGGGGTATCTACAGCTGGCCAATTGACACAAACCTCAGCTCATATAAACATGGTGGAAAGGTATGTGGAAACTCAAAGCACCCCCCTGAACAAGATTACTCATGTGGTCCATAATAAAGAATAAGGTGCCAATGGGAGACAACATGAATAGAAGAGGGCTATATGGACCTTACTGGTGTTGCCTCTATAAGGACAGCACTGAATCTTTGGATCACCTCTTCCTCTCCTGCCCCGTCACAATTGATCTTTGGAACTCCATTCTATCTCACACACTCTCATCTATCAATTGGAGGGGTTAGACAACCAAGGAGGTATGGGAAAATTGGTGGTCATCTGTAACACCACCCAAAGCTAGAAACCTCCCCCTACTCATTAGTTTGGAAATCTAGATAGCCAAGAACGACACTATCTTTCAGGATACCGCCCCTCATTGGCCATCCATCACATCCAGAATTATAGCCAACTACATTTCACTACCCAAGGACGAGGCCACCCCTCCACATCCCTGAGTCCATTGATCACTCACAGCCCTGGGCATATTTTGATGGATCAGCACAAGAAACAGGATGTGGAGGTGGGGCTATGCTATATATTTTAGATACACATTACTATCATATTCAAATGGGACTTGGAAATGGCACAAACAATTTTTTTGAACTCATCACAGCCAAATACCTCATACAATTTGAAATTGAAAAAGACTGTCATAATCTACAAGTTTTTGGTGACTAAAAAATTGTCTGCAACTGGATTAAAACAACAACATGTCATGCATTCACATTGTGACATATATTGGATGAGGTGCATAGATACATCACATATTTTGAAAATTTTTCTTGTCACCATATTTACAGGGAACGAAACTCCATCGCTAACAAACTTTCCAAAATGGTAGTGATCCGGCCATGCAACATCTGGATGATCCAGGAGCAGCGGGGAGGTGAACAGTTCCAGTACTACCACCATATATGGACCAGGCAGATCAGGCTCAACAGGAGCCTGAAATCTTTTGATAATTGGCCGTTTTATTTCTGTCTATACTTACTATGTTTATACATAATCAATACATGTCCTTAGGAGTACTCTCTGCGTAGAGTAACAAATTTTGAAGTTTATTTATACAGCATTATTAAAATACTGTCTCCCTGCATGGAGAACATATTTTTGGTTCTTAATTTTTGGACTGGCACGCAACCACTATATTTTGCATATGCTCATAGCATCTACAGCATGTGATTTTCCTATTAATTAAAATTACAATTTTTCCAAGGGGAAAAAACTAATGTTTGCATCGTATCTTGAAATAAAAATTTTGATTTCCATATGGTGTTAAATCAGAAGTTATGAGTCATTTTTATGTTGTTGGATTATATGTCTTAATTATGATGATTTTTATTGTTTAGAATATCTACAATGCAACATTAAATTAGAGATATAATGTATGTTTCATTCAATATACAAATAATGACATTTTGATTAATTGACTATTTAACATGCTAAGATGGATCTGTTTCTTCAACTTGTCCTGACGATGAACCACACTGGTTGGTTCGAAACGTGTCGACAAATGATGTCTCATGTGATCTTCGCCGAATTTTTTTTTGTAAACTTGATATGGATCACAGAAGCCTAAACTCTACTAATTTAGTCATGTAATTTTTTCATAATGTCATGGTTTTTTAATTTTATGGTTGAAAAAATTCCAATTTTTTTTGTATCTTTAATGTTATGGTTGAAAACAATTAGAATTTTAGCAATCTTTAGTGTGATGTTATTATATGTTTAACAACATGGATGAAAACTAATAGAATTTTAATGTATTTCAGATCCCATTATTTTATCTTTATGGTCATTACTAAAACATGTTGAATTTATACTTAGGAAAGAAAAATGTTATTCTACCAAAAACATTAGTGTGTTTTTTCCTCATAAACAGTTTTTTTTGCACATAAAAATTCGGTTTTACTAGCATTTTTTAAAAAATGTTGAAAATTGACCCTAAAAAAAACCATCGTTCCAGTATCAACACTTTTCATTTTCAGGGTGTTTTTTGCATGAAAATTTCGTTTTCACTGCCATTTTTAAAACATGTTCAAAATTGACCCTAAAAAAAACCATCGTTCTAGTATACACACTTTTCATTTTTAGCACTGTTTTGGATGTTTTTTCGAGGTTTTTTGGCCAGAGTTCCCATTTTGAGTTTATCATTCCCGTTTCAAAGTTTACATTGTTAGCAGTCCTAGTGAACAAGTATCACGTCAAAAGAATGTATTACCCAATAACCAATTACATAACCCTTGAGGGTTTAAATTATAAATAGAAAATACACTATATGTTGCAAGTCGGTGGAAACTCAAGTTCTTGCATCCATCTAGCAAAATTGCTATATGTTGGTTTTACACTTTTAGGGGGGGAATCGCATGGACCATCAAAATTACACATTGGTCTATTGAGATAGTCCTAGTAAAGAGACCATATGCAACCATAATAGGCAGTGAATCATTGGAAATTGAGTAAGAGGGGAACTGACATGTTGCAGTGATAATCAAAATTAGCAATTGCATGTTTTCCAATTAGAATTCATCGAATCGAGGTCGTGAGAAGACAAATACCTGGAATGAAACCATTAGAGATTCTTAGACGAGGGTGATGCCAAAAGAATTCCACTAGAAACAAATGTCAAACTCAAGATTACTCGTATGTGAATTAACTGCATCACAAGGCTAGTTTGTCGAGAATTTCGAACACCAAGGGATAAGCTACAAAAAACTAGCAAATAGTGGTTAGGAATATGAGGAAGCACCAAGGTTTAGTGTAAAGAAAAAAAAATACCTGATAATATAGGAATTCATTCCTCCTAACCTTGTCGAAGGAAATGCGCCACGATGGACTATTACGCACAAACGCAGAGCTCTTGTAATCAAACAAACCTACATAACCAAACCTGAAAAGTGACCAAGAAACCCCATTAGAAAAGGGAAAAATCTCAAAATACAACATGGAGAAATGGCAGAAAGGCGAGACAGTACTGCTAAGGTTGATGGAGAACCATAGTAAAACAAAAACATTTCCTAGAGACTTGGTAAAAGGAGAATACTACCAAACTTACCAGATAATCAAAAAAATACAAAACAAGGAAAAATTAAACCTGTGTATGTGATTTTCAAACTAGCGCAGAATAAAATGATTGCACCATTCGAATTTCTTAATACTCATTCCAAAGGTGAGTCACAGTTTACCTAGAAACAGCTGAAGGGATAAATTTCCACAACACGAGCCATCACCCAGTAGTCGACTTCCTAGAACGAGTACCATGGTCTCAGGTCGACGAATGGTTCCATACAAAAAATGACGACCAAATTGGGAAAATGGTGAAATAATAGGTTTAGGGTTTAAACAGAGCAACAACCACCATCAATCTCCCGAATCATAATCCCATCGTTCACACATAAAGAGACTAAAAAACTAAGGTGAGGTTCAAATGGCAGGAGCATACGTCACAACGAAGGATTTGATATTCATTCCCAAAGTTAGTGTGTGCCAGATGTTAGAGTGTACATTTGATATATGGGGTAAGGACAACTTTAATATGGTATGCGACCCTTGAAAAAATAAAAGTAATGTGTCATGTCAGAAAAGAATTAAACTACATAGTTTACTTGTAAAGCAACATAGGCAGGTTAGGTCTGCATGATCTGCCAATACCACATACTCAAATAATATATGGAAAAATAAAACACATGCCATTAACATTAAGTAAATCATTCCATGGTAAAAAGGAAGTTCTTACATTTTTGAATTCTATAAGCAAGGTTACTATAATATAACCAATGGTGCCATAATGTTAGAAGAAGTAAAACCAGTAGAGAATGACATAATGGTGATAACTCGACATGCACTTTAAACCAACACATATATGCATGTTTCAAGATAGGAATAGCAAAGATAGACTATCCACAGAATAGGTAATTATGTTATCATTAGTAATTTTTTTGTGTAATAAGAAAAAAAATAACACGTTGTGTCTGGAAATTGGGTTCATGGCAAATGGTGTTAGAGCCCAAGTTCACGACTAGGGCCTTAATGAACCACCACAGAAATAACTAACTTTTATAGCCTTGAAAAGTTGGAATATTTAATATAGAACTAACAATTAATTTTGTTTGAATCACAAGGTTATCAAGTGACGTGACTACAGTAGAATGGTTGAAGATCCCCCTCCAGCGATCAACGAAAGTGAAGAATTGTATGTTAATTGTGAAACAGGGCTACTCCAATACCCCCTCAATTCATGGATATTATTAGCAATATCCAGCAAGAATTGGCCTATCTCAGGAACAGTAATGAACACCTGTTAAAGGATAGTGAGGAGCAAGAGACGATGATCAGGGGGCTGACTGAGAAGTCTAGTCATAAAATTGTGTAACATGAAGTATTAAAAAGGAATTAAAAGGGCACGGAAACGAAGGAATCTGAAAGCGAGGGAGAATATGATAGAATGTATCCAAGAGTACAGAAGAGAGCGAAGCAAACAGAGCTACAAGAGGAGTTTACGAAAATTTAGCCTCTTACTTTGATGGGGAGAAATAGGAGGATGTAGAAGCATGGCTACTTAATATGACTAAATATTTTCAGGTGTATGAATATGAGAGAAACTTAAAGGCCAGATTGGCCATTTACCAATTATAGGGTAAAGTTGCTCTCTAGTGGGAAGAAGCTAAAACAGTACATTTGTTGGAGGAAATGACAATATCTTGGGAAGAAATCCGGAAGCAATTTAAAACTACTAATTAATTGAACGTTATTATGATGATCATGCAAAAGAGTTCCATGAGTTAAGTTTGGTACAGCTAAATATGGACGAATTTGTAGCAAAATTTACCAACTTATTGCAGTATGTTCCCTACATTAAAGAAGAAAAAGCCAAAGTGCAGCGATTTGTGAACTTTTTACCCACTATCTATAAGGAACAGATTGAATTCAACAATACTAAGACAATGGATGAAGCAGTAAGAAAGGCAAGGTTGTGTTACCAAAAATTTAAGAATAAGAGTGACAGGACCAAGTTTTGGCACAGTAAGGACAGATCCAAATCTTCAATTGGAGCAAAACGATAGAATCCTTCTTACATAAAAAAAATTGGAAGGATCATCAAAGAATAAATTCAACAAGGTAAATGTAAATCAACCAGCACATTCCAAGCTAGGTCAAGACCTATGGAGCTGAATAGTAAGAAGACTAGTGCGGGTAAGGAAAAGTAACCACTGAGGTGCTAGGGTGTGGAGAACCTCATCTGTTGAGGGGTTGTCCACATAATCCTAGATCTGTCCAAAATATCCAAAAAATTCATGAAGCCACCATGTTACCGGGAAAAGTGTCTATTTAGAACTGCTCTATCCCACTAAGATGTGACAGCTGCCTTAGAAACAAACAGAGAAAACTACTTTTGTATTTCCTTTATGAATTAAAGATAGAGGGGGATAGAAAGAACCGACCTGTGTCTTGCGCTAATCCTTTGATCCAATCCCTCTCTTCTTTGACAGCTTCCAGCTACCTGCTCCCTTACTTGCCCAACTTCACCAAGTTCCTGTAAGATCACAGAAGAAGAAAAATATACAAAGACATGGATCTATATTCATAAACAGCTTAGGATCAGATTTAAGCTAAACATACAAATGTAACAAGCATCAATGATACACAAGCATGTAGGAGAAACTCAAATAGTTTTTATTGATATACAAGAAGATCCAGGAGGAGTTACAACCGATGATTCCCGACCCAGCATCAACCTCCTAGCAAAGAAGCCCCTTCTTCACCTCCAACAAAGCATAAATCACCCAATACTCTGATATCTATCTCAAAACCAACAGCAATTCCTTGCAATGTACAAAATTCCAGCCTCTGGATCTCTGGGATGAGGGATCCATATATAGATGTATGCAAGGAGGATGAGTCAGCTCATGATTTGATTAGTGTCTTCTCTCTGTCAGTTCTTGCTTCCACTTGGAGACTGAAAGCCTCTTACTCATCCTTGGTCGAATTCAGTGAGGCAAGTGTCATAGGAGAAGATTCTGGAAGCTTCCATTGTCTTTCCACCTCGTGGAATGGCACTGCCATTTGTCATTTCCCGCTCAACGCACCCTCATAGTGCATTTAGGTGCGTTGCAACGCACCCAGCTAGTGTGTTTAGGTGCTATGCAACGCAGCTAGCCAGTGGAGCAGCTGAAATGATCCTGTTTTGACTTATTCTGAGCAGTTTCTGGTGGAGAACTTCTGGGAGAAGCTGTAATTTGTTGACCTTGTTCCTTTAGGGGTTGGAACAACACTTTTAGGGACTTAGGAGCCCTTAGTTTATGGACATTTCATGCTTGGTGCTGCAAGGCACAAAAATGTCTATAACAGTTGCCCCCTAAAGTATGAGGCCGTTAATCGGGTGAAATGCTTTATTATGAGGATCCGAAGTTCTTTCAATGCTGGGAGGAGACCTGTAATAAGATACAATACAATACATTATCTTCATCCTGTTTTTCATGATCTAGCTGAGGCGGGCATTCCCATGCTCAGCTTTATAAATTCATTTTCATGTACATAGGACAGACAATCGTCTGAGTATAGACTGATGATTCTGATAGAGCCATCATCCTTTTGGTAGGATGATTATCTGTGCTGCAATGTTGTACATTTAATGTCTTTATTTTCCTGAATATATATCGCAGCCTGGATGGATGAAACTAGATCCGGGGTCTTCAATCTCGTCTGATCTTCACTCGAAGTACAAGTCGATCCATGTGAGAAATGTTCTGAAGTCGAACATGGAAAGACATCGCTTGATTACCAGTCAATGATGTAAACTATTAACAAGCGCGAGAGGAATCACCAATAATGAGAATGACCCTCAAGGTACTACAGTACAATTCACGTGGTGTGAATAAAAGACTTGGCGTCGAACACCACGCAAAATCTTTCAGTCGAAGGCCATTGATGTAAACCTGTCGTCGGAAGTGAGAAACTTGCCATTGAGGCATGCAAGCTTCAAAGTACTGAATGGGGTGTTCCTAGACCAACTTCTTGGATAATGAGCTGGTGTCGACAAGAAGTGATCCATCAAAGGAGGGCCTTAATGAATCCCACATCAATGACACGGAACAGAGCAAATGATTTTGATGGAGGTGAAAACAATCTGATGATATACGGTTCAGGATGGCGGTCATGAAAGAATGGAGTATAATGTATGGTAGTGGGTGGGACACAGGTGACTTCTCTGGATGAATTCTCTTGAACATGTCGGCGACACTTATGTGATGGATTGGTAGCATTAACCCCAAATGTGGATGGTATGGCGTGACCATGGTGATGTGACCGGTGAATGAAACAACCCAACCCAACTCGGACACGGAGTGGAAGTGTCATGTTCAAGAGCGACTTGCTACCAATAAAGATTCTTTGAGTTTTCTTCCCAATTTTTCCCCAGTCATTGCTGACCAGTACCTCTTTATTTTTGTCAAGCTTGAGGAGGATAACATATGCTTGTTCTATAATTTTCCCTTCGGGCAAACCCATCGCTATGTTTTAACGAGCCTAGCGATAGTGAAACTCGTTCTCGTCTAAAGACAAGTTTGTCGCTATTAATCTTTTTAACGAGTTTAACGACAAAGATAACTCAGTCCTTTTCATTTTTAGAGAGTCTGAAAAGGTACGTAAAGGTAACTCCAAAATTCCTTTTTCGTCATCTAATCCCTAAGTCTGAAAAAGTATAAAACAATACAGAAGGGATGAATTTTCGATAGCTTTATCGAGCCGAACAAAACAAGCGCTCGATCTTTTTGTGCAATAATCCCTCAGGTCCAAAAAGATTAAAATCTAGAGTAGGGATAGCACTTCCTGTCCCTTTAATGAGCTGGAAGGCCAAGGACTCGGCAATCTTTTCATATTTTACGAGTCAGTTGAAAAAATCTTAAAGGAGACTCGTCTTTTGAGGAACGAGTGATAAAATGGGTAGCAGCTGATTCCAGGTAAGGTTTGGAATTCTCCAATCACGGCAGTGTCACAAGGATGGCTAGTGAAATCACTCTTCGCAGCTGTTCCTCAAAATGGGTAAACAATCAAATGGAGGTGAATGATCGGCCAATGAAAAAGTGGAGGTGACGGTGCAAACACGACCAAGGCTTTAATGGCTGAAGTACTACATTCACGGTGGTTATTTACCGGGGAATAGTTCATTTTTTAACGAGCTTAAACGTGGGTGGAAACATTTTCTCGATCCGGGTTTATTTTTTAACGACCTTGAACCTCACAGTAAACACTGCTCGGTTAATCCAGTCGTATGATAAGAATGTCTCATATAAAAACGGCAATTTTTAAAGTTTTGCCCCACATCCTTTCTTTATGCAAGTTAGGAAACGACCAATCCTACGGGTTTAAAGGGTTAGAGGTCCTAAAAATTTAAAAAAAAATAAATGGTCGCTCTTCGCTTGCACGCCAAAAGGCTTGCATGCCCCCAGGTATAAAATAGAGTTTCAAGGTCACCCTCTATTCGAGCTGACAAAACATTCGTTTTATCAGGAAGGGTAAACCTCTTACAGGTTACCCAAAGATTGTTCTATCCACAGCGCAAACAAAACACTTCTTCGGCGATGTCTATCGAGATAAACAAAGGTGAGTGGCGGCGCTCGCCAACTCACATAACTTTGACAAGAGAATCCTATACTAGAATAACCCCCTCTTCCACTCACGGATGGGGGTATAGACTAGGCATATTCTCCCGCGGAAACCTACTCTATACCCGAAGTTTTCCTGCCGAAGCAGACCAGGATGCATGCCCCCTGGGTTTCAGTCATATCCCTCCGAATTACTCGCGCTCATCAGGAGGACGGACTGGAAATTGAGACATTTCTTACGTGAAAAGACCATTTAGGGATGGTATATGACTATTTGCTATGCGTGATCCAGGAAATGAAAGCTGGTCCACGAGCTTGACCACTCTTCCTTCGTGCGGAAAACACATTACTCTAAAGAGTGAGGAGACAATTGCTCCCATGCAATAAATATAGTCTCATCCAAGGAGTAGATTGTAATCAAGGGGTCCTTGAACTACCATTACGTTCATGTGAACGGTTTTCCCTCTCAATGTTATGGGCGCATCGGGAAGGATCCCTAAAGGTCAACTGGTTCCTTTATCAAAGCCTGTCAGATTTCTTATCTCAGGCAAAAGCGATGGCGAACCAAGCGCTTTCCAAGCAGTTGAGGAAAGGATACTCACAGAAGCCCCTTCATCTATGATGGTACCAGCCATAACCATTCTATATATTTGAACGATAATTCGGAATGGTATGCTTGCTGGTAAACGGGGTCTGCCTAGTTGATTCCAGTCGGAGACAACTAGGTTGCTTGGAAATGGGACCGAATAGACGGCCAGGTACGACTCTGACGAACTTCCTTCCTGCGGTAAAGGAACAGGTATATTGCCCCCATGTTCGTTGGAGTCTGTGCTTATGAAAAGAATTTGGACGGTGTCATCCTTGTTCTCTTCAATGATTGTATCATCTGAAGATGAAACCTCTGGAGGCAAGACCGGGTCAACTGCCGCCTCGACCTTTTGACTTTCATCTGGTATGGATCCAGATGGTTTATCTTCAATTATAGGTGCTTCAGCCGACCACCTGAGCGGGTCAACCGGATTTTCAACTAGTGACGGACTTGGCAAGAGCTTTTTATATCCAGGAGGAAGTCGTAACGGTGAAACCGGACGATCATCCAAAACTCTTTTAGCTTCGTCTAAGAAGGGACAACGGTGGATGGCATGATCGCCTTCGCACAGTTTACAAGGAAATCTATATTTTCCTTTTTGTCCTGGGACTTCACTTTCACTAGTTGACGGTGTGCTTTCAACATGATCATCAGAGGTTGACGACACCGGGTTGTGCAATCTAGGAGACCAGTCCCTTAATATCCGAGGGATGCAAGGACAATCTCTGTGAAAGTGGTCTCCTTTGCAAATGACACATGGCGATTTAGGCCTGGTCGGTGCAGTGTGTGGATTTTCGTTAGACGACACTCGTTTTCCCCCATTCGCCTTTGGCTCCTTCTTCTTCTTCTCTTTCTTCTTCTTTTCCTTCTTCTCCTTAGGAACTTGACTTTTGGCTTTACCAGCCCCATCAAGCGAAGAGGAAGGAGGAGAAGAAGAATTAGAGGAAGTAGAAGGTTGGTGGGCAACTCTGGACTCGTCTAATTGCTGATTCGATTGTTCAGGAATAGTGGTGTTCTAAACGACAGAGGTTGAGAAGAGCCATACAGGCAAACCAATTGTCAGTCCTGGAAGCGACAATGTGGCCATATGGGGTGCACCAACATCTCCCCAAGAGGAGAAGGGACTAGGATTTCCTCCAAGGGGAATTCCTTGGTTGGTAGACTCCATTTTCTCAACCCAAGATCAACGTAGGAAAGGGGTAATGAATATTCCGTTTAAAAAAAAATTTTAGACGCTTTGACACAATTTGTTTTTTCAGTTTTAAAGAGTCGAGAAAAAACAAAAGATGACTCTAGTCTCCTTCGATTTTTAATGAGCCCGAAGTGACAAGTGCTCAGATGGACCTTTTCCATTAAGGAGTCTGAAAAGGAATGAACTCTGGAGATCTAGGTAGAGGGAGTACCAAACCAATCGCAAAACTGCAGAATACTTTTTACGGTACGGCAGTCAATCTTCCCGAATGTTGTGTTCAGTGCATTGTGATCGATAGGGCGGCAGACACGGCTTCCTATGGATAAAGGATTTAAGCCTATAGGGGTCTCCCAAAATATACTCGACGGTACGTGGGAGCACAAGTCCGTACTGGAACTTATCGTCTCAAAGTGGAGGAATCACCCAACCATTAGTGAGGACAACAGTTACCAGGCTTTACGACGTCGGAATACGTCTCTAGCCTAGACCTCTAAATGTTGTGCGTTAAGTTCCAAAGCGTTGTTAGATTCATTGAATTTATTTTAAGTTGATCTTTCTTATGAAGTTTGCCTTTTGGGTTCACCACGAGATGTAGATGTAATTCCTAAAATGCAATCTAAATATGATAAACAAACTTTTATCTCTTTTCAGCAATGAAAATCCTAACTACTAGGGGAAAAGAAAGACACAATCTTTTCACAAAGAGCAAAGAGCACACTGTAAATGCACTTTCCTAAATCAAGCCAAACAGACTGTCAATATGCAAATGCACATGTGCATGTATTTGTTTTTCACTTTCTTAGTATTGATGCTAAAAAGAAAGTTGATGTACAAATCTTAATTTGCTTTCAAGCGACAAACACAAACAAGCTTCTTTTCGAAATCAAAAGATAGAGACGATTACTACACTTTAAGATTTTGAAATAAATACTCATTTTTCACACTAGAAAGTCACAAATTCAGACCAAAGGCAAAAGTAAAAGTATAGTCGACCATCAACAGCAATCAAACTTTCTCCTATGATCGAAATCGACACTTGCGACAGATCTAAATCAAAGGACGACAGTACGGCTATTCTACTATTGCAATGGAAAACTGTAAATGACACAACAAACACACAAAAACATCTACAGTTCTTTTGTACAAAGGAGGTGGAATTATAGCAAGGAAAAGGGGTTTTTAAACAGACACATATACTGATCACAGGCTGCAAAAATCAGAGACAAAACTTGAAAGAATGAAGCACAAGAACCTCAGCTGCACAGGGCTAGGCTGATCAACGCACCTGCAACACAGAGAAACTGGATTGTAGCGTAGGTTGCCCTTTCGGGAAGTGCGCTGAAATGCAGGAACTCTTAACAGTACCTGCGCTGGGGCAGAAACGAGAATTCTATCCGGGTTCTGGGTCACGGTTTGCAGTTTAGTCTTTGGTTTTTGGCCGAGTAAAAGCAATCAGTAATGCACAATCAGGGGGTAGATCTAAGGAGGGTCTAAGAGCTATCACAAAGGGCAATCAGATCATTTGTGAATCAGTTGTTCAAATCATAAATAGATCCAGTGAATGGATTGAAGTAGCAGTTGTCTACTTTGCATTTGTTATGGCAAATGCAGTTCGAATGCTACTTATAAGTTTATGAAACAAACAACAAAAAGATACACAAACAAACTAATTAGACAATCATCCCCAGCGGAGTCGCCATTTTGTTACCGAGAAAAGTGTCTATTTAGAACTGCTCTATACCACTAAGGTGTGACAGCTGCCTTAGAAACAAACAGAGAAAACTACTTTTGTATTTCCTTTATGAATTAAAGATAGAGGGGGATAGAAAGAACCGACCTGTGTCTTGCGCTAATCCTTTGATCCAATCCCTCTCTTCTTTGACAACTTCCAGCTACCTACTCCCTTACTTGCCCAGCTTCACCAAGTTCCTGTAAGATCACAGAAGAAGAAAGCTATACAAAGACATGGATCTATATTCATAAACAGCTTAGGATCAGATTTAAGCTAAACATACAAATGTAACAAGCATCAATGATACACAAGCATGTAGGAGAAACTCAAATAGTTTTTATTGATATACAAGAAGATCCAGGAGGAGTTACAACCGATGATTCCTGACCCAGCATCAACCTCCCAGCAAAGAAGCCCCTTCTTCACCTCCAACAAAGCATAAATCACCCAATACTCTGATATCTATCTCAAAACCAACAGCAATTCCTTGCAATGTACAAAATTCCAGCCTCTGGATCTCTGGGATGAGGGATCCATATATAGATGTATGCAAGGAGGATGAGTCAGCTCATGATTTGATTAGTGTCTTCTCTCTGTCATTTCTTGCTTCCACTTGGAGACTGAAAGCCTCTTACTCATCCTTGGTCGAATTTAGTGAGGCAAGTGTCATAGGAGAAGATTCTGGAAGCTTCCATTGTCTTTCCACCTCGCGGAATGGCACTGCCATTTGTCATTTACCGCTCAACGCACCCTCATAGTTCATTTAGGTGCTTTGCAACGCACCCAGCTAGTGTGTTTAGGTTCTATGCAACGCAGCTAGCCAGTGGAGCAGCTGAAATGATCCTGTTTTGACTTATTCTGAGCAGTTTCTGGTGGAGAACTTCTGAAAGAAGCTGTAATTTGTTGACCTTCTTCCTTTAGGGGTTGGAACAACACTTTTAGGGACTTAGGAGCCCTTGTTTTATGGACATTTCATGCTTGGTGCTGCAAGGCACAAAAATGTCTATAACACACCACAGTAAATGATATTGCTAGGAATATTCCCAAGATAAGTGCAGCTTTGGAGGATAGACAAGCAGAACATCAATCAACAATGATTGAGATTAAAGGAATTATTTCCAACCAACATGTTTATGTTATAATTGATCCAGGGGATAGCATAAGCTACATTGGTCCATAGGTAGTAGAAAAATATAAACTCAAATTTGAAAAATAGAAAGTTGTCTAGTTGGTGCAATTAGCAATTGGCACGAAAATAAAGGTAACCAACCAATTAAAGCAATGTTATCTTGATTTAAATGGTTATCTTACATGGATAAATCTTAATGTACTTCCCTTCGGATCATATGACATTCTAATAGGCATGGACTAGTTAGAAAAGAAGGGGGCCATTATTAACTATTTAAAAAAAAATGAGTTGTGTGAATCAACATGGACAAACTCAAATAGTACAAGGCATACCAAAACCCATATTAGTCAAACAAATCTCATCCCTCCAAATGAATAAGAGTGCATGGAAATGATGTCAATTATTTATGGTTCATGTAGAAATAAGTAAACAGCAAGGAGAAGAATCCATATTAGACACCCTCTCAGTTATTAAGGAGTTTCGTGATGTATTTATGGAGGAAATTCTCAGTTTTCCCCTCACATGGATATAGATGTTTCCATTGATTTGGTACCCAGTGCAGCTCCAGTGTCTAGAACTCCTTACCGAATGAGCCCACCTAAATTATTAGAGCTGAAAATGCAGTTACAAGAACTACTAGACAAAGGCTATATTACACCTAGTGTGTCACTGTGGGGGGCCCCCATGTTATTTTTCAAGAAGAAGGATGGCACATTTAGAATTTGCATTGATTACGAAAATTGAACAAGTTAACTGTCAAAAAAAAACATCCATTGGTATTGATGATCTATTTGATCAAGTAAAGGGGCAACTATTTTTTCAAATATTGACTTAGCAACTATATATCATCAATTGATAATCAAAAATGAAGATATTTATAAGACGGCTTTCAAAACCAGATATGGTCACTACGAGTTTGTAGTGTTACTATTCGGCCTTACTAATGTCCCAACAACCTTTATGTGCCTGATGAAGAGTATATTCAGTTAATATTTAGACAAATTTATGTTGGTATTTATAGACGACATTCTAGTATTTTCCAAAGATGAAGAAGAACATAAGGAAAATTTAAAATTGGTGTTGAAAACTCTAAGGAAACATCAATTGTATGCCAAATTTAGTAAATGTTGATTCTATAAAAATCAAATACAATATTTGGGGGACATCATTTCAAAGGAAGGACTAGTGGTTGATCCTAAGAAGGTTAGGGCCATGGTAAATACTCCCATACCAAAGGATGTGTATGTTGTCCGATATTTTATGGGAATCACATGATACTACAGAAGTTTTATAGAGGGATTCATGAAAATAGCATATCCTATCACATCCTTATTGAAAAAAGGAGTAAAATTTGAATGGACTACTAAATGTCAGGAAAGTTTTTATAACTTGAAACACCTACTCACAGTGGCTCCCATCTTAAAATTGGCATATCCAAATAAATAATTTATAGGTTTCACCGATGCCTGTATGGAAAGACTAGGGGATTGTTAATGCAAGACAATTCGGTGATAGCTTACAAGTCTAGAAAACTGAAAACACACGAAAGGAATTATGTTGTGTATGATTTAGAGCTAGTCGTTGTAATACATTCCTTAAAGGTGTGGAGGCATTATTTTTTAGGGAAGAGATTCACTTTGGTAACCGATCATATCAATCTAAAATATATTTTCAACCGACAAGATATTAATGCCCGAAAAGCAAGGTGGATGGTGTTTCTTAGTGAGTTTGAGTTCGACATTAGACACATAAAAGGGAAAGAAAACAAGATAGAATATGTGTTGAACAGACATGCCTACACTCTAATGGAAGTGTTTGTTAACATTGTTAGTACAGATTTGATAGAACAAATCAAAAAATCGATAATGAGTGACCCTAAATATGTGGAAATTAAGCAAAAATGCAGTAGATTAACATCCCTGGTTATACAGAAAATTTTGAAAATTTGTTGATTTATAGAAAATGATTGTATGTTCCAAATGTAAATGCCTTGAAACAAATGATACTAGATGAAAACCATAAGAAACCATATGCAAGACATCGTGGGTACCAAAATATGATTACATCATTAAGAAAGAATTTGTTCTAGTTGGGTATGAAGAAGGAAGTAGATGAATATGTATCAAAATGTATAGAGTGTTAACAGGTAAAGGTTGAACATCAACACCTTGTCGGGCTGTTGAATCCACTACCTATCCCTAAGTGGAAATGGGAAATAATTTATTTGTATTTTATTACAGGACTACCAAGGACCAAGAGACAACACAACTCCATCATGGTAATAGTGGACACCTTAAGTAAGGCAGTCCATTTCATACCAGTACAATCTATTTATAGTACGGCACAAATTGCTAATATCTTCATGATGGAAATTTTTCGATTACATAGAGTACCCAAGATGATAGTGTCAGACTGTTAGAAAATTATAATATTACAAAGCAATGGAACACATAAAATATATTGCAGAAATATAAACACAGAAAACACAAAACAAGAGAGACACAGATATACGTGGTTCACCCAATTTGGGCTACGTCCACGGAGAAACAGCCAGACCTTCCTTTTATATTATCCAGCAAACTGAAGAGATACAACCTACAACAAATCTAACGTAATTCCCTCTTCGCTCTCACACAATCTCCTCTCTCTTTCTCACTCAGAATATGGATCTACATAGACACAATACAATTCATTCATATATAGCGAGGGGTTACCTTCTAGGGAAAAAAACCCTAAATTAAACATAACTTCTACCGTCAGATCTCTGCCTAATGAACGACCCAGATTGACTATGAAATTACAACATTTTACAAGGAAATTTTACATCTATTTTTAGCTTCGAGAGCGTTGTCCCCAATCCCCCACTGGAGGGGGCTCCAAATAATCGGTGTCCCCCCCCCCTAGACCCCCCTCGTGGCATTTCCACCACATTACGAATTGGGGTCCAATGTGGTGATACCACTAAATAAAGAAGATAATCAAGCTACACACCCAACCATCTCCCACTTCGAGACTGATTATAACAACTCCACCGCTACTTCATTTGATGGACAATGACTCCACTTTGGACCTGGTTGTTTCTCATCTTCTTCATCATACTTGAATACCAATTAAAACTGAGCAGAATCTCAATTTCTCCTAGATACGACTTTTGTTAACATATCTGCAAGATTATAGCTAGTGTGTATCTTTTCTAGCTTCAACTGCCCATCTTCCAACACTGACCATATGAAATGGTACTTGAGTTGTATATGTTTATTCTTGGAATGAAATGCAGAGTTTTTTGCAAGATGTATGGCACTCTGGATGTGACTGTATATCCCGCCTAACTCCTACTTCTTACCCAATTCATCCAGAAACCTTTGTAACCAAATCGTTTCTTTACTAACCTCTATAGCAGCAACATACTTTGCTTCTGTTGTTGAGAGTGCAACAACACTTTGCAATTTTGAAACCCAACTAACAGTTGTTCCACCTACAGTAAACACATACCCTGTTGTGCTCCTCCTGTTATCTCTATCACCTGCCATATCTGCATCAACATATCCATGTAGAGAAATATTTGAACCACCAAATCATAATGCTTGATTTCTGGTACCTCTCAAATACCTGAGAATCCACTTCACTGCCATCCAATGTTATTTTCCTAGATTGTTCATGTACCTTCTTGCAACTCCCACTGCATGTGCAATATCAGGCCTTGTGCGAACCATTGCATACATTAAGCTTCCAATTGCTGATGCAAATGGAACATTAGACATACAAGCCATTTCTTCCTGAGTCTTGGGACACACCTCCTTACTTAGATTGAAATGGCTAGCCAAAGGTATACTAAATGGTTTTTCATTCTACATATTAAATATTTTCAACTCCTTTTGTATGTACTCACTCTGAGACAATGTTAATTTTCGATTCTTCCTATCTCTAGTTATTCTCATACCAAGGATTTGTTTTGCAACACCCAATCCTTCATTGCAAATGAGTTTGCCAATTTTATTTTGAGCACATTTATTTCTTGCATGTTAGAACCTACAATAAGCATGTCATCTGCATACAATAACAATATAATATAGTTGTCATCATTTTTCCTTTTGAGATAAACACAATGATCAGAGTGACATCTAGTATAACCTTGTTCAGACATAAACATGTCGAATTTTGGATACCACTGCATTGGAGCTTGTTTTAAGCCATACAAGTTCTTATTCAACCTGCACATTAGTTTCTCCTTCCCTTTGAAACCAGCTCAAGAAAAGATAGAAAAGATAGATCAACGCCTTAGAATTCAGCCTCTTCGAGGGGGCAATCTCCTTTACATTACATAAATGAACAATTCTTGGATGATACAAATGACAAAACCTCCTTTCTATATATAGGAGTCTAAAGAGTCACAATATAATCCAGCCAACCTAACAATAATAATATAAAGCCACAAAAATAACAATAGAGGGATTCTATGGGGCACAGAAATAATAATATGGGGGTAATAGGGGCACAACAATATAAATAAGGGGTATAACTACAATAGTAATGGGGTAATCACTAGTATTATAGGGACCCAACATGCCCCTCTCCTTCAAAAAAGTGTTGTCCTCAACGCTTGAGTAGTTCTGGATAATTCTGCATAAAATTCTCATCCTCCCATGTGGAATCTTCAGCGGATAAGTTCTTCCACTTGATAAGATACTCTGAAATTGATCGATTTCGTAGTTGTCGAGTTCTTGTTTCTGTGACTGTTTCCGGTTCCAATATAATTTTTCCTTCCTCGTCAAGTTTTGGCAATATTGTTTGAACTGGGAGCTTGTCGCCTATAACCTTCTTTAAACATGAAACATGGAAAACTGGGTGCAATCGAGAAGCTGCAGGAAGCTCCAATTTGTATGCCATAGTACCAATCTTTTGCAACACCTTGTACGGACCATAATGCTTTGGTGATAATTTATTATCCTTCTTAGCTTGCTTTAGGGACATTTGCTTATATGGTTGTAGCCGTAGGAATACCCAATCACCTACATCAAAACTTCTTTCACTGCGATGTTGATCTACCTGTTGTTTCATTCTATTTTGTGCCAACACGAGGTTATCCTTTAAGAGTTGGAGGAGTTGTTGTTGGTGTTCGATGTGATGTTCCACTGCTTGAACCTTAGAATTTTCTCTTAAATATGATGTGATTGATGGTGGTTGGTACCCATAAAGTGCCATAAATGGGGTCATTTTTGTTGCTGTATGGAAGGAAGTGTTATACCACCATTCAGCCAGAGGCAACCATTTGACCCATTGTGTCTGTTTATCATATACAAAGCAACAAAGATATCCTTACAAACATTTGTTTACTATCTCAGTTTGCCCATCAGATTGAGGATGATAAGATGAGCTATGAGCTAACTGAGTACCCATACAAGAAAATAATTCTGTCCAAAAATTTCGAGTGAAAATGGGATCTCTGTCACTTACAATAATCTTTGGGTTTCCATGTAGCTTTTGAACTGTTTCCATAAATGCAGTAGAAACTGTACTGGCTTTAAATGGATGTGATAATGCACAAAAGTGTGCATACTTGGTAAGTCTGTCAACTACCACCATGATGACACTCTTTCCCTCAGACTTGGGTAAACCTGTGATAAAATCCATTGAAACCTCCTCCCAACGTTGGCTGGGAATGGATAAAGGTTGTAATAGACCCGGTGTCTTAATTGTTTCAACTTTATTTTGTTGGCAAACCAAACATTCCGCCACAAACTTTTGAATATCTGATTTAAGGCCATCCCAAAAAAATTCCTTCTTAACCCTGTGGTAAGTTTTTAAAAATCCTGAGTGCCCTCCTAAGGGAGAAGTGTGCAATTCCATAAGAATCTTTTGTTTTAGCTGGGAATTCTTACAGAGGTATAAGCGATCTTTGTACCATAACGAATCATTTTGCGAGCTAAATGTATCAGAAGTACTGGAATCTTGTTGTAGCTTTCGAATAAGTGCCCACACTTCTTCGTCATTCTTCCATTCCTCCTTTGCTTCGTTTATCCAATCTGGTTGGATAATAGAAATGGCACACAACAATGCTTCCATATCCTCATCCTTTCTTGAGAGTGCATCTGCCACCACATTTTGCTTCCCTTTTTTGTAGATGATTTCAAAGTCATAACCCAACATCTTTGTGACCCACTTTTGTTGCTCTTCAGAGGATAATCTTTGTTCTAAAAAGTATTTAAGGCTATCATGATCCGTTTTTACCTTGAAGTGTCTTCCCATTAGGTAGGGTCGCCATTTCTTAAGTGCATGGAGTATTGCCAACATTTCCTTCTCATAAATAGCTTTGCTTAAAAACTTTCCCTTGATTGGACGACTTTCAAAAGCGATGGGTCTTTCATCTTGCATTAGAACAGCACCAATTCCATTTCCTGAAGCATCACATTCCACAATAAAGGTTTCTGTGAAGTCCGGTGTAGCTAAGACCGGTGCTTGGCACATTTCCTCTTTAAGATGTTTAAAGGCCTTTGTTGCTTCCGGAGTCCATGAAAATGAATCTTTCTTCAATAATGTTGTTAGAGGTGCTGCTATTCTCCCATAATTCTTAACGAACTTGCGATAATACCCTGTCAACCCAAGAAATCCTCTCAGATGCTTTATGTATGTGGGGATTTTCCATTCCTTAATGGCTTTAATTTTGCTAGGGTCTACCTTAACTCCTTCATGAGATACAATATGACCCAAATATTCCACCTCCTGGACTCCAAAGAAACATTTGGATCTTTTTGCATATAATTGTTTCTCCTCCAATAGTTGTAGCACCTTGTCAACATGTTCAACATGATCCTTCCAAGACTTGTTGTAGATTAGTATATCATCAAAAAATACCAACACAAATTTTCTAAGGAATGGTTTGAAAATTGAATTCATCAAACCTTGAAATGTTGAAGGTGCATTCGTAAGGCCAAAAGGCATGACCAAAAATTCATAATGACCCTCATGAGTTCTAAATGCCGTTTTCGGAATGTCTTCAATCTTCATTCTGATTTGATGATATCCCGAACGAAGATCCAGCTTGGTGAAGTAAATTGATCCATGCAATTCATCCAGTAATTCATCAATGACAGGAATGGGGAACTTATCTTTAATAGTGAGCTTGTTGAGCTCCCTATAATCTGGACACATGCGCCATGATCCATCCTTCTTGTGAACCAATACTACTGGAGCTGAGAAAGAACTTTGACTCGGTTGAATTATACCAGCCTCTAGCATTTCTGCAACCATACGTTCAATTTCACTTTTTTGGACATATGGATATCTGTACGGCCTGATGTTTGGAGGAACACTTCCTGGAATCAGATGAATAGCATGATCATTATCACGCATAGGTGGGAGACCTTTGGGAGTCTCAAATACCTTGGAATGATTGTCCAGGACTTTTTGGAGATCTGGAGAAATAGATGATTCCAATGTGGAAACATCTAGCGAACATAATTGTGCAATTACACCTCTTTGCTCCTTTTTTAGAAGCTTTGTCATGCCATTAGAGCTGATTATCTTTCCTGATTTCCCTGCAATACCCCTTAATTCAACTTCCTTTCCTTCCACAGAAAATTTCATGAAAAGTTCTTGAAAATTAAAAGCTATTGTACCCAAGGATTGTAGCCATTGGACTCCTAGTACAACATCAGCACCTCCCATTGGAATGGAAAGCATTGGGCTAGTCAATACATATTCTCCCATGGATATCTTGATATTATGGCACTTTCCAGAACAATTTATTGTTCCTCCATTTGCAATCATCACTTGACACTTTGGTGCTAGATATAGGAGGCAATTCAATTCTTTTGCTACCCTACAATGAATAAAATTGTGGGTGCTTCCTGAATCAATCAACACTATTACCTTTTTCTTCTTGATTTGTCCTTCTATCTTGATGGTTTGAGGAGTGGTAATTCCCACCAATGCATTACAAGATATGGTTGGATTTATTTTTTCTTCATCTAGGCTTTGTTCCTAGAATATATTATCTTCTTTTGACCTTTCTTGCTCCTTTTCTTCTTCCTCTTCACAATCTATGTAGAATAATTTCTTCTCAGCACACTTATGACCTTTTGTGTATTTGCTATCACAATTGTAACAAAGCCCTTTTGCTCTTTTTTCTTCCAATTGTTGTGGTGTCAACCTTGTATGTTGTGGAAGACTATGGGCAACAACACTTCCGTCTTTATAGTTGTGAACGGTATGCTTCCTAGTTGCCATAATTTTGCTTTCCATTTTTCTTGCTAACCTGTATGCCTTCTCTAATGAATCAGGTTCCCAAAGGCGCACATCATGTTGGATATTATCCTTTAAAGACCCTATGAACACATCAATCCTATGCTCCTCTGGAATATCTTTTACCCTTATGTTCAATTTTTGGAACTCCTCAATGTGCTCCATTATTGAACCCTTTTGTTTGAAACTTATCAATTGGCTAAAAAAAGTGTTGTTTTTTGTTTCCTCATAATGTGCTATCAATTCTTCCGTAAAAATTGCCCAAGTGATAAATTGTTTACGAGAACAAAGCCATTGATACCATACAAACTGATTTGGTTCCAAATATAAAGTTGCCATATGTACCTTTTGTGTGTTTTGCACATTATTGAGATCGAAGAATTGCTCCATCTGTAATATCCATGTGGCGGGATCCTTGCCATCAAACTTCCCCATGTCAATTTTTGGAATGTGGTGATTCTTCGATCCAACATTAGCGTCTATGGAATCATGATTAACATTTCTTTTGTTCTCATCATGAGTTTTCTTTACTACCTTTTCACCATTAGTAAGTATTTCTTGTAGAAAATTAGTCAAATCTGTCTTCAAATCTGCCATGCCTGTCTTCAAATTTGTGTTCAAATCTATCTTCAAATTGTCTATCTTAGTTTCCATGCCATTCATCTTAGCTTCCACGCCATTTATCTTAGCATCTGTTAACTTTTGTGAGCGTGACATTTGTTGCACTTGTTCTTGTAATTTTGATCTATCATGTAGCATTTCTTCCTCTTCTTCATGAGTCATGCTAGAGCTTTCAAGTTCCTTACTAGGTGTTTGCATTTTCTTTCCTCGGGGCATCAGTTACCGATAATAATGCTCTACTATGGCCTTTGAATTCCTTCAAAATAAATTTTCAAACCAAGCTTAAGCAAAATTTAAAAAATCTACACACCTTTTTTCACTTTGTAGGAGCTCGATATTGCCTCTGATGTATCTCTGTACTTTCCAGTCATCTAGTTCTGAACTTGTGACTCGTAGTAGCTCTCTGTGTCCTCTTTCCAATTCCACAAGTCTGACCCAAATTGGATTCTCCAAGGAAGAGTTATGCGAAATCTCCCACAGTGACTTGATTATAGACCAGTTCAGTAGAGCTAACTTGTACGACATGCCACGAGTCACTGTTTCGACCTTTGGATCTAAAAATCACCCACAAGAAACTACAGTCCGTCCTCTTTCTGTACCTTTTTACGAAATTTCAATCCGATCCTCAGAGAGAAAGTTATGATGATTTTCCCCAGGTCACCTGTTTTGAATTTAATTCAGGAGTCTGCAAAAAGACCAACTTCCTCAGATCATATCTCCGAAAATATCACGCGAAAATCTCTGAAATTCGGACCCAAGGTTCAGTGCCAATTCTTCTCAAATGGGTTTTTTTTTTTACTTTTGAAACGTCACAGAAAAAAAGTTATAGCGAAAATGCCACGATGACCTGTTTGGAGCAGCGAAACCCTAGAATCCAAAGCTCTGATACCAAATGTTATGAAACCAGCTCAAGAAAAGATAGATCAACGCCTTAGAATTCAGCCTCTTCGAGGGGGAAACCTCCTTTACATTACATAAATGAACAATTCTTGGATGATACAAATGACAAAACCTCCTTTCTATATATAGGAGTCTAAAGAGTTACAATATAATCCAGCCGACCTAACAATAATAATATAAAGCCACAAAAATAACAATAGAGGGATTCTATGGGGCACAGAAATAATAATATGGGGGTAATAGGGGCACAACAATATAAATAAGGGGTATAACTACAATAGTAATGGGGTAATCACTAGTATTATAGGGACCCAACATATACTAACTGGTTTTTCATTCTACATATTAAATATTTTCAACTCCTTTTGTATGTACTCACTCTAAGACAATGTTAATTTTCGATTCTTCCTATCTCTAGTTATTCTCATACCAAGGATTTGTTTTGCAACACCCAATCCTTCATTGCAAATGAGTTTGCCAATTTTCTTTTGAGCACATTTATTTCTTGCATGTTAGAACCTACAATAAGCATGTCATCTGCATACAATAACAATATAATATAGTTGTCATCATTTTTCCTTTTGAGATAAACACAATGATCAGAGTGACATCTAGTATAACCTTGTTCAGACATAAACATGTCGAATTTTGGATACCACTGCATTGGATCTTGTTTTAAGCCATACAAGTTCTTATTCAACCTGCACATTAGTTTCTCCTTCCCTCTGACCTCATATCCTTGTGGTTATTGCATATATATCTCTTCCTCCAAATCCCCATGGAGAAAGGTTATCTTTACATCTAACTGCTCAAGATACAAATCTTCAGCTGCTACTAGACTTAAAATAGTTCTGATTGAAGTCATTTTAACAACAGGAGAAAATGTCTCATCAAATTCTATACCATTTTTCTGTGCAAACCCCTTCACCACAAGTCTAGCTTTATACCTTTTTCTACCTCCATATTCTTCTTTCAACCTGTAAACCCATTTATTATGCAATGTTGTTTTACCTATAGGCAACCTGACTAAGTCCCAAGTCTGGTTATGTGCTAAGGAGTTCATCTCTTCTTTCATGGCTTACTCCCACTTCTTCCTAGTTTCTACCTGCACTGCTTCTTCATAACATTTTGGTTCACCAGAATCAGTCAACAATACATAATATAATGAAGGAGAGTATTGTTCAAGGGGTCTACTTATCCTGGTAGATCTTCTAACACCACTTTCAGGCGTTTGAGGTGCTTGTTGCTGTTGTGGTTGTTGTTGTTGTTTTGGTTGTTGATCATTATGATTTTCAGGCACCTTCACTTTTTCTGTGATGTCATCAAGCACTATGTATTCTTTGTTTTCTTTTTCCTGTTTCTTTTCCTGCATCTGATCCTTATACAAAACCTTTTCATTGAATATGACATCTTTGATCCTAATGATTTTGTGTTTTTCATAATCATAAAAGAAATAACCAACATAATTAACACCATATCCAATAAAGGTACATTTCTTTGATTTTGACTCAATCTTTGTTCTATTTTATTTATTAATGTGGACAAGGGCTTCAAAACCAAAAGTCTTTAAAAATGAGTAGCTTACCTTTTTACCTGTCCATGCCTCCTCTGGAGTACCACCATCCAAGGAACTTAAAGGCCCTCAGTTTATTAGATAAACAGCAATATCTATAGCATCTACCCAAAATTGTAAAGGCAACCCTGCATGCAATCTCATGCACCTCGCACGCTCCATGATTGTCCTATTCATCCTTTCTAACACAACATTTTCTTGTGGTGTTCCTGGAACTATATTCTCTCTGTGAATTACATTCTCTAAACAGTACCTATCAAAATCTTTGCTGCAATATTCACCTCCATTGTATGATCTTAGACACTTCAACCTTTTTCCTGTCTCATTTTCAACCAAAGCTTTCCATTTCTTGAAAGTATCAAATACATCAGATTTAATTCGAATACAATAAATCCAGGCTTTTCTAGTTGCCTTATCATAATAATGAGAGACACCGAGAGATGATACATGAACAAGTCCCCATACATCTGTATGCAAAAGCTCTAATTTTTCGCTCTTCTTTTCTTTCCCAACTCTGGGAATCTAACTCTCTTCTGTTTTCCATAAACACAATTCTTACAGAATTTTAAATCAACATGCTTCAAACCTGGCAACAAATTTCTTAAGTAAAGAATTTGCATTCCCTTCTCACTCATGTGCCTGAGCCTATGATGCCACAATGTCGTATCTTCTCCTTTAGAGTTTAAATCATTAACAGAATTAGAAATACCATTGCATAAACACAATGTACGAACCTTTTCTCATTTTTATATTACCAAGAATCCTTTAGTGACCTTCCAGGTTTTATCTGTAAAAGTTGTTACACAACCTTCACCTCCCAATTGCCCTGATGAAATCAGATTTTTCTTCAAATCTGGAACATGTCGTACTTCCTTCAATAGCCATTGATTTCCATTCTGTTGTTTTATAAAAACTATACCCATTCCAATGATTTTATAGGGTTTATCATCACCCAAGCGAACTTGTCCAAAATATCCTTAAACATAATCATGAAAGTGTTTCCTATCAAGTGTGGCATGGAATGAGGCCCCTTAATCTACCACCCAAACATCAATAATATTTTCTAATGAAAGAATCAAAGCATCTTGCAACACATCACTTGTCACATTCTCTTCATGATTATTTTCTTGTTGCACGTCTCCTTCTTTTCCCTTCCGAAACTTGCAGTCTTTCCTCAAGTGTCCTTTCTTCGCACATTTCCAGCACATTATCCCTGATCTGGACTTGGATTTTCCTTTCCTTGACTTACTACGATATCCTAGGCTCTTTCCTCTTTCCATCTTTCTTCCCCTAGTCTCTGTAGTCAAAGTGTTACCTGATGTCTCACCAAAGCTTTTCCGTCGCATTTCCTCACTAAGGATTGCACCAATAACATCATCAAACTTTAAAGTACTAGATCCAAAGACAGAGTTGCTAATAGCCATAACTAAACCATTCCAACTTTCTGTCAATGAGCACAAAAATAACAGAGCCCTAATTTCATCATCAAAAGTTACCCCTACAGAACTTAACTCGCTGGTAACTGTATTAAATTCATTTAAATGATCAGCAACATATCCACCTTCTAACATCTTCATATTAAATAAATGCTTCATAACAAATACCTTATTTGAGGCCGAGGTTTTTTCATATAATTTGGCCAATTCCAACATTAAACCCTCTGTTATCGTTTCCTTTGAAATATTAAACGCTACCAACACCGCTAGGCACAGTCGTATTGTTCCAAGTGCCTTTCTGTCGAGAATATCCCATTATGTGTCTGTCATACTCGTCGGCTTCTTTGTCTTTCCACTCAATGGTAGGTACAGATCTTTCTGATACAAATAATCTTCCATCTGCATCTTCCATAGCTGGTAGTTT
Organism: Pinus tabuliformis; assembly: GCA_031772625.1. Classification (NCBI taxonomy): domain Eukaryota; kingdom Viridiplantae; phylum Streptophyta; class Pinopsida; order Pinales; family Pinaceae; genus Pinus; species Pinus tabuliformis. The sequence continues at coordinate 342,177,955 of CM062817.1, forward strand.
TGGTCATTAAATTTTTCGACCCTAAACCTACCATATTCCGCCATTGCTCCCACTCGAACCAGGAACCCTTCTCTCCTACGAGTTTATCAGCTAAATAGACCTTCGACTCTGATACTAGTTGTTAGAAAATTATATATTACAGAGCAATGGAACACATAAAATATATTGCATAAATATAAACACAAAAAACACATAAAACAAGAGAGACACAGATATACGTGGTTCACCCAATTTGGGCTACGTCCACGGAGAAACAGCCAGTCCTTCCTTTTATATTATCCAGCAAATTGAAGAGATACAACCTACAACAAATCCGTTGTAATTCCCTCTTCGCTCTCACACAATATCATCTCTCTTTCTCACTCAGAATATGGATCTACATAGACGTAATGCAATTCCCTCATATATAGCGAGGGGTTACCTTCTAGGGAAAAAAAACCTAAATTAAACATAACTAATGAACGACCCAGATTGACTACGAAATTACAACATTTTACAAGGCAATTTTATATCTATTTTTAGCTTTAGGGGCACTGTCCCCGATCCCCCGCCAAGGGGGGCTCCAAATGATCGCCGTCACCCCCCGTGGACCCCCCTGGCAGTGTACATTTTACAGGCGGCAACGAACTGGGGTCCAATGTAGTGATACCTCTAAATAAAGAAGATAATCAAGCTTCATACCCAACACAGACAAGGATGCTAAGTTCACCTCAAAATTTTGAAAGGCATTGTTTGGGGGCATGGGAACTCAACTAAATTTCAGCACACCATATCATCCACAAATGGATGGAAAAACCAAAAGAACCAACCAGATTTTATAGGGCATGTTGAGAATATATGTTATGGACATACCTACTAAATGGGAGGATTTTCTACATTTGGCAAAGTTTTCTTACAATAAAAGTTATCAAATGTCCATAAAAATGAGCCCTTTTGAAGCCATTTATGGCAAAAAAATTCCATACACCTCTCAGATGGATTCAACTAGAGGATAGAGTGATACTAGGGTTGGATGCTTTGCAAAAAATGGAGCAAATAGTGCAGAAGATTCAGCAGAATATTAAACCGCATAGGATAGTGCCAACAAAAAAAGAACACACAAAGAATTCAAAATTGGGTATCATTTCTATTTGAGGGTGAAACCCAAAAAAAGTACCTTAAAAATGGGAATCTATCAAAAATTAGCACCACTATTTTGTGGGACAATTGAAATTCTGGACAGAATTGGACCCGTAGCTTATCAATTAACATTACCCAATCATATTAAAGTTCATAATTATTTTCATGTATTTTTGCTCAATAAATATGTACATGATAGTACTCATGTAATTGATTGGAAAATGCTACCGACGGAACCCGAAGGAGACTTTATGGCAAAAGCCCTCTACATAATAGACCGGAAAGAGATTTGGCTCTGGAATCGAGTCGTCGTTCAAGTTAAAGTGAAATGGAAGCATTTTAATTCTGAAGATGCTAAATGGGAGTGGGAAGATGAAATGCAAAAGAATTTTCTAGCACTATTCTAGAAGGAAGTAACTGGGAAATAAACATCAAGGACGATGTGAATTAAAAGGGAGGAAGAATGTAATACCCCTTTGTTGTTGTAATGTTTTTTTTTAGACTCAGTTATGTTAGTGTGAATGGCGGAAAATCCATGAAGTACATTGAAATGCTTATGTAAATAAATAATCTTATTAATAAATAAGTGGAATTGAAAGCACATGGGATGAGACACTTGAGTACGAGATTCTTGCCAAAGGAAGAAAAACAAAAAGATAATTTTTCCATGATAAATATTTAGATAAGATTTAATGGATAGGAGAAAAGGTCCATTAAATCACTTAGTTGGGGAAAGATGCTAAGCTTGGATTAGAATAAAGCATCGCAGGAGAGAAAAGCGGGCTTTATAGGAAAATCCTAGGCTAGTGGTGTTGAGAACCACAAAAGCAGGACGTTGCTAAGGAAAAATTAATTATAGAAGGAAATTAAAGCATTTGTTGTACCTTGGGAGACAATTCCTGGTTGAGAAGAAATTAGTGCCTCTTTAAGGGAGAACTTCCAATACAACAAATCTCCAACTACAAGTAACTTCACAGGCCTTTTTTTACATTTCTTAATCCTCATATTTAGAGAGAGAAATTTTTAATTTAAATTGGTAAGAGTTGTTGTAAATATTAAATTTAAATTGCTTGAAAATCTCACAACTTTAGTAATAAATTAAATTTTAAGTATTGGGGGTTTTCGCAGTGCATTATATTAGATATCATTTTTGGGATTCAACTGTGTTAAGTAATCCAATCATCTATGACCATTTTCATGAGAGGTAGTCATAACTGACTAATTTCTCATGATTTTTTAATAGTCCACTTAGCACTCATTACATCAGGTGGTGCTCACAAGGGTGAAGAAGTGGGATTGAAACTAGTGAAATAAATCACATAGCGTCAATCATCACTTCTGAGGCTTGCACCCGATAACCAGAACTTCCCGGGAGGTCACCCATCCCAAATCGCCTTTGGCTCAAGCGCGCTTAACTTAAAATATATTATTTTAATTTATATTAAATCTAAATTAATTGCACCAAGTGGCGCTCTACAACTGACTATGGGGGAGATGTTATCATGTAACGTTACATTTAAAAATAGTAAAATAATAATTTAATTTAATAAATTAAAAATATTTATAACAAAAGAAATTAATGTCAGCCATAATTACAATAATTCAATTTGCACCTTAATCTTATATAACTTTATATAAAGATACAAAGTAACCAAAGTAAAAAAATAATTTAGCTTTTATTATGAATAAAAAATGTAATGAGTAAAAAATATAATTTACTTTTTACTACAAAGAAGAAATGTAATTTTTTCACATGAAAAGAAATAGTATTATTAATATTGCATTATGTCTAATTCATTCTAAATTCCATTTACATGTGATATTTATAACAAAAAATAGTTTACTGTCAACCATAAGTAAAATATTGCATGTCCATATTAAATAACATAATTTTATAGATACTTTATATAGAGAAAAAATAATGTAATTTAAATTGAAATTTTTCTTATATTTTCACTTTAGTGAGAAAGATTGAGAGAATTCTTATTCCATTAATAATTTCATTTTAATTCAATGTATGAGGCATATTTGTAATTTTTTCAATGTTTAATATGGATTTGATATGTAATATTTTAGAAAATATCAATAATAAAATTAAATAAATGAATACATACTCGAAAATATATATATATATATATGAGGGAGCATATTTTAACATTTTAATGCACAGAATGTGAATTATAAATAAAATATTTCAATATCAACTACATAACTCCAGATCTACCAAGGGCCTAGAGGGATTAAATCTCTTTTCACTCTAAAAGATGTTTGCATCTCAAGAGATTTGATTCTTCTCCACACTTGGTAGATTTAGAGTTAAAATGGATCTAGGCTCGTTATAAAAAATTTTGACTTAAGTTTTTTAAATTTAACAATAGATTGAATTTTATAAACTATAATTAAATTAGTTAAATTTTGTTTTTGAATAATTTATTATTAATAATATTTTATATTAAAAATTGAATGACTTACACATTTTCGTCTTATTAAGAGCTAAATTATTTTACATTTAATTATTTTTTCTTTGTGAATATTGAAATATTTTACTAATTAAGTTAGATTGACTATCAATGAACTATCTAAACAATAGAAAATATTTATTGTAATTTTACAATCATAGTTTCAACCATACTAAACTTGGTAATTTATAAAATATCTTTTCTTTTTTTAAAATAAGTCACTTTGCATGCAATTTCATATATAAAAGTTTGATATAAATTCACAAACACATATTTTTATTCAATATCTATATAATATTTTTCATAATGGTTAAAAAAATTTACAAAGTTTAACGTTATAGCAATGATAATTGTTCTAATTCTTTTTAATATAACTAAAAATTTATTTTATTGTTATGTATGTTCTTAAATATGTATATTTAGCTTATTTATTGTTTTTTATAATTATTTATAATAAAATGATTTAAAATAAGGTTATATTTTTGTAATTTTTTTATTTTAATAATATGAAATGTATTATAATTTCTATTAACATTTATGTAACTATAGTAATTTAAATATATCAAATGAAATATCTTTATATTTTTGTAATTTTTTTTATTTTAATAATATGAAATGTATTATAATTTCTATTACATAAAAGTATATCAAATGAAATGTCTTTATTATTTTTAAGTATTAAAGATAAATTAAAATTTTGACTAAATGTTAAAACCATAGTTCATTGATCTTTAATTTTTAAGCATTAAAGATAAATTAAAATTTTGACTAAATGTTAAAACCATAGTTCATTGATCTTAATCTTTTTTTTAAAGTATTATTAATAAGAAGTTACATAGTTCAAGGCATTTTAGATTCAATTTTATCTCTATTAATATGCATTATTTATTTTTATATTTATTAATGATGTTAAATATATATATATATATCTATCTATATATATATATATATATATATATATATATATATGAATTAATTTTTATGATTTTTTTAATTATGGTAATATGAAATGTATTATAATGTAAGTGCTTTGATGCCAATCATGAATTGGTACTTATATAAGTTTCTTATTAATTTATTTTGAATAAATATATTATTTTAAATCTATTAATTTAAATCAATATATAATTCATGAGTATTAAATATAAAAAATGCTTATTATTTAAATAATAATAATTTACCCTCGATGGGGTGACAAACATCAAGGATTCTCGAACGCGTGCATTATGACGATGAACATCTGGCAGATGGTGTGAAGGTTGGTCACCTCATCCTCCCATTGCGTTAGTGTAATATGCCTATGTTGTTCTAATGTTTTTTAGACTCTGTTATGTTAGTGTAAATGGTGGAAAGCAATGAAGTACATTGAAATGCTTATGTAAATAAATAAATTTATTAATAAATAAGTGGAATTGAAAGCACTTCGGATGAAGCACTTGAGTATGAGATTCTTGCCAAAGGAAAAAAAAACAAAAAGATAGTTTTTCCAAGACAAGGATTTAGATCAGATTTAATGGATAGGGGAGAAAGTCCATTAAATTGCTTAGCTAGGGAAAGATGCTAAGCTTGGATTAGAAAAAAGCGTCGCGGAGAGAAAAGCAGGGTTTATAGGAAAAACCTAGGCTAGTGGTGTTGAGAACCACAAAAGCGGGGCGCCGCTAAGGAAAAATAGATTATGGAATGAAAATATAAAATATTGACTAAAGGATCAATGGGGGTTGTTGATCTCTTTAGCAAGTACTCGTGGCTTGGGCAGAACTGGAGGTGCAGTTCATGGTTGGGTGGCTAGTGTGCTCATCAAGTGCAAATTCTATAGTGAATCTAGTTAGGAAATATGTGCATAATTATTTCTGCAAATACCTCAATAAATCTATGATGCATGTTGATATATAGAAATATTAATACATAGTATATGTTAAGAATTGACATAGAAAAGGGTAGATATTGATCGTGTAAATATTCTGGTAAAAGTCTTTTGTTGTGTTGAATAATGACCTGGGAAATGGTTTAATTTTGTTATTGGGAAGGGAGTTGGAAATTTATATAAAAGTCCACGAAGGACGAATTTCGGTGAATTTGTGAAGAGGTGAAACTTTTGTGCGAGTGTAGTATTTATTTTGGATCATCTCTGCATGCTAATTACTATGAGCATTCTGGCAAACAAGTCTCTAATGTTGATATTAATTAGATGTAGAGCATGTAGAATGGCTTGTAGGATTATTCCATAATGAGAACTTATTTTGTGACTAGGGTAATAGAGAGGAACTTTAAACAGTTTGATTGTATAAAATTGCAAAAAAAAATTACAAAAAAAACTTTAGCAAGTGATCCTAAGAATAAGAATTATGAACGCATAAACTCTATTGTTAAGAATGGATTTGAGGATGGAAAAAGTAACGGACAAGGGAAGAAAATATTCCATAAAACATTAGTACTCGCAACGTTTATTAATCTATAAACTAAAAACTGGACTAGATATAAAAAAAAAAAAAAATAATAATACTAGTACTAGAACTAATCAGTAAACATTAGAAGAAAGGCTTGAAATTGTTGAACTCATTAGAAGAGTTGAATAAAATAGTATAATTGTGGAGATATCCATACAAACAAAGAAAATAAGGCAGTGTTCTTGGTTAGAGATAGAAATTATACAGAATGAATGAAATGTTATAAAGATATGAAGGAAATAAATGATACCTTGTAGCGAATTCTCTAGCAAAGATAGTAACAGTACTATTAGAGGTAGGGAATTTTCAAATTAAGAACCATATAGAATGTTGCAACATGTTTGCTTAAGTAATTATGGCACATGCGTAAATCCACTATTTCCTAGGTATGCATTTACTTACAGTAAAGTTAGATGCACAGAAGCAAAAGTGTAAAAGAAGGAGTAGCACTAAACTTTTCTTATCATTCTATAACGAATACCAATTTATGACAGGAACTTCATTTCAGTGTATTGACCTTATACCAAACAGAATCATAGACTTCAGTAACAAACATTTACTATAAATAAACTTTTCCATAAAGGAATATAGTGGTATAACAATTATGGAATTATAAAGACAATAGGAAACTTTAGAGTTTATTTTTCCAACCAAAAACTGAGATGTAGCATACAGTTATATGTGACTTCCTTCTTAAGGATCCATGGCGAATAATGAGAAAATACATAGAGTAAGTAATTCAACCACATTAGCAGTTCCAGTGAACAAGTATCACGTCAAAAGAATGTATTACCGAGTAACCAATTACATAACCCTTGAGGGTTTAAATTATAAATAGAAAATACATTATATGTTGCAAGTCAGTGGAAACCCGAGTTCTTGCATCCATCTAGGAAAATTGCTATATGTTAGTTTTACACTTTTAGGGGGGAATCGCATGGACCATCAAAATTACACAATGGTCTATTGAGATAGTCTTGGTAAAGAGACCATATGCAACCATAATAGGCAGTGAATCATTGGAAATTAAGTAAGGGGGGAACCAACACGTTGCACTGATAATTAAAATTACCAATTATGTGTTTTCCAATTAAAATTAATACGAATCGATGTCATGAGAAGACAAATACCTGCAATGCAACCAACAGAGATTCTTAGACGAGGGCGAAGCCCAAAGAACGCCACTAGAAACAAATTCCAAACTCGAGATTACTTGTATGTGAATTAACCGGATCACAGGGACAGACTGTCAAGAATGTCGAAACACCAAGGGATAAGCTATGAAAAAAACTAACAAATAGTAGTTAGGCATATGAGGAAGCACTAGGGTTTAGTGTAAAGAAAAAAAATACCCAATAATCTAGGAATTCAATCCTCCTAACCTTGTCGAAGGAAATGCGCCATGATGGAATATAACACACAAACATGGAGCTCTTGTAATCAAATAAACCTACATAACCAAACCTGAAAAGTAACCAAGAAACCCCATTAGCAAAGGGAAAAATCTCAAACTACAACAGGGAGAAATGGTAGAAAGGTGAGACAGTACTACTAAGGTTAATGGAGAACCACAGTAAAACAGAAGCATTTCCTAGATACTTGGTAAAAGGATAATACTACCAAACTTACCGGATAATCAAAAAAATACAAACCAAGGAAAAATTAAACCTTTGTATGTGATTTTCAAACCAGTGCAGAATAAAATGATTGCACCATTTGAAGTTCTTAATACTCATTCCAAATGTGAGTCGCAGTTTACCTGGAAACAGCTGAAGGGATAAATTTCCACAACACAAGCCATCACCCAGCAGTCGACATCCTAAAACGACTACCATGGTCTCAGGTGGACAAATGGTTCCATACAACAAATGACGACTGAAATGGGAAAATGGAAAAATAATAGGCTTGGGGTTTAAATAGAACGACAACCACCATCAATCTCCCTAATCATAATCCCACCATTCAGGCATCAAGAGACTGAAAAACTGAGGTGAGGTTCACATGGTAGGAGCGTATGTCGCAGAGGAGGATTTGATATTCATTCCCAAAGTCAGTGTGTGCCATATGTTAGAGTGTACATTTGATATACGGGGTAAGGATAACCTTAATATGGTAGGCGACCCTTGAAAAAATAAAATTACCGTGTCATGCAAGAAAAGAATTGAACTACATAATTTACTTGTAAAGCAACATAGGTAGGTTAGGTCTACATGATCTCCCAATACCACATACTCAAATAATATATGGAAAAATACAAAACGTGCCATTAACATTAAGTAAATCATTCCAAGGTAAAAAGGAAGTTCATACATTTTTGAATTCTATAACCAAGGGTACTATAATATAACCAATGGTGCCATAATGTTAGAAGAAGTAAAACCATTAGAGAATGGCATAATGGTGATAATTTGACATGCACTTTAAACCAACACATACATGCATGTTGCAAGATAGGAATAGCAAAGATAAACTATCCACAGAATAGGAAATTATGTTATCATTAGTAATTTTTCTGTGTAATAAGAAAAAAAAACAACACGTTGTGTCTGGAAATGGGTTTCATGGAAATAGGTGTTAGAGCCCAAGTTCACAACTGGGGCCTTAAGGAACCACCACAGAAATAAATAACTTGTATAGCCTTGAAAAGTTGGAACATGTAATATAGAACTAATGATTAATTTTGTTTGAATCACAAGGTTATCAAGTGATGTGACTATAGTAGAATGGTTGAAGATCCCCCTCCAGCGATCAACGAAAGTGAAGAATTGTATGTTGAATTAGGAAACAGGGCTACTCCAATACCCCCTAAATTCATGGATATTATTAGAAATCTCTATCAAGAATTGGCCTATCTCAGGAACAATGATGAACACCTGTTAAAAGATAGTGAGGAGCAAGAGACGATGATCAAGGGGCTGACTAAGAAGTCTAGTCATAAAATTGTGTAACATGAAGCATTAAAAAGGAATTAAAAAGGCACGGAAATGAAGGAATCTAAAAGTGGGGGAGAATATGATAGAACGTATTGTTGTTGGGAAAAGTATCCAATACGGAATGACCCTATCCCACTCTAAGGGTGATAGTACCTCAGCAACAACTGAATGCAAAGCTATTCAAGATTAATTCTTTATGAGATGAGAGAGAGAAGAGAAAAGGGATCCACTAACCGTTATCTTCCGCTAATGGTTGATCCACTCTTCCCTCTTGCTGCTTGCTCCTAGCTCCTTGCTCTTTCACCGGCCCAGCTACACAAAGATCCTGTAAAAGCACAAAGAAAGGAAACTACAAGAAGCATACATCCATAACTGATTCAAGGATTAGAATAAATCAAATATACAAGCATCAATTCACCATAGAGACACATGCATATAGAAGAACCTCAAATACTTTATTAATAGAAGAAGTAAAGTTCTGAGAGTGTTACAACCATAATAGGCCCAATCCAGCAACACCTCCCAGCAGAAAGAAATATCCTCTTCACCTCCTTCAAAGCAATCACCCAATAGTTCTATGCACAAACCAACATCACTTCCTTACATTCACAAGATTCCAGCCTCCCTAGACCTCATGAGAGAGCTCTATATATAGGAGTTTTGGAGAAAGGATGAGTCAGCTTGAGGCTGGCATGAAGCTGACTAGTGTCCTCTCCCACTTCAGTTATACTTCAGTTCTTGAGTCCACTTGGAGTTTCTTTCTTCCACTTGGAGATCTAGATCCTCTTACTCATCACAAGGCGAATTCCCTGATCCAAGTGTCATTTTGGAAGCTTCCTGGGCATTTGACACCTTGCAGAATGACTGTGCCACTTGGCCAATCTCGCCCAGCACAGGTAGCCTTCATTGCTTTTAACATTCAGCGCAGGTACAGAGTGGAGCAGTTGACATTCAGCGCAGATGCTCAGTGGAGCAGCTGACATGATCCAGAAATAGCTTGTTTTTTAGTGTTTTCAGGTGGAGAACTGATTTTCAGTGCTGTGGTTTGCTGACCTTGTTCCTCTAGGGGTAGGAACAACATGTTTAGGGACTTTGGATCCCTCAGATTATCGACATTTCATGCTTCATGCTGTAAGGCACAAAAATGTCTATAACAGTTGCCCCCTAAAGTATGAGGTCGTTTATCGGGTGAAATGCTTTATCAGGAGGATCCGAAGTTCATTCAATCGCTGAGAGGTGCCCTGTAATAAAATACAATACAATACATTATTTTTTCATTCTGCTTTCATGATCTAGCTGAGGCGGGCATTCCCATGCTCAGCTTTATAAATTCATTTTGGTACATAGAACAGACGATCGTCTGATGGTAGACTGATAATTCTCTGTTGAAATTATCATCCTTTGAGTAGGATGATCATCTGTTGCAATGATGTACATAACAAATGTCTTTATATCCTGAATATATATATCGCAGCCCGGATGGATGAAACTAGATCCGGGGTCTTCAAACTCGTTCGATCTTCACTCTAAGTACAAGTCGATCCATGTGAGAATTGCGCTGAAGTCGAACATGGAAAGACATCGCTTGATTACCGGTCAATAATGTAAACCGTTAACAAGCGCGAGAGGAATCACCAATAATGACAATGACCCTCAAGGTACTACAGTACAATTCACGTGGTGTGAATAAAGGACTTGGCGTCGAACACCACGCAAAATCTTTTGGTCGAAGGTCATTGATGTATACCTGTCGCCGGAAGTGAGAAACTTGCCATTGAGGCATGCAAGCTTCAAAGTACTGGGGGGGGTGTTCCTAGATCAACTTCTTGGATAATGAGCTGAAGTCGACAAGAAGCGATCCGTCAAAGGAGGGCCTTAATGAATCCCACATCAGTGACACGGAACGGAGCTAATGATTTTAGTGGAGGTGAAAACAATCTATGAAATATGATTCAGGGTGGCGATCATGGGTGGATGAAGGATAATGTATGGCAGTGGATGGGACACGGTTGACTCTTTCTGAACAAATCTCTTGAACATATAACGACACTGATGTGATGGATCAGTAGCATTACCCCAAATGTGGATGGTTTGGCGAGGACCATGGTGATGAGACCGGTGAATGTAACAACCCAACCCGATGTGATACGGAGGACAAAGTGTCATGTTCAAGAGCGACTTGCTACCATTAAAGCTTTGAGGTTCTCCCAATTTTTCCCCAGTCATTTCTGACCAGTACCTCTTTATTTTTGTCAAGCTTGAGGAGGATAACATATGCTTGTTCTATAACCTGCCCTTCGGGCAAGCCCATCGCTATGTTTTAACGAGCTTAGCGATAGGGAAACTCGTTCTCGTCTAAAGACAAGTTTGTCGCTATTTAATCATTTTAACGAGTCTAACGACAAGGAAAACTCGGTCCTTTTCATTTTTAGAGAGTCTGAAAAGGTACAGAAAGTTAACTCCAAAATTCCTTTTTCGTCATCTAATCCCTTAAGTCCGAAAAAGTATAAAACAATACAGAAGGGATGAGTTTTCGATAACTTTAACGAGCCGAATAAAACAAGCGCTCGACCTTTTTGTGCAATAATCCCTCAGGTCCAAAAAAGATTAAAATCTAGAGGAGGGATAGCTCTTCCGGTCACTTTAACGAGCTGGAAGGCCAAAACTCGGCAAACTTTTCATATTTTACAAGTCAGGAGAAAAGAGCTCAAAGAAGACTCGTCTTTTGAGGAACGAGTGATAAACAGGGATAGCGGCAGATTCCAGGTACAGGTTGGAATTTTCCAATCACGGCAGTGTCACAAGGATGGCTAAGTGAAATCACTCTTCGCAGCTGTTCCTCAAAATGGGTAAACAATCATATGGAGGTGAACGATTGGCCAAATGAAATGGAGGTGGCAGGTGCAAACACGACCAAGGCTTTTATGGCTAATAAATTTACAATCACAATGGTTATTTACCGGAATAGGTTCATTTTTTAATGAGCTTGAACTCGGGAGGAAACTCTTGCTCAAAAGCTTATGTTTATTTTTTAACGAGCATGAACTATGACGCTAAAACTGCTCGGATCTCGCTTTTCTATTTTTTAACGAGCATAAATTCCGTGGTAAAACTGCTCGATATACCAGTCATAAGATAAGAAATGTCTCCTATGAGATAGCTATTTTTTATGGAGCTTTATCTCACGAAGCTATGCTCCTCATTTGGCAAATTTTGACCTTTGCCCCACATCCTTTCTTTATGCAAGTTCGGAAACGACTAATCCAAAAAACAGATAAATAACCACTCTTTGCTTGCACTCCAAAAGGTTCGCATGCCCCCAGGTATAAAGTACAATTTCAAGGCTGCCCCTACTTATCCTTCAAAACATTTGTTTTGATGGGTGAGGCTTGCCTCTTTCAGGTTATCCAAAAAATGGTTTTATTTGCTACCGCAAATGAAACTCTTTCTTCGGCGATGTCTATCATTAGGTTACTCAAAGATGGTTACAATTTGTTGCAGCAAAGGAATCTCTTTCTTTGGAGGCTGCCCCTACTTATCCTTCAAAACATTTGTTTTAATGGGTGAGGCTTGCCTTTTTACCCAAAGATGGTTACAATTTGCTGCAGCAAAGGAATCTCTTTCTTTGGTATTGCCTACCTATTTAGACAAAGGTGAATGACTAGAAATCATCAAACACATAACTTTGACAAAAAAATCTTATTCTAGAACAACCCTCTCTTCCTTTTTCGGACGGGGTACGGACTAGTCATATTCTTTCGCGGAAATTCCACCTTATACCCAGGGTTTCTTCTGCCCGAAGCAGACCAAGATGCATGCCCCCTGGGTTCCAGTCCCATCTTTCCGAATCACTCGCATTCATCGGGAAGGAGGACTGGGGGTGGAGACATTTCTTGGGTGAATAGACCATTCAGGGTTGGTATTTGACTATTTGCGATGCGTGATCCCGGAAATGAAAGTTGGTCTACGAGCTTGACCATTCTTCCTTCGTGTGGAAAACACATTACTCTAAAGAGTGAGGAGACTATAGCTCCCATGCAATATATATAGTCTCGTCCAAGGAGTAGGTTATAATCCAAGGGTCCTTGAACGACCATCACGTTCATTTGAACGGTCTTCCCTTTCAATGTAACAGGTACATTGGGGAGGATCCCTAACGGTCGACTGGTTCCTTTATCAAAACCCGAGAGATTTCTTATCTCAGGTAAAAGCTCTGGGGAACCCAGTGCTTTCCAAGCAATAGAGGAAAGGATACTCACAGATGCCCCTTCATCAATGATAGTTCCAGCCATTACCATCCTGTAGATTTGGACTATGATTCTGAATGGTATACTGGCTGGTAACCGGGGTCTGCCTAGTTGGTTCCAATCAAAGGACACAACCAGGTTGCTTGGTGGTGGGACCGAATACACGGCCGGATACAATCCTGACGATGTTCCTTCCTGCGATAAAGGAATGGGCGCATTGCCCTGATGCTCATCAGAATCTGTGTTGATGAAAAGAATCTGGATGGTGTCATCCTTATTCTCTTCAGTGAGGGTGTCATTTGAAGATGAATCTTCAGTGACGGTCTCATTTGAGGATGAAACCTCTGAAGGAAGAACCGGGTCAACTGCCGTATCGACCTTTAGACTTTCGTCTGGTCTGGATTCAGTAGGTTCATTTTCAATGACTGACGCTTCAGCTGACCACTTGAGCAGGCCAGCTGTATTTTCAACCAACGAAGGACTCGGCACGAGTTTTTTGTATCCAGGAGGAAGTATTACCGGTGAAACCGGACGATCTTCCAAAACTCTCTTTTCTTCGTCTAAGAAGGGACAACGGTGGATGGCGTGATCGCCTTCACACAGTCTACAGGGGGATCTTTATCCCCCTCTTTGTCTTGAACCTTCACTTTCGCTGGTTGAGGGTAAGCATTCAACATGGCTATCAGAGGTTGATGCTCCCGAATTGTGCAAACGAGGGGACCAGTCCCTTAGTATCCGGGGAATACAGGGACAATCTCTATGGAAGTGGTCTCCTCTACATATGACACATGGCGATTTAGGCCCGGTCTGTGTTGTGTGTGGATTTTTGTCAGATGTCTTTTGCTTGCCCCCAGTCGCCTTAGGCTCCTTCTTCTTCTTCTCTCTCTTCTTCTTCTCCTTCTTCTCCATGGGAGCTTGGCTTTTGCCGGCTCTACCTTGCGAAGATGAAGGATTGGAGGAAGAGTTATAGGAAGTTGAAGGCTGGTGGGCAGCTCTAGACTGGTCTAATTGTTGACTCGACTGCTCAGGAACCATGGTGGTCTGAACTACATTAGTTGAGAATAGCCAAATAGGCAGGCCAATTGTCAGTCTTGGAAGCGACAATGTGGCCATGTGGGGCGCACCAACTTCTCCCCAAGAGGAGAATGGACTAGGATTTCCATCATGTGGAATTCCTTGGTTGGGGTGTTCCATGTTCTCAACTTAAGATCAACGCGGGAATAGGAGGTGATTATGTTCCGTTTAAAATAAATTTTATAACGACGCTTAGACACAACTTGCTTTTTCACTTTTTAAGAGTCGAGAAAAAGCTAAAGATGACTCTAGTCTCCTTCGATGTTTTAACGAGCCCGAAGTGACAAATGCTCGGATGGACTTTTTCAGTTATAGAGTTTGAAAAAGGCCAAAAGAAACTGCTCTGGAGTTCTAGGAAGAGGGTGTGCCAAACTTTTCGCAAAACCACAGAATACGTTTTATGGTACAAGTGGTCGATCTTCGTGAATGCTGTGTTCACTGCATTGCGATCAGTAGGGCGGCCAACATGGTTTCCTATTAGATAAAGGCTTTATTCCTATAAGGGTCTCCCAATATATACGCGACGGTACGTGGGAGCACAAGTCCGTATTGATACTTATTGCTTCACCGTGGAGGAATCACCCAACCACTCAACGCTAAGATATCACGTTTAACGACGCCGGAACACGTCTCTAGCTTAGACCTCTATGTGTTTGCGTTATGTTTCAATGCGTTGTTATGTAAATTCAATTTATTTTAAGGTTGATCTTGTTTAGAAGTTTGCCTTTATGGATCACCACGAGATGTATGATAACACTCCTAAATGCAGTCTAAGATGATAAGCAAGATTTTCAATCTTTCAACTTTGAAAACCTTAACTACTGAGGGAAAAGAAAGATAACACCTTTTCACACAGATCATAGAGCACACACTAATGCATTTTTCCCTAAATCAACATGCAGACTGTCATAATGTATATGCACAATGCAAGTATTTCTTTTCTCTTTCTTAATGTTGGTGTAATGCAAAAAGAAAGTTGTTGTATAATTTTGAATTCAATTTCAAGTGAAAGCAAACAAGCTTGTCCAAAATCAAAAGACACCTTAAGATTTACTTGTTTCGACACTAGAAATATATAAACTCAAACCAAATGACGAAAGCAAAAACCCAATCAGCTATGAACAGCAAACAAACTAACTCTTAAGATCAAAACGACACTTTATCACAGGTCAAGATCTAAGAGGTCACAGCAAGACTAGTTCACTTTCGTTATGGGAAACTGTAAATGTACAAGAAATACACAAAGAACAAACACAGTTTCTTTATACAACTGAGGCAGAATAGTGACAAGGAAAGTTGGTTTCAGATAGGCACACTGACTGGTAACAAACAGCAAAAACAGGATTGAAAACAGGGCAAGAAACAGCAGGAAACCCCAGCAGCACAAGGCAGGACTGGTCCAGCGCAGGTGGAACACTGCCTGTTTGACCTTCAGCGCAGGTAGCCCCTTCGGGAACTGCGCTGAAATGCAAACAGCCTTTGTACAGCCTGCACTGAAGAACGAAACTTTCGTTTCTGGTGGTTTCCGGGTCACAGATTGCTCAAAAATTCACATTTTTTGCTCAAATCAGAAGCTATCAGTCAAGGACACACTAAGGGATGACAAGGAGGATGAAAAGCTATCACTAAGAGCTTATTAGAGTCCTTGTGGATCAGCTCTTCAAATCATAAACTTGCCCAGAAACTGAGCTAGAGTAGCTGCCCTCTACTTTGTATTTGAATGATTCAAACACAGTTCGATTCAGTACTCCCTTTGTTTATGAAATGAATAGCAAAAACACAAACAATCAACAAGATACGATCCCCAGCGGAGTCACCAATTTGTTGTTGGGAAAAGTATCCAATACGGAATGACCCTATCCCACTCTAAGGGTGATAGTACCTTAGCAACAACTGAATGCAAAGCTATTCAAGATTACTTCTTTATGAGATGAGAGAGAGAAGAGAAAAGGGATCCACTAACCGTTATCTTCCGCTAATGGTTGATCCACTCTTCCCTCTTGCTGCTTGCTCCTAGCTCCTTGCTCTTTCACCGGCCCAGCTACACAAAGATCCTGTAAAAGCACAAAGAAAGGAAACTACAAGAAGCATACATCCATAACTGATTCAAGGATTAGAATAAATCAAATATACAAGCATCAATTCACCATAGAGACACATGCATATAGAAGAACCTCAAATACTTTATTAATAGAAGAAGTAAAGTTCTGAGAGTGTTACAACCATAATAGGCCCAATCCAGCAACACCTCCCAGCAGAAAGAAATCTCCTCTTCACCTCCTTCAAAGCAATCACCCAATAGTTCTATGCACAAACCAACAGCACTTCCTTACATTCACAAGATTCCAGCCTCCCTAGACCTCATGAGAGAGCTCTATATATAGGAGTTTTGGAGAAAGGATGAGTCAGCTTGAGGCTGGCATGAAGCTGACTAGTGTCCTCTCCCACTTCAGTTATACTTCAGTTCTTGAGTCCACTTGGAGTTTCTTGCTTCCACTTGGAGATCTAGATCCTCTTACTCATCACAAGGCGAATTCCCTGATCCAAGTGTCATTTTGGAAGCTTCCTGGGCATCTAACACCTTGCAGAATGACTGTGCCACTTGGCCAATCTCGCCCAGCGCAGGTAGCCTTCATTTCTTTTGACATTCAGCGTAGGTACAGAGTGGAGCAGTTGACATTCAACGCAGATGCTCAGTGGAGCAGCTGACATGATCCAGAAATAGCTTGTTTTTGAGTGTTTTCAGGTGGAGAACTGATTTTCAGTGCTGTGGTTTGCTGACCTTGTTCCTCTAGGGGTAGGAACAACATGTTTAGGGACTTTGGATCCCTCAGATTATCGACATTTCATGCTTCATGCTGTAAGGCACAAAAATGTCTATAACACGTATCCAAGAGTACAGAAGAGAGCAAAGCCAACAGAGCTACAAGGGGAGTTTAGGAATATTAAGCCTCCTAATTTGATGGGGAGAAATAGGAGGATGCAGAAGCATAGCTACTTAATATGACTAAATATTTTCAGGTGTATAAATACGAGAGCAACTTAAAGGCCAGATTGTCAATTTACCAACTATAGGGTAAAGCTACTCTCTGGTGGGAAGAAGCTAAAACAGTACATCTGTTGGAGGAAATGACAATATCTTGGGAAGAATTTCGGAAGCAATTTAAAATTGCTAAATAGTTGAATGTTATTATGATGATCATGCAAAAGAGTTCCATGAG
This sequence comes from Pinus tabuliformis, assembly GCA_031772625.1. NCBI lineage: Eukaryota > Viridiplantae > Streptophyta > Pinopsida > Pinales > Pinaceae > Pinus > Pinus tabuliformis. The sequence goes on from CM062817.1 coordinate 342,195,455, forward strand.
TTAATTTTGTTACAGCTAACTATGGATGGCTTTGTAGAAAAATTTACCAACTTATTGCAGTATGTTCCCTACATTAAAGAAGAAAAAGCCAAAGTGCAACGATTTGTGAACTGTTTACCCACTATCTATAAGGAACAGATTGAATTCAACAATCCTAAGACAATGGATGAAGAAGTAAGAAACGCAAGGTTGTGTACCAAAAATTTAAGAATAAGGGTGACAGCACCAAGTTTTGGCACAGTAAGGACAGATCCAAATCTACAATTCCAGCAAAACGATAGAATCCTGCTTACTTAAAAAAATTTGGGAAGGATCATCAAAGAACGAATTCAACAAGGGAAATGTAAATCAACCTGCACATTCACAAGCTAGGTCAAGACCTATGGAGCTGAATAGTAAGAAGATTAGTGGGGGTAAGGAAAAGTAACCATTGAGGTGCTAGGATTGTGGAGAACCTCATTTGTTGAGGGGTTGTCTGCATAATCCCAGATCTATCCAAAATATCCAAGAAATTCATGAAGCAACCACAGTAAATGATATTGCCAGGAATATTCCCAAGATAAGTGGAGCTTTGGATTATAGACAGGCGAAACATCAATCAACAATGATTGAGATTAAAGGAATTATTTCCAACCAACATGTTTATGTTTTAGTTGATCCAAGGGCTAGCATAAGCTACATTTGTCCACAGGTAGTAGAAAAATATAAACTCAAATCTGAAAAATATAAAGTTGTTTGGCTGGTGCAATTATCAATTGGCATGAAAATAAAGGTAACCAACCAAGTAAAGCAATGTTATCTTGATTTAAATGGTTATCTTACATGGATAAATCTTAATGTACTTCCCTTAGGATCATATGACATTCTAATAGGCATGGACTAGTTAGAAAAGAAAGGGGGCATTATTAACTATTTCAAAAAAAAGTGAGTTGTGTGAATCAACAAGGACAAACTCAAATAATACAAGGCATACCAAAACCCATATCATTCAGACAAATCTCAACCCTCCAAATGAATAAGAGTGCATGGAAATGGTGTCAATTATTTATGGTTCATGTAGAACTAAGTAAGCAGCAAGGAGAAGAATCAAAATTAGTCACCATATTAGTTATTAAGGATTTTCATGATGTATTTTTGGAGGAAATTCTCGGTTTTCCCCTCACATGGATATAGAATTTTCCATTGATTTGGTACCCAGTGCAGCTCCAGTGTCTGGAGCCCCTTACCGAATGAACCCACCTAAATTATTAAGGTTGAAAATGCAGCTACAAGAACTACTGGACAAAGGCTATATTACGCCTAGTGTGTCATTATGGGGGGGGGCGTGTTATTTTTCAAGAAGAAGGATGGCACATTTAGAATTTGCATTGATTACCAAAAATTGAACAAGTTAACTGTCAAAAACAAACATCCATTGGTATTGATGATCTGTTTGATCGAGTAAGGGGGCAACTATTTTTTCAAATATTGACTTAACGACTAGATATCATCAATTGATAATCAGAAATGAAGATATTTATAAGACAGCCTTCAAAACCAGATATGGTCAGTACGAGTTTGTAGTGTTACCGTTCGGCCTTACTAACGTCCCAACAACCTTTATGTGCCTGATGAACAGTATATTAAATTAATATTTAGACAAATTTGTGTTGGTATTTATAGACGACATTCTAGTATATTCCAAAGATGAAGAGGAACATTAGGAACATTTAAAATTGTTGTTGAAAACTCTAAGAAAACATCAATTGTATGTCAAATTTAGTAAATGTGAATTCTATAAAAATAGAATACAATATTTGGGGGACATCATTTCAAATGAAGGACTAGTGGTTGATCCTGAGAAGGTTAGGGCCATGGTAAATTTTCCCATACCAAAGCATGTGTATGTTGTTCGATATTTTATGGGAATCATGGGATACTACAGAAGGTTTATAGAGGGATTCTTGAAACTAGCATATCCTATAACATCCTTATTGAAAAAAGGAGTAAAATTTGAATAGACTACTAAATGTCAAGAAAGTTTTGATAAGTTGAAACACCTACTCACGGTAGCTCCCATCTTAAAATTGGAATATCCAAATAAAGAATTTACAGGTTGCATTGATGCCTGTATGGAAGGACTAGGGGGAGTGTTAATGCAAGACAAATCGGTGATAGCTTACAAGTCTAGAAAATTGAAAACACACGAGAGGAATTATGTTGTGTATGATTTAGAGCTAGTCGTTGTAATACATGCCTTAAAGGTGTGGAGGCATTATTTGTTAGGGAAGAAATTCAATTTGGTAACCGATCATATCAGTCTAAAATATATTTTCAACCAACTAGATATTAATGCCGGAAAAGTAAGGTGGATGGCATTTCTCGGTGAGTTTGAGTTTGCAATTAGACACATAAAAGGGAAAGAAAACAAGATAGCATATGTGTTGAACAGAAATTTCTACACTCTAATGGAAGTGTCTGTTAGCATTGTTAGTACAGATTTGATAGAACAAATCAAAAAATCGATAATGAGTGACCCTAAATATGTGGAAATTAAGCAAAAATTACAGTAGATTAACATCCCTGGTTATACAGAAAAGTCTGAAAAATTGTTGCTTTATAGAAAATGATTGCATGTTCCAAATGTAAATGCCTTGAAACAAATGATGCTAGATGAAAATCATAAGAAACCATATGTAGGACATCGTGGGTACCAAAATATGGTTACAGCATTAAGAAAGAATTTGTTCTAGCTGGGTATGAAGAAGGAAGTGGATGAATATTTATCAAAATGTATAGAGTGTCAACAGGTAAAGGTTGAACATCAACACCATGTCGGGTTGTTGAATCCACTACCTATCCTTGAGTGGAGATGGGAAATAATTTATTTATATTTTATTACCGGACTACCAAGGACCAAGAGACAACACGAATCCAACATGGTAGTAGTGGACACCTTAAGGCAGTCCATTTCATACCTGGTACAATCTATTTATGGTATGGCATAAATTGTTAATATCCTCATGAAGGAAATTTTTCGATTACATGGAGTACCCAAGATGATAGTGTCAAACTGATAGAAAATATATATTACAGAGCAATGGAACACATAAAATATATTGCAAAAATATAAACACATAAAACACATAAAACAAGAGAGACACAAATATACGTGTTTCACCCAATCTACACTACATCCACGGAGAAACAACCAATCCTTCCTTTTATATTATCCATCAAACTGAAGAGATACAACCTACAGAAAATCCATTGTAATTCCCTTTTTTCTCTCACATAATCTCCTCTCTCATTCTCAGTCAAAATATGGATCGACATAGACGCAATACAATTCCCTCATATATAGCAAGGGGTTGCCTTATAGGGAAAAAACCTAAATTAAACAGAACTTCTACCATTAGATATCAACCTAATGAATGGCCCAGATTGACTACGAACTTACAACATTTTACAAGGCAATTTTACATCTATTTTTAGCTTCGGGAGCGATGCCCCCGATCCCCTGCCAGGGGAGATGCCCCCAATCCCTTGCCGGGGGGGGGCTCCAAATAATCATTGTCACCCCCCCTTGGACCCCCTGGCAGCGTTACTGCCACATTACGAATTGGAGTCCAATGTGGCGATACCTCTAAATAAAGAAGATAATCAGGCTCCACACCCAATAATCTCCCACTTGGATACTGATTATAGAAACTCCATCGCTACTTCATTTGATGGAAAATGACTCCACTTTGGTCGATCCCTTGCCGGGGGGGGGCTCCAAATAATCATCATCGCCCCCCCTTGGACCCCCCTAGCGGCGTTACTGCCACATTACAAACTGGAGTCCAATGTGGCGATACCTCTAAATAAAGAAAGATAATCAGGCTCCACACCCAATAATCTCCCACTTGGACACTGATTATAGAAACTCCATCGCTACTTCATTTGATGGAAAATGACTCCACTTTGGACCTAGTTGTTTCTCATCTTCTTCATCATACTTGAAGACCAATTGAAACTTAGCAGAACCTCAGTTTCTCCCTGTTACAACTCTTTTTAACATATCTGTAGGATTCTAGCTAGTGTGTGTCTTTTCCTGCTTCAACTATCCATCTTCTAACACTGGTTGTATGAAATGGTACTTGAGTTGTATATGTTTAGTCTTGGAATGAAATGCAGAGTTATTTGCAAGATGTATGGCACTCTGGGAATCATGGGATACTACAGAAGGTTTAAAGAGGGATTCTTGAAACTAGCATATCCTATCACATCCTTATTGAAAAAAGGAGTAAAATTTGAATAGACTACTAAATTTCAAGAAAGTTTTGATAAGTTGAAACACCTACTCACGGTAGCTCCCATCTTAAAATTGGAATATCCAAATAAAGAATTTACAGGTTGCATTGATGCCTGTATGGAAGGACTAGGGGGTTGTTAATGCAAGACAAATCGATGATAGCTTACAAGTCTAGAAAATTGAAAACACACGACAGGAATTATGTTGTGTATGATTTAGAGCTAGTCGTTGTAATACATGCCTTAAAGGTGTGGAGGCATTATTTGTTAGGGAAGAAATTCAATTTGGTAACCGATCATATCAGTCTAAAATATGTTTTCGACCAACTAGATATTAATGCCGGAAAAGTAAGGTGGATGGCATTTCTCGGTGAGTTTGAGTTTGCAATTAGACACATAAAAGGGAAAGAAAACAAGATAGCATATGTGTTGAACAGAAATTTCTACACTCTAATGGAAGTGTTTGTTAGCATTGTTAGTACAGATTTGATAGAACAAATCCAAAAATCGATAATGAGTGACCCTAAATATGTGGAAATTAAGCAAAAATTACAGTATATTAACATCCCTGGTTATACAGAAAAGTCTGAAAATTTGTTGCTTTATAGAAAATGATTGCATGTTCCAAATGTAAACTCCTTGAAACAAATGATGCTAGATGAAAATCATAAGAAACCATATGTAGGACATCGTGGGTACCAAAATATGGTTACAGCATTAAGAAAGAATTTGTTCTAGCTGGGTATGAAGAAGGAAGTGTATGAATATTTATCAAAATGTATAGAGTGTCAACAGGTAAAGGTTGAACATCAACACCCTGTCGGGTTGTTGAATCCACTACCTATCCTTGAGTGGAGATGGGAAATAATTTATTTATATTTTATTACAGGACTACCAAGGACCAAGAGACAACACGAATCCAACATGGTAGTAGTGGACACCTTAGGGCAATCCATTTCATACCTGGTACAATCTATTTATGGTATGGCATAAATTGTTAATATCCTCATGAAGGAAATTTTTCGATTACATGGAGTACCCAAGATGATAGTGTCAAACTGATAGAAAATATATATTGCAGAGCAATGGAACACATAAAATATATTGCAAAAATATAAACACGGAAAACACATAAAACAAGAGAGACACAAATATACGTGTTTCACCCAATCTGCACTACATCCACGGAGAAACAACCAATCCTTCCTTTTATATTATCCATCAAACTGAAGAGATACAACCTACAGCAAATCCATTGTAATTCCCTTTTTTCTCTCACATAATCTCCTCTCTCATTCTCAGTCAAAATATGGATCGACATAGACGCAATACAATTCCCTCATATATATCAAGGGGTTGCCTTATAGGGAAAAAACCTAAATTAAACATAACTTCTACCATTAGATATCAACCTAATGAATGGCCCAGATTGACTACGAACTTACAACATTTTACAAGGCAATTTTACATCTATTTTTAGCTTCGGGAGCGATGCCCCCGATCCCCTGCCAGGGGAGATGCCCCCAATCCCTTGCCAGGGGGGGGCTCCAAATAATCATCGTCACCCCCCCTTGGACCCCCTGGCGGCGTTACTGCCACATTACAAACTGGAGTCCAATGTGGCGATACCTCTAAATAAAGAAGATAATCAGGCTCCACACCCAATAATCTCCCACTTGGATATTGATTATAGAAACTCCATCGCTACTTCATTTGATGGAAAATGACTCCACTTTGGTTGATCCCTTGCCGGGGGGGGCTCCAAATAATCATCATCGCCCCCCCTTGGACCCCCCTAGCGGCGTTACTGCCACATTACAAACTGGAGTTCAATGTGGCGATACCTCTAAATAAAGAAAGACAATCAGGCTCCACACCCAATAATCTCCCACTTGGACACTGATTATAGAAACTCCATCGCTACTTCATTTGATGGAAAATGACTCCACTTTGGACCTAGTTGTTTCTCATCTTCTTCATCATACTTGAAGACCAATTGAAACTGAGCAGAACCTCAGTTTCTCCCTGTTACAACTTTTTTTAACATATCTGTAGGATTCTAGCTAGTGTGTGTCTTTTCCTGCTTCAACTATCCATCTTCTAACACTGGCTGTATGAAATGGTACTTGAGCTCTATATGTTTAGTCTTGGAATGAAATGCAGAGTTATTTTCAAGATGTATGGCACTCTGGCTATCACTGTATAACCTACCTAACTCCTGCTTCTTACCCAATTCATCCAAAAACCTTTGTAACCAAATAATTTCTTTACTAACCTCTGCAGCAGTAACATACCCTGCTTTTGTTGTTGAGAGTGCAACAACACTTTGCAGTTTTGAAACCCAACTGACAGTTGTTCCACCTACATTAAACACATACCCTGTTTTGCTCCTCCTGTTATCTCTATCACCCGCCATATCTGAATCAACATATCCCTGTAGAGCAATGTTTGAACCACCAAAGCATAATGCTTGATTTTTGGTACCTCTCAAATACCTGAGAAACCACTTCACTGTCATCCAATGTTCTTTTCCTGGATTGTTCATGTACCTACTTACAACTCCCACTGCATGTGCAATATCAGGCCTTGTGCAAAGCATTGCATACATTAATCTTCCAACTGCTAATGCAAATGGAACTTTAGACATACAAGTCATTTCTTCCTGAGTCTTGGGACACAGCTCCTTACTTAGTTTGAAATGGCTAGACAAACGTATACTAAATGGTTTTGCATTTTGCATATTAAATATTTTCAACACCTTTTGTATGTACTCACTCTAAGACAATGTTAATTTTCGATTCTTCCTATCTCTAGTTATTCTCATACCAAGGATTTGTTTTGCAGCACCCAAATCCTTCATTGCAAGTGAGTTTGCCAATTTTATTTTGAGCACATTTATTTCCTACATGTTAGAACCTACAACAAGCATGTCATCTACATACAATAACAATATAATATAGTTGTCATCATTTTTCCTTTTGAGATAAACACAAAGATGAGAGTGACATCTAGTATAACCTTGTTTAGACATAAACCTATTAAATTTTAGATACCACTACCTTGGAGCTATTTTAAGCCATACAAGCTCTTCTTCAACCTGCACACTAGTTTCTCCTTCCCTTTGACCTCATATCCTTGTGTTTGTTGCATATATATCTCTTCCTCCAAATCCCCATGGAGAAAGGTTGTCTTTACATCTAACTGATCAAGATGCAAATCTTCAGCTGCTACTAGACTCAAATACTTCTGATTGAGGTGATTTTAACAATAGGAGAAAATATCTCATCAAAGTCTATACCCTCTTACTATGCAAACCCCTTCACCACAAGTCTAGCTTTATACCTTTGTCTACCTCCATCTTTTTCCTTCAACCTGTAAACCCATTTATTATGCAATGATGTTTTACCCGTAGGCAACCTGAGTAAGTCACAATTCTGGTTATGTGCTAAGGAGTCCATCTCTTCTTTCATGGCTTGCTCCCACTTCTTCCTTGTTTCTACCTACACTGCTTCTTCATAACATTCTAGTGCACCAGAATCAGTCAACAATACATAATATAATTAAGGAGAGTATCATTCAGGGGGTCTAATTATCCTAGTAGATCTTCTAACACCACTTCCAGGTGTTTGAGGTGCTTATTGTTGTTGTGGTTGTTGTTGTTGTTTTGGCTGTTCATCATTATGATTTTCAGGCACCTTTACTTTTTCGGTGATCTCATCAAGCACTATGTATTCTATGTTTTCTTTTTCCTGTTTTCTTTCCCGCCTCTGATCCTTATACAAAACCTTTTCATTGAATATGACATCTTTTCTCCTAATGATTTTGTGTTTTTCATAATCATAAAAGCAATAACAAAAATCATTAACACCATATCCAATAAAGGTACATTTCTTTGATTTTGCCTCAAGCTTTGTTTTATTTTATTTATTAATGCAGACAAAGGCTTCACGACCAAAAGCCTTTAAAAATGAGTAGTTTACCTTTTTACCTGTCCATGCCTCCTCTAGAATACCACCATCCAAGGAACTTGAAGGCCCTCTTTTTATTAGATAAACAAGAGTATCTACAGCATCTGCCCAAAATTGTAAAGGCCTGCATGCAATCTCATGCACCTTGCATGCTCCATGATTGTCCTGTTCATCCTTTCTGACACACCATTTTCTTGTGGTGTTCCTGGAACTATCTTCTCTCTATGAATTCCATTCTCTGAATAGTACCTATCAAACTCTTTGCTGCAATATTCACATCCATTACTTGATCTGAGACACTTCAACCTTTTTCCTGTCTCATTTTCAACGAAAGATTTCCATTTCTTGAAAGTATAAAAATACATCAGATTTATTTTGAATACAATAAATCCAGGTTTTTTTTGTTGCATCATCAATAAAAGTAACATAATAACGAGAGCCACCGAGATATGATACCTGAGCAAGTCCCATACATCTGTATGCACAAGCTCTAATTTTTTGCTCTTCTTTTCTTTCCCAACTCTAAGGAACCTAACTCTCTTCTGTTTTCCATAAACACCATTCTCACAGAATTTTAAATCAACATGCTTCAAACTTGGCAACAAATTTCTTGAGTGAAGAATTTGCATCCCGTTCTCACTCATGTGCCTCAGCCTATGATGCCACAATGTCGTATCTTCTCCTGTAGAGTTTAAAGCATTAACAAAATTAGAAATACCATTGCATAAATACAATGTACCAACCTTTTCTCCTTTTGCTATTACCAGGTCTCCTTTAGTGACCGTGTAGGTTTTGTCTGTAAAATTTGTTACACAACCTACACCTCCCAACTTCCCTGTTGAAATTAAATTTTTATTCAGATCCGGAACATGCCTTACCTCCTTCAATAGCCATTGGTTTCCATTCTGTTGTTTTATGAAAACTGTACCAATTCCAATGATTTTACAGGGTTTATCATCACCCAACCAAACTTGTCCAAAATCTCCTTGAACATAATCATGAAAGTGTTTCCTATCAAGTGTGGCATGGAATTAGGCCCCTGAATCTACCACCCAGTGATCAATAATATTTTCTAATGAAAGAATAAAAGCATCTTGCAACACATCACCTGTCACATTCGCTTCATGATTATTTTCTTTTTGCGTGTCTCCATTTTTTCCCTTCCGAGACTTGCAGTCTTTCTTCAGGTGTCCTTTCTTCGTGCATTTCCAGCACACTATCCCTGATTTGGACTTGGATATGCCTTTCCTTGACTTACTGCGATATCCTGGGCTCTTTCCTCTTTCCATTTTTCTTCCCCTAGTCTCTGCAGTCAAAGCATTACCTGATGTCTCACCGGAGCTTTCCGTCGCATTTCCTCGCTAAGGATTGCAACGACAACATCATCAAACTTTAAAGTACTAGATCCAGAGACAGAGTTACTAATAGCCATAACTAAAATATTCCAACTTTCTAGCAATGAGCACAGAAATAACAGAGCCCTAACTTCATCATCAAAATTTACCCCTATAGAGCTTAACTGACTGGTAACTGTATTAAATTCATTTAAATTATCAGCAACAGATCCACCTTCTAACATCTTCATATTAAATAAATGCTTCATAAGAAATACCTTATTTAAGGTCGACGGTTTTTCATATAATTTCACCAATTCCGATATTAAACCCTCTGTTATCGTTTCCTTTGAAATATTAAACGCTACCGACGCTGCTAGGCACAGTCATATTGTTTCAAGTGCCTTTTTGTCGATAATATCCCATTCTGTGTCTATCATACTCATCGACATTGTTTTTAAGGATCTTTTTACCCTCTAAATTTACATAGAATTATAACCATTAACTATAAATAAAGAATAGACTGCTTCAATTCTTTCAATGAAGAAAAACATGCATGATATGACACAGGGAAAACAAATCAAACCCAACAATTTCTGGAATCACTGCAAGCTTTCTTTATTATTAAATTGAAGATCAAAGTACAAAGTGATACTCTCTTAGGTATTGCAAAAATTTGGAACCTCCTTTCATCTTTCTGAGATACATTTATACAAACTTTTCAAAAAGACAGTTATCAGAACTAACAACGTCCTAACTACCTGATTATTCAACATTACATTGAAATATAAAAATTACATGACTTGAAAATAAACAACTTCTAAAAGTGAACATTTCATCTCAAACAATCTGAGATTGTGGAGCAGTAGAGGGTTCTGCTTCTATAGTAGTAGCTTGTGGTGACATCCATTCTCTGGTCTTCCTCTAGATCTTTGTACTTTTGCTTGGGGAATTTATAAACTTAACATGTGCTATCCTGAATTCTGTGATTATGTTGTATGTAGGCTTCTCAATAAATAGATTTTTCGTCATCCAAACAAGTTAAAAATCTTTATGAAGATAGTTTACAATTGTAGCTCCCTTTAAGGTTGCAGTCTTTTCATGTGTAGAGTTAATTTTACTTTTTGCTTCTACTAGTAATGTTTCATATAGTTCCCAGTATAAAAAAAAATTGTTTTGTTGATCCCAACAGGATGGCAAGCCAGCCCTTTTTCTTTTATCAATTTTTAATATCAAAACTCATCACTGCTTCTTTGATCTCCATCAATTTATTCTTTGTTCCTTTCTTGTTGGCATTTTTTAATATCATCTTGTTTATCTCCATTACCTACTTTGTCATGTTTTCTATCCCAAACTCTTCCATCTCCTGTTTAGACTTTGAGTTTAAGAAATCAATTAACTTCTTAGCAAACTGGGCTCTATTCTGCAACTTCTACTTATCACTGAGGATGACTTCTTCTAAGTCTCTCACAATGATCTTTTCCTGTTCAATGATAGTTAGGAACTACTAGACACTTTTTTTAGTATTGATTATATCATTCCACAATATTTATCTTGCTTGTAATAGGGACATATCTCCTTTCACTTTTTCCTTCAATTCTTTGATTTCTTGCTGAGCAGCAAGGAAGTCCCTTCTGTATTTTTCTGCAGTCTGATTGGTCATAAACATCTCCTGCTCAATTGCTTTAATTATTTTCACAGCATTTTCTAAATATGTCTTTTTCTTCTTCAACTCATTCTCAGTAATGTGAAACTCAGTCCTAACCTGAGTCAAATTCTCAGCTTTTGAATGTTTTACAACCGCAATTGTGCAGACATGTGAATCAATATTTTGTTGTAAAGAAAGATTCACCTCCTTCAAATTCACTATCTCCTCATCCATTTGTAAAAGTTCTTGTACTAGTAATTCTTTTTCTTTCTCAACTCCTGCTACCTCTGAAGCCATGGGATGTCCTGTTGAAGGCAACTTCAAGTTTTTCTTCAGTTTTTGAACCTCTATATTAGCACTCTATAGCAACTTCTAAACTGCAGACCTATCCTCTATATTTACACCAATTTTTACAATTATATTTTTCAGCACTTCATTTTGGGTATGAAGAGCTCTGGTGTTTTATTTCTCCAACTTTAGTTGGTTTACCACTTTCTCCAACATATTTTCAGCTTTGGAAGAAGCTGAAGTAGATTTATACAAATCATGAAAAATTAATTGCCCAGTTTGCATATGCATATTAATTTTATCAGGTAATGGAATTCTCTTTGCATCCACTATCAAATTGAGAGTCTTGAACCCTACTGCAGATGTTACTGATAATGATGATGGATGAGAAAGAGAAAATTTTATCTGACTTTTCTATGAATCCATAGCTGATAACAGCCTTATCTGATGTTCAAAAGATACCTGAGCTTCTGATTGGGATTCCATGTTTTCTCTGATTTTCTTATTTCTCTCCTCTACCTTCAAAAACATCTATTTGATCATAGAAACTAAATATTGAGAAGATTCCCCTGAAACTGGAGAAGAAGTAGTACAAAATTTTTCCCCTAACTGCAAATGTATACTAGGAGCTATTGATGCACTAGCCTCTTTAGACATCTTTTCCCTTTTTACCGTTTTGTCCTCCTCTTCCTCTAAATCAACTACCTCTAACATGCCTCTCTTCAGGTTCTTTTTAGTAGCAAGGGGGGTCTCAATCTCTATATTCCCCAAGGGAGTTGATTGCCATCCATTTTTCAGTCTTTCAATTTCTAGTTTTGACTCATGCACAAAAGGGGAATATCCATTTTCTATCCTCCAATTTAAAATTATATGATATGGATCATAAGCCCATTTCTCTTCTAGTAACAAATTCATTCCTTCTAACAGTTTATGGACTTCATCTGTTTCTTTCCTAGTATTTACAATGAATGGTCCAACAGTCCTAGGCAACCTTAAAATGAGTCCTTTCTTTGCAGGTACAAAATGTACCTGATCCACATTTAGAATATATCTAATGAATTCAAGAGAAAACATCCTCATTGTAACAAAATTTGGCAATCTGTATGGTTCAAACTCAGCTCCATATAACCTTATTCAAACATGATCCTGGAAAGAAAACCAATATCCAACTTTGACATCTTTACTCACTTGAAGGAAATATTGGACTTTAGGGAGTAAAGCTAGTGCAAGTGAACTATTAATGCTTGAATATATAATAGAAGGGAAATAGGAGGCAAAATAGGATAGACCTTCATTTCTGGCATCAATTCTTACTATTTCAGTCCAAAAGAACATTGATTGTTTATGCTTGAGGGTGTCCATAATATTTAACCCTAGATGCATGAATTTCTCAACATTGGAATAAAGGAATAAATATGTTACAAGTGAAGGAAACCTAAAACAACCTGTAAGAGTGAAATTCATGAACTGGACATTGATTTATTTTTCCCAATAGGTTGGTATATCTAATACAACCCCAGGCTTCATCATTACAGCAAACATTCCTAAAACTGCTTTGTCAACTACTGCAATGTCCTCTTTCCCTAAAATCCTGGTCAATACCTGAAGAACTAGTATTACATCTTCGACAAAAATATCCAAGGGAAAGTGGGTGGAATCTACAGGGAATTGATTTCCATTAGTCATTAGATACAAGTGAATTACAGCAGACTCTAGTTCAGATAATTCTTCAAAATAAGTAGTCAATGATTCTTTGGAGAAAGAGAAGTAGGACTCTATTGAAGGATAGTACAATTCTTATTGAATCAGAAGAGAAGACACCTGAAAAACACTTTCTCCCAGCCCATTTATCACAAAACACCTTCGAGGATACATTGTTGAAACTAGCCAATGAATAAACTCAGGGAATAGGTATATATGAGGGAAAAAGGCTGCCAACAAACCAAATTTTATCATTGTAGCATAAATTGGGGAATTAGACTGATTTAACTGGACATGTTGGTAGAAGTCATGATGGTTGAGAGGGAAAGAAACATCAAATATGTCTCTTTAAGTATCCATGAGCGAAATGTGTGAGTATGAACTGGCTAAAGCAAATTTCTTGGTCATTTTTAAGAGATAAGCAGTTGATTATGGCTAAATACCTCGTATTGGTGATGAGGTTGACTTAGATGTGAGCTAGACTTAGATTTTCTTGGCAGCGAACAATAAGACAATGTACTGAGCAAAAGCTAAGAAAATGTTTTTATAGTGGAATGAAAAAAATCATAGGAGGGAAAAATGGCATTAAATTCCATTGTGGGAAATGATTGAATTAAATGGAGGACTTGACAGTTTGGATGACAGCTAGACAAGTGATGTGACATGGAGAATGAAAGTTGAATTAGTTGGCTCACTTGTTGTCGTCACTACCGGGGGACTACTCTGTACTGTACCAATTTCCAGGTGGTGCCCCCGCAGTGAATCTACATCGTTCATTCGAAATTCAACAAGCCCAGCAAAAATCTTTGTGGGGCACTACCTGTGTTAACCTCCGACTTAATTCTGTTTTTGGGTTTTCTCCATTGGGTGGGTCCCATCCTTTCTACCTTTCGCGCATAACCAACCCGCTTACACTTTAACACCTCCGACTGTCACTGCGGGGTCCCACCTTATGACTCAATTTATTGCAATAAACTTTGTAAATATGAGATATTAGTAATGCAAAGACTTTGATAAACTATCATAACTTAGTTTAATCAAATAACAAAAGTCTTTCACATTTTCTTTTCCTTTTTCAATTTTTGATTTTTTCTTTTTTACACTTATGTTTAATATGTACATCAAATTTAAAACAGGTTACAACATCTAGCTCCACTTGGGGATAGTGTTTTTAAGAAAAAGAACACTAAGAACCATAGATTAGTGCCTTCACCTCGGGCATGGAGTCAAACTGTAACATCACACATTACCATGAATAACTCACTGGCATTCTTACAATGGCATTCTTACAATGGACACACTCTATATATATATATATATATATATATATATATATATATATATATATATATATATATATATATATATATATATATATATATATATATATATACAATGATTGGAAAAAACCAGTCAGTGCTGGAAATAGTGTTTAAGGTACTGCCCATTCACTGGCAGTTGTAGCAATTCACCATCTAAATTCTCCAAAATGAAGGTGTTGTTTGCCTTTGACTCTGCAATTCTAAAAGGACCAAACCACAAAGGATCAAACTTACCATGTTTTCCTTTGTCTTCCCTTCTTGTATCCCATCTGAGAACTAGATCACCAGGCTGAAAAATAATATCTTTAGCTTTCCTGTCAAAAATCATCTTCATTTTTTGCTGATAACCAATCAAATTTTCCATGACTTTCTCCCTGTTTTCATTAATTTCAATCAACTGATTCATCCTTCTCACCAGAGGGCTCAATTCCTCTTGAATATCTTGGACCAATAAGGCCACAGGTTTTATCAACTAACTAGGAAATAATGCAGTCGTTCCATAAACAAGTTCAAATGGTGATTTGCTAGTAGACCTTCTTGGGGTTACGCGACTTGCCCATGGAGAGAATTTCAATTTTGTATCCCAATTCTTTTGATTTTCTACAATGGACTTCTTAAGTATCCTCAGCATTGTTTTGTTTGATGACTCTGCTAACCCATTCCCATAAGCATGGTAAGTAGTCAAATGAGATAGTATCACATTATATTTTTGACAAAGATCTTGTAACTTAACAGACCTAAGAACTTGAGCATTATCTGCCACTAACCTTTTAGGACATCCAAATCTGCTAAAAATATTTTCCTCCAAAAATTTAATCACCACCAAATCATTTGCTTTCCTTGTTGGAACTGCTTCTACCCATTTAGTAAAATAATTTGTGCCTGTCAAAATCCACTTATATTGCCCACTTGATGTTGGATTTATTTCTCCCACAAAATCTAATCCCCACTATCTAAAAGGTTCTTCTATAAAGACAGGAATTAAAGGCAATGGTGCTAACTTCTTTTTCTCAACAAACATTTGACACTTTTGACATCCCCTTACCAACTTGTAAACATCTGAAAATAGAGAAGGCCAAAAAAAACCATCTTTCAAAATCTTATGGGTTGTCACTTTCCACCCATAAGCACCACCACAGAAATAGCCATGATATTCATTCACTATTTCAATAATTTCCCCCTGTGTTAGAAAATGCAGAAGAACACCACCAGGATCCCTCCAATACAATTTTCCATTAATTAAGACATATTTTTGAGTTTTACCTTTCAAAGCTTTGTATTTTGATCTATTCAAATTGGGAGGACAGCAAAGAAAACATAAATAATGGACAATGTCCTTGTACAAATTAGAACACAAAAATATATTTTGAACTCTATCCTTAGAGTTTTCTTTCTTACCTTCATTTACCTCTTCATCTTCTTCTGCATTATTACTATCTTTCTCAACTTCAGTCAGCAAATTGATTCCCATAGCTTGGCAATTTGTTTCTTTCAAGATATTTTCCAAACCCTACCCTTTTGCTAACTTAGTTGCATTTATATCCAAATCATGTTCTTGTATCTTTGCTATCCATGTCCCTCTCCTTCCTTCTATATCACCCTGAATCAAAACATCTTTTATAGCAGCATTTGGAACATATGCAGTTACTTGAGATTGAAGAATATAAACCCTAAAAGCCTTAAGTGCTTTTACTAAAGCATAAGCATGCTTTTCCAAAATATTATACTTTAGTTCTGCATCTCTCAATACTCTGCTAAATAAAGCCATTGGTTGTTCCCTTCCTTCTTCATTTCTCTGTAAAAGTACTGTTGCAATAGTAGAAGCAGAAGCAAAAGAAAACAATTGAAAAGGCTTTTTATAGTTTGGGCTTATTAATACAAGGGCTTCTTGAAGTGCCACTTTAATTCTAGAAAAAGATTCCTTAGCAATTGAATTCCATTTCACTTCAACACCTTCCTTTAGCATATTAATAATGCCTTTTACAATCTCTGCATAATTGGGAACAAATCTCCTAAGAAAATTTATCCTCCCTAAGAAACTTTGAATTTCCTTCTTATTTCTAGGGAGTGGTATTTTCTTGATTTCTTCTACTCTACTTGGATCTATCTTAACTCCTTCTTTTGACACAATATGACCCAACAACTTTCCTTCTTTTAAATAAAAATGGGATTTCTTAGGATTCAATGATAGACCATACCTTCTACATTTTTCAAAAATTTGTTGTAGATGCTCCAAATGTTCTTCATCTGACTTTGAGAAAACAGTAATATCATCCAAATAAATGACAAAAAACTTATCTTTTTCTCCCACAAAATCTATGTCCATAGCCCTCTGAAATGTGGCCCATGCATTCATCAATCCAAAAGGAATTTTAGAATACATAAAAGTTCCCCAAGGAGTTGTAAATGTTGCTTTGTTCTAGTTCTCCTTATCCATTGAAATCTAATTATAACCAAAAAAAATCATCAATCATTGGTAACCTGTAAGAACCAGTCACCTTTTGTAAAATATGATTCATCTTAGGAAGAGGATAATTATCTTTCAAAGATGCTCTATTCAAATTTCAAAAATTAACACACAATCTAATTTCTCCATTCGTCTTCCTTACAGGAACCAAATTTGCTACCCAATTTGAATACCTTAAAGGAACAATTATTTTTGCATCTAATGACTTCTTAGCTTCTTTCTCAATTGATGTCAACAGAAAAGGATTAATATGTCTTAGCTTCTATCTAAAAGATTTCACCCCTAGTTTTATAGGAATCTTATGTTGAATAATCTTGGTATCATAAGTCTTTAAATCTTCATAAGACCATGCAAAAACATCCACAAATTTCTTAAAAAGACTCACATACCATTGTTTAAAATGTTCTAGAACATTTTTGGCCAGCCTTACCATTTTGAGTTGTTGATCTATTCCCAGATTACATTCTTCAAGATCTTCCTCCAAATCTGCTTTCTTTGGATTCATTGCAACATCATTTGCATTAAACAACTTTTACAGCGGTAACAAGCCTTTAGGTATTACATTATCTTCAAGTTGAAGAATATTATGATTTCCAACTGAAACTTTCAAAATTTTCATGTTTGAATGTTCCTCTTCAACTTCTTCTTCTTGATCGATCTCTAGGCCTGAAAACTCTCCAACCAACTCAAGAAAGTCTTTAATATGTTCCTCATCCTCAAACACTTGCCAATGTTTGACATTATCTGGGATTGATGGTTTGTGCCTAATTTCAATTTCATACCTCAATCTAGGATTTAAAGGTGGTTTAAAAGTGCTAGCTGCAACTGCTAAAGAATCAGCCATTCTATTTTTTTCTTTAGGCACAAACTGTATATTGAAAGCAACAAAGAAATTATCTACCAAATCCCATATTTCATTTCTATATGTTCTTAACCTTGGATGTTTTGTTTGACATTGATTCTTAATCTGCTTTACTACCAATTCAGAGTCTCCAAAAATAGAAATACATTGCACCCCTAAACCTTTAGCAGCTTGTAATCCCATAACTAATGCTTCATACTCAGTGATATTATTTGTGGAGTCAAATTCCAACTTTTAAGAAAAAGGAAAGAAATGACCTTTTGGAGAAATCAAAAATATACCTTCTCCACTTCCATCTCTTGAATAATCACCATCAAAGTAAAGCTTCCATACTCCACTGATTTCTAGCTCCTCATCTTTAACTGTTAAAGGGAGTTGCACTTTATTGTCTTCAGCAATTTCCTCTGCTTCTTGAAACATAAAACAAGAAAAATCATCCTTTTCCTTACTATACACAAGAAAAATACTAGAACCCTCCTTTGTAATGGTTTTAATAAACATGTTTTCTCTGTATAACCTCCTATCTTCACCTCCGAAAACAAGGATTATTGCATATGTAAAATCTAATTTTAGTACACCACAGAATTTTTCTCCCCAAGACCTTGAAAGGAGCATTCCAAAACGTAATATCTACCACCACCACATCCATCACCAAGCTTCTAGTTGGAATATGGGCTAAAGAAACAACTAAATCTTTGATTGCTCCTACACATTTAACCTTTTTGGAATCAAATGAATAAAGATCCTTATAAGGTTTATTAATCTGGAGGTTCAATTGTTTCATCATTGACAAAGGCATCAAAGTATGTGAAGCTCTAGAATCCAACATACAAATATGCAACATAAAAAAATGAATCAACAAAAACATGTAAAAAGGTGGAGTGGAAGAATCCACTTCCTCTACATGAGGTCCAAACATTACTACTGGTCTCTCCTCTTGTAAATTCACTGTATCTGCCACACGATCATCTTGAGAGAGATTAATAAAATCAGGAATTTATTTTTTGTATGTAGGAGTTTTAGCCAATTATGTTAAAGGAACTTGAATCCTAATCTTCTCTAATTCCTTTGTTAGGCTAAAAAATTGATTTTTCTTCCCAATATTTTATTGTTTTTCATCATTCATCTTTTGCTTTAAAACATCATTTGGATCATCTAATGTTTCATGAACAGGTCTATTCAAAATCCCCATACCTGATTTTTTCTTAGAACTTTCTCCTTGCTGAAAAGAACTTTTTATGCCTAAGTCAACCTGTTTCTTCCCCTCATTAGGGGAGTTTTGAGGTCTAAAATGGGCCTCCTAAGGAAATTATAAAATAATAGTGGAAACAATAAAATAAAATTAGATTACATCATCAAATTTTAGAGGGAAAAAAAGAAAAAACTATCTTTTTAACTTGTATTTTCAACTTATCTCCCTATGGGTTTACTCAAATTTCAAGTGGAAACACTCATTGGACGTATAATTTGATTCCTCATCTAAGGCATACCGATGTTTCATACTTTCGATGGACCCTGCTACACGAAAAATGAGAAATGAAAAAAATGATTGCAATCACATTTTTTCATGTATTTCTTATTTTTCATGTAGCAGGGTCCATTGAAAGTATACAACATGGGTACTCTTTGGATGAGGAATTAAATTTTGCATCCAACGAGTACTCCTGCTCGAAAATTAAGTAAAAACTTAGGGAGATAAGTTGAAATACAAGTTGAAAAAGTTATTTTATTATTTTATTATTTTTTAATCTTTTTACTTTTTTACTCCAAAAATGGTGAACCATCTCCCATGGTTGACATCATCATCTTGAATCCTATTGGTTCTTATAAATTTTATTTTGGTTGTACATTTTTCTTAGGAGGCCCACTTTAGACCTCAAAACTCCCCTAATGTATCCTGTTGATTTTGGTTTTGTTGTGGAGTTGCCATAGGTTGAGCCACTAGATCCTGCTTTTCATCATTAACCTCCTACATCCTTGACCTTTTACTTGTTCTAAGGTCATATTTTTTGTGCAATTCAGCCTGCATAAAATTAGTAAACTTTCTGCAATAATCATCAATTTCATTATCATCTAGAGAAACTTGAAATTCAGAATTCAAATCCTCTCTTCTAATCACATCTTCCTCCTCCCCATAAAATGCTAATATTTGGTTTTCATTATCCTTAGAAGTTCCTTCTACTAAATCCTTTGATTCATCCTCAATGTATAAGGGAGTTTATATCTGATCTTGATCCTTCCTATCCCTCTGCAAAATCTGTAATGGTGGCTTTCTAAACTGAGGGTTAAAATTTCTATTTTGTCCCTGCTGAAATTGTCTAGGTGTATTCTTATTTTCCAACTCCAACTTGATTAGTTTACTGGACAAATTTTTAATAACCTTAGTCATTTATTCTAATTTTTGCTCATTATAATCAAGGATAACTTTCATTTCTTCTTCTTTTCCTTTCCCCTTATCTTGCTAATTTTGTTCAGTGTCTTTTGGTTTAATATTTCCTGTTGCAGACAAATTGGCTTCAATTTCAAGAGCATCAGTCTATATTTGGTCCAATGAAGGGGACCTCCTCTCCCTCAGAGTGAAACCAAAATCAGAATCAAATGCTCCTGCAAATACTACTTTTTCTCCTGCAGGAGGAGGCTTAATTTCTCTAGGCAGACTATTGTATAGCTTATTAAATCTTTTTATGAATTCACCTACTTGTTCTTCAGGCTTCCTTTTAATGGCATTAAATTATGTTAGAAAATAGTCGTGATCTTTCTTTTCTCCCCACCTTTGTGTAAACACATTTTCCAACTCTTCCCATGTATTAATTGAATTTGTAGGAAGGGTTTTGAACCACTTCCTGGCCTCTCCATCCAATGATTGAACAAACAATCTCATCACCACATCTAGAAATTCCACATTTAAATTTTCAGCAAATGCACAAAATGTAGCAATGTGATTCTCTACAGTTACCTCATCTTCCCCTGTGAAACAAGGTAACAATTTAAGGTAATCCTGAGGCATTGGATTCATAGGTTGAGGGAGATTCAAGGGAGCATATCTATTCAACAGAAAAGCAGGAATAGCCATATTTAAATTCAAATTAGTTGTAGAAGGGTTACCTGCTTGAAAGACAAATGATTGTGGAGGCAAGGATGATATGGGAACTGCTTGATTCACAATAGAAATAGTTGAACTTGTAGATGAAGGGTCAACTATTTTAATTTCTTGAAACTCAGGGAAAGAAAATGAAACTGACTCAAAATATTTTTCCTCCAAAGTTGGTTCAGAAAAGGATGTCTGAGAAGGGGAAGGGCTTCTTCAGAAAATCAAAATTCCTTATTACTTCTTTTGAGTGAAAGGCAGAAAATTGTTGTGTGGAACTAGTACCAGGAGCAGATAAAGTGGGATCTAGGGTTATTGGTGATTTTGGTTTCCAAACTCTCCTGGAAACCAACTTTTCTGGATTAGAAAGAGCAGGAGTTCTCTGTTGTGAGGTGTCTGACCTCGTGTGTGGTCGTTTTGGGGCCAGGTTTGAAAAAAATTTAATGAGAGTGTCAGCCTAACCACTTTCCTTGCTCATCAACTGAAGAAATGATCTTGTAGAATCTAGGGAAAAGCAACTTCAGATTTTCATTCCCTGACAATGGCACCAAAAATTGTTGTACCTTGGGAGACAATTTATGGCTGAGTAGAAATTAGTGCCCAACACATTCATTAAAATTTTAGATTTATTATTTGTCTGTCTCATCATTTTGCAAACCCCAGCATATTAAATTGTAAACCATTTAACCTTAACTACATGAAATGAAACTTTGAATGGTCTTTAACTATTGGATACAAACGGATTGAAATTTGTGGGAAGTGTTGGTGAAAGCTTCAGAATAAAAGGTTGTCTCTACATAATATTTTATCATAAACTTAGAGGAAAATGTGTTTGAATAGAAATTAAACTTTGAAAGAAGAGCAATATTTTTAAGGATCTTTTTACTCTCTAAATTTACAAAGAATTATAACCATTAACTGTAAATAAAGAACAGACTACTTCAATTCTTTTAATGAAGAAAAACATACATAATATGACATAGGGAAAACAAATCATACCCAACAATTTCTAGAATCATTGCAAGATTTCTTTATCATTAAATTGAAGATCAAAGTACAAAGTGATACTCTCTTAGGTATTACAAAAATTTGGAACCTCTTTTCATCTTGTTGAGATACATTTATACAAACTTTTCAAAAAGACAGTTATCAAAACTGTCAACCTCCTAACTACCTAACTATTCGACATTACGTTGAAGTATAAAAATTACATGACTTGAAAATAAACAACTTCGAAAAGTGAACATTTCATCTCAAACAATATGAGATTGTGGAGCAGTAGAGAGTTTTGCTTCTGTAGCAGTAGCTTGTGGTGACATCCATTCTTTGGTCTTCCTCCAAATATTTGTACTTGTGCTTGGAGAATTTATAAACTTAACATGTGCTATCCTGAAGTCTGTGATTCTGATGTATGTAGGCTTCTCGATAAACATAGCCTTCATCATCAAGACAAGTTGAAAATTTTTATGAAGATAGTTTACAATTGTAGCTCCCTTTGTAGAGTTAATTTTACTTTTTTCTTTTACCATTAATGTTTCATATAGTTCCCAGGATAACAAATTGTTTTGTTGATCCCAACAGGATGGCAAACCAGTCCTTTTTCTTTTATCAAGATTTATTTCAAAACACATCACTGCTTCTTTGATCTCCATCAATCTCTTCTCTGTTGCTTTCATGTTGGCATTTTTTAATATCATCTTGTTTATCTCCATTACTTTCTTTTTCATGTCTTCTATCCCAAGCTCTTTCAACTCCTGTGTAGACTTTGATTTTAAGAAGTCAATTAACTTCTTAGAAAACTAGGCTCTATTCTGCAACTTCTGCTTATTACTGAGGATGACTTCTTCTAAGTCTCTGACAATGATATTTTCCTCTTCAATGATAGTTAGGAACTGCTAGCCAATTTTTACAATATTGATTATATCATTCCACAATATTTCTCTTGCTTGTACCAGGGACATATTTCCTTTCACTTTTTCCTTCAATTCCTTAATTTCTTGTTGAGCAACCTAGAAGTCCCTTCTGTATTTTTCTGTAGTCTCCCTGGTCATAAACAGCTCCTGCTCAGTTTCTTTAATTATTTTCACAACATTTTATAAATTTGTTTGCTTCTTCTTCAATTCATTCTCATAAATGTGCAACTCAGTCCTAACATGAGTCAGCTTCTCAGCGAGATCTTATGAATCTGTTGCAAACACAATTTTGCATACATGTGAATTAATATTTTGTTGTAAATAAAGATTCAGCGCCTTCAACTTCACTATATCCTCATCCCTTTGTAAAAGTTCTTGGACTAGTAATTCTTTTTCTTTCTCAACTCCTGCTACCTCTGAAGCCATGGGATGTTTTGCTGAAGGAAACTTCAACTTTTTCTTCAGTGTTTGAATCTCTATATCAGCACTCTGCAGCAACTTTTGAACTATAGACCTATTCTATGGATTTACACCAATTTTTACAATTATCTTTTTCAGCACTTCACTTTGGTTATTAAGAGATCTAGTGTTTTCTTTCTCCAACTTCAACTAGTTTACCACTTTCTCCAGCTTATTTTCATCTTTGGAAGAAGTTGAAGCAGATTTATACAAACCATGAAAAATTAATTGCCCAGTTTGCATATGAAGATTAATTTTATCAGGCAATGGAATTCTCTTTGCATCCACTATCAAATTAACAGTCTTGAACCCCGTGGCAGATGTTACTGATAATGCTGATGGATGAGAAAGAGAATTTGGCTAACTTTTCTCTAAATCCATAGCTGATAGCAGTCGTGTCTGGTGTTCAAAAGATACCTGAGCTTCTCATTGGGATTCCATGTTTTCTCTCATTTTCTTATTTCTCTCCTCCACCTGCAAAAACATCTGTTTGATCATAGAAACTGAATCTTGAGAAGATTCCCTTAAAACTGGAGAAGGAGTACAAAACGTTTCCCCTCACTGCAATTGTATACTAGGAGTTGTTGATGCACTAGCCTCTTCAGACATCTTTTCCCTTTTTGTTGCTCTGTCCTTCTCTTCCTCTAAATCAACTACCTCTGACTTGCCCCTCTTCAGGTTGTTTTCAATAGCAATAGGGGACTCAATCTCTATATTCCCCAAGGGAGTTGATTGCCCTCCATTTGCCAATCTTTCAATTTATGGTTTTGACTCATGCACAAAAGGATCATATCCATTTTCTATCCTCCTATTTGAAATTACATGATATGGATCATAAGCCCATTTCTCTTCTAGTAACAAATTCATTCCTTCTAACAGTTTATGGACTTCATTTGTTGCTTGCCTATTATTTACAATGAATAGTCCAACAGTCCTACGCAACCTGAAAATGAGTCCCTTCTTTGCAGGTACAAAATGTACCTAATACACATTCAGACTTTGTCTGATGAACTCAAGAGCAAACATCCTCATGGGAACAAAAGTTTGTAATATGTAGGGTTCAACCTCAGCTCCATATAACCTTATTTCAACATGATCCTGGAAAGAAAACCAATCTCCAACTTTGAAATCTTTACTCACTTGAAGGAAAGATTGGGCTTTAGAGAGTAAAGCTAGTGCAGGTGAAGTATTAATGATTGAATATACAATGGAAAGGAAAGAGGAGGCAAAATAGGACAGTCCTTCATTTCTGATATCAGTCCATAAGAACATTGATTGTTTATGCTTGAGGTTGTCCATAATATTTGACCCTAAATGCATGAATTTCTCAAGATTGGAATAAAGGAATAAATATGTTACAAGTGAAGGAAACTTAAAACAACCTATAAGAGTAAAATTCATGAACTGGATATTGATTTATTTTTCCCAATAGGTTGGTATATTCAATACAACCCCAAGCTTCATCATTACAGCAAACATTCCTAAAAAAATTCTGTCAACTGTTTTAATGTCCTCTTTCCCTAAAATTATGGAAAATACCTGAAGAACTGGTCTTACATCTTCAGCAAAAATATCCAAGGGAAAGTGAGTGGAATCTACATGGAATTGTTTTCCATTAGTCATTAGATACAAGTGAATTACAACAAACTCTGGTTCAGATAAATCTTCAAAATGAGTAGTCAGTGATTCTTCGGAGAAAGAGAAGTAAGACTCTGTTGAATGATAGCACAATGCTTGTTGAATCAAAAGAGAAGACACATGAGAAACACTTTCTCCTACCCTATTTATCACAAAACACCTTTGAGGATACATTGTTGAAACTAGCCAATGAATAAACTCAGGGAACAGGTATGTTCGAGGGAAAAAGGCTACAAACACACCAGATTTTATCATTGCAGCATAAATTGGGGAATTGGTCTGGTTTAACTGGACATTGTTGCACAAAAATTGTCACCTTGACATTCTGCAATCTGTGTGAGTCCATTACCACTCATACTTTCCTCCTTTGCAAGTCTTAAGCCTCAATTCTTCATATCAAGCCTTGAAAATAAGAGAAAGCCCTCAAAAGTCTATAAAACTTTGGTTCCGCACTTTCTCTTAGCATTACCTGTGGTCCTGCACCTAAAGGTCAGGTGCCCTACGCACCTGACGACTCTATCTCCATGGTATGGGTGCAGACCCCTGTAAAAGTCAAAAAGGTGCAAGTATATTCTTAAAAACTCACTTTGATTCATTTCTAGAAGCTTCTGGAAGGAATCTTGAGGTGGCAAGTTCACTCCTTTAAGTTTCATGCATCCCATACCTTAAGGAGCTAACCCCTTGATGTGAGGAGCTTATCCCTTTGAAGGAGGACTCTATCCCTTCATAGGTGGACTTGTAACCTCCTTCCTTTGCACTATAAAATGAAGCATTGGGCTGGTTACTTGAGAGGTTGAAAGCTGAATATTTTTGAGGTGAAATGTTGTTGGAACTTAGTCTTCCTAATTGAGCTTATGTGAGGAGAGATTACATACCTCTTTGATCTCATTTGGAAGAGTGTGAGGCTTGTCAAAGTAAGGGAGATTCCTGTTTTGGACCCTGGAAAGAGCTTGTACAACATCAAGGCACAAAAGGTTGTAAGGTTCTTCTATTTCAAAGTTAATACAAATAAGTTTATTTTTCTCAATAAGCTGTGTTTTATGGTTTATTTTATGGAATCCTTGATCACCATAATGAACATGATTTATGATATTAACTATGCGGGTTGTATTTGATGTGTGCTTGTTTGTGATTTCAGGTTCTCAAAAGGAAACTCTTTCGGACAGTTGAAGGATGGCTGCTACAAACTAGCGTTGGACTTAAGGTAGGGTCTAAACACCTCTATAATTTTTATTAATGAATTGCAATATGTTTAGAGAAAGTTAGATTTGCTTGTCCTGCTTGTTGCTAGATATCTTTTGATACTAGGGAGATCGGCCTTGTCTGCAAGATCGATTTATCTGGCCAACAGACATGTTGGTAGAATTTGTGATGATTGACAGGGAAAGAAACATCAAAGATGTCTCTTTTAGTATCCATGAGCGGTATGTGTGAGGATGAACCGGATAAAACAAATTTCTTGGCCATTTTTAAGAGATAAGTGGTTGATTATGGCTAAATACCTAGTACTGGTGATGAGGCTGACTCGAATGTGAGCTGGACTTCAATTTTCTTGGCAGTGAAAAACAAGACAATGTACTCAGCGAAAGCCAAGAAAATGTTTTTATAGTGGAATGAAAAAAATCATAAGAGGGAAAAATGGCATTAAATTCCATCATGAGAAATGACCGAATTAAATGGAGGATTTGAAAGTTTTGATGACAGCTGGACAAGGGATGTGACATGGTGAATGAAAGTTGAATGAGTTGGCTTGCTTGTTGTCGTCACTACTGGGGACTACTCTGTACGGGACCAAATTCTGGGTGGTGCCCCAACAGTGAATCTACATCGTTCATTCGAAAGTCAACAGGCCCAGCAAAAATCTTTGTGGGGGCACTTCCTATGTTAACCTCTGACTTAATTGTGTTTTCGGATTTCCTCCATTGGGCGAGTCCCATCTTTTCTACTTTTAGTGCATGACCAACCTACTTACACTTTAACACCTCCGATTGTCGTCGCAAGGTCCCATCGCCTGACTCAATTTATTGCAATAAACTTTATAAATACGAGATATTAGTAATGCAAAGACTTTGATAAACTAGCATAACTTAGTTTAATCAAATAACAAAAGTCTTTTACATTTTCTTTTCCTTTGTTCAATATTTGATTTTTTTTCTTTTTTACACTTATGTTTAATATGTACATCAAATTTAAAATAGGTTACAACAGGATCAATGGGGGTTGTTGATCTCTTTGGCAAGTACTCGCGACTCAGGGGAAACTGGAGGTACAGTTCATGGTTGGGTGGCTAATGTGCTCATCAAGTGCAAATTCTACAGTGAGTCTGGTTAGGAAATTTGTGAATAATTGTTTTTGCAAATACCTCAATAAATATCTAATGCATGTCGATATATAGATATATGAATATGTAATATACGTTAATAATTGACATAGAAAATGGTAGGTGTTGATATTGTAAATATTCCGGTAAAAGTCTTATGTTATGTTGAATAACGAGCTAGGAAATGGTTTAATTCTGTTATTGGGAAGGGAGTTGGAAATTTATATAGAATTCCATGAAGGATGAAATTCGGAGAATTTATGAGTGGTGAAATTTTTGTGCCAACGTAGTATTTATTTTGGATCATTTGTGCATGCCAATTACTGTGAGCATTCTGGTAAACAAATCTCTGGTGGTTCATATTAATTAGATATAGAGAGTATATAATGGCTCATAGGATTATTCCGTAATGAGAACTTATTTTGTGACCAGGCTAATAGAGAGGAATTTTAACCATTTTGATGGTATAAAATTGTGAAAAATTAGGAAAAGAACTTTAGCAAGTGATCCTGACAATAAGATTGATGAATCCATAAACTCTAGTGTTAAGAATGGATTTGAGGATGGAAAACGTAATGGACAAAGGAAGCAAATATTCCAGAAAACATTGATACTCGCAACGTTTATTAATCTGTAAATTAAAAACTGGACTATATATATATATATATATATATATATATATATATATAGGTACTAGAACTAATTAGGAAACATTAGAAGAAAGGCTTGAAATTGTTGAACTCATTAGAAGAGTTGAATAAAATAGTATAACTGTGGAAATGTCTATACGAATAGAGAAAATAAGGTAGTGTTCTTGGTTAGAGATAGAAATTATAGAGAATGAAGGAAATGATATAAAGAGTTGAAGGAAATAAATGATACCTTGTAGTGAATTCTCCAGAAAATATAATAAGAGCACTATTAGAGATAGGGAATTTTGAAATTAAGAACCATAGAGAACGCTACAATGTGTCTGCTTAAGTAATTATGGTAAATGTGTAAATCTACTATTTCCTAGGTATACATTTACTAAGAGTAAAGTTAGATGCGCAGAAGAAAAAGTGTAAAAGAAAGAGTAGCATTAAACTTTTCTTATCATTGTATAATGAACATTTACTTGTCCATAAAGGAATACAATGGTTTGGCCCATATAACAATTATGGAATTATACAGATAACAGGAAACATTAGAGTTTCTTTTTCCAATGAAAAATTGAGATGTAGCACATAGTTATATGTGACCTCCTTCTTAAGGAGCCATGGAAAATAATGAGAATGTACACATAGTAAGTAATTCAAGAGCATTAGCTACATAGTAACCAATTATATAACCCTTGAGGTTTTAAATTAGAAATAGAAAATACACTATATGTTGCAAGCTGGTGGAAACCCAAGTTCTTGCATCCATCTAGGAAAATTGTTATGTGTGAGTTTTACACTTTTACGGGGGGATCACGTGGACCATCAAAATTACACATTGGTATATTGAGTAAGGGGGGAACCAGCCTGTTGTAGTGAGAATTAAAATTAGCAATTTTGTGTTTTCCAGTTAGAAGTCATATGAATCGAGGTCGTGAGAAGACAAACACCTGCAATGCAACCAACATATATTATTAAATGAGGGTGATGTCAAAATAACACCACTACAAACAAATGCCAAACTCAGGATTACCTGTATGTGAATTAACCGGATGATATGGGTAGTCTACCAAGAATGTCTAAACATCGAGGGATAAGCTACAAAAAAACTAAAAATAGGGGTTAGGCATACAAGGAAGCACCAGGGTTTAGTGTAAAGAAAATAAAATACTCAATAATCTAGGAATTCATTCCTCCTAACCTTGTCGAAGGAAATGTGCCACGATGGACTATTACGCACAAACGTGGAGCTCTTGTAATCAAACAAACCTTCATAACCGAAATTGAAAAGTAACCAAGAAAACCCATTAGCAAAGAGGAAAATCTCAAACTACAACAGGGAGCAATGGTAGAAAGGCGAGACAGTACTGCTAAGGTTAATGGAGAACCATAGTAAAACTAAAATGGTACCTAGAGACTCAGGAAAAGGAGAATACTACCAAAATTACCGGATAAACGAGAAAAGGTAGATGACATCAATCCAGTTTCCACCATATTTCTATACTTCCAAAGATACCAAGGAACAAAGGATATGCGTGAAACCCTCACACCATGGCCACGGTGCCTTCTTGTCTGTGATTATCAAACCAACACAGAACAAAATGATTGCACCATTTAAAGTTCTTAATACTCATTCCAGAGGTGAGTCATAATTTACTTGGCAACAGCTGAAGGGAGAAATTTCACCAGCACAGGCCATCACTTAGTGGTCGACTTCCTAGAATGAGTACCATGGTCTGAGGCAGACGAATGGCTCCATACAACAAATGATGATTGAAATGGGAAACTGGTGGAAGAATAGGCGTAGGGTTTGAACAGAGCGACAACCACCATCGATCTCCTAGATCATAATCCCATCGTTCACAAATAAAGATACTGAGAAACCCAAGTGAGGTTCACATTTAGTGACAAACCCAAGTGAGGTTCACATGGGAGGAGTGTATGTGGCAACGGAGGATTTGAACTTCATTTCCAAACTCAGTGCATGATAGATGTTTTTTTTAAATCTAGGATAATCTGTAACTGGTGAGAGTTATCCTGAATAGACCCAGGATCAAATCTAACTCGCTGCCACTATAAACCTAGGCTATGTGCAACAACCTGCAAGCCGCACAATAGCAGGAAACTTATGCCTCAACAAAACCTAGGCTATGTGCAACAACCTGCAAGCCGCACAATAGCAGGAAACTTATGCCTCAACAAGAGGCAAGATGTCCGCTATGGGGTCGCATACTCTTCTAGCCAAGGCACAACAGGTCATATATATACTCAATGAGATTTGAACCCTCATCTCGTGAGTTTCACCCAGCTAAACTTACCGTTAAACCTCATATCACTGTATTAGTGCATGATAGATGTTAGAGTGTACATTTGATATATGGCGTTGCCAGCCTTAATATGGCAAGTGGCCCTTAAAAAAACAAAATTAGCTTGACGTGCCAGGAAATAATTGAACTACATAATTTACTTGTAAAGCAACATAGGTAGGTTAGGTCTGCCTAACCTCCCAATTCCACATACTCAAATAATATATGGTAAAATGCAACACACGCCATTAACATTAAGTAAATCATTCCAAGGACAGAAGGACCTTCATACGTTTCTGAATTCTATAACCAAGGGTACTATAATATAACCAAGGGTCCTATAATGTTAGAAGAAGTAAAACCATGAGGGAATTACATAATGTTGATAACTCAACATGCACTTTAAACCCACACACATGTATGTTGCAAGACAGGAATAGGAAAGATAGACTATCCACATAACGATCGAGTAATTATGTTACCATTAGTAATATTTGTATTTAATAAGAAAAACAAAAACAAAAACATGTTGTGTCTGCAAATGGGGTTCATCACAGTTAGAAGTACGGGGGAATTAATGGTGCGACGTGCAAGTTTTCAATTGGTCTCTTCTGGATTGAGAGAAAGTAAGCGTCGTACAAACAAGTAAAAGTGTATTTGAAAAATATTTAAAATGCTCTAAAAGGAATATTGAAAAATATCAGTGGAGGATGTCTTATGTTAATGTAAAGAATATCGTATATAGAAATTATAAAGAGAAAATAAAAGTATATTTGAGAGAATATTTAATCGAGGAAATTGAAAAATAAATTACTAAAAAAATGGAGAATAATGAATATTTCTTGATTAAAGTTTTGTTTTGTTCTTCCAAGAAAAGAAAAAAAAATCACAAAAAATGTGTGTCGGGTGTGAATGGTGATTAAATGTAAACGGTTATTTTTAATTTTAAATTAAAAGATATATATTCATTCCAATTTTGGAAAGTAATTATAATTTAATTAACAAAGTAACTAAGTAATATATGTATTAATAATACTATAAATTCATAATTATAATTTAATTAACAAAATAACTAAGTAATATATGTATTAATAATACTATAAAATTTATAATCGTTGAGTCATGTTTTATTAAAGAATTTTGAAGGGTTAAAACTGATAATATAAAACACTAGACACAAATATAAAATTAAACATTTGTGTGGATGCTTATATAGATGTAACTCATGTATTCATATGATGGATGAGCATATTTACACCGAAGGTGTTCTCTTTATGGGATTGGGCTAGGAAAACACTATTTGCCCTAGCCTATCCCCTATTTTCGTTGTCTCCCAACCAACTGAAATATGACACAAGGAAAAAAGCACACTGACAGAAGCGGTCGTGTGAAGTATGATTTTGAACCAGCATTATTCATACCTATTTTGGCAAAATTTGCTTGACACGGTCAACAATCATAGCAGGTCTCGCCGCATCATAATCGTCATTGAAGGGGAAATTTGATGTGAAGGATTCGAATGAATTTCCAACCAATAAGATCCATCCATTTTTGTCTACCTCCATCAAACTATTTAAGACCATATGGCACTTTGAACAGTGCAATACATCAACCTCACCACCAAACAACTCTTGGCACTTGAATAGTGCAAGCCATCAACCTCACTGCCAAAATCTATGGCCTGGCCAGCTCATAACTTTCCAAGAACCTGAAAAGGGCAATTAGGAAGCACCCTCACACATCAGATCCACACTCACTCCTATAATCCTCCCGGACATGCTTCTCTTATACTCTCGCAACGTATCCATAAAAATGGCATGAAGTCTTTCGAATGCCATTAGATACTTAAACCTCTGAGCAAATCCAATATCCATATATGCTTTGAACTCCCCCAGAGACTTTGATATTGTTAAAGCCAAAAGATGTGGTCATGCCAACCTTGACACCATTGGCATGTGAATTCCTAATGAAATCAAAGGAATCCCAAACCTCCCCTTTGGTTCTAGAATACTAAACCGGAGCCCCGCATACATCCTTGAAATTATAGTAATTAAAATCCTTCAAAATAACCTTCGTGACCTTCATATGAAGGTTGCCTACCCAAATCAGCTTGGCTTCCATTGCAACTAATCTCAAGACCCTACATGTATTTGTTGCTCCTCAACCTAATCGCCATGTTCCAACTCCTTCACATCCATTTAATGTCCATTCATCCATTGAGGAGTCGGCAGCAGGACGACCTGCTACATGCACTCCATCACCTCAATGCAATGTCCATGTTCCAACTCCTGGATGTTGCAATCAAAAATCAAAAAAGGAGCAGCAAGGGGTCGTATCATTCTAAATTTGTATCTTTCTATATTATATTGTAATAAGGTTTAAGAATATTAATTTTATTCTGACATAATTATTATTTTCATGCAATATCTATATAGTGTTTTTAATAATAGTAATGGTTAAAAAGTTTTACAAAGTTCAGATTTATAGCAATGATAATTGTTTTGTTTCTTTTTAATATAATTAAAAAAATATTTTATTATTACGTATGTTTTTGAATATGTATATTTAGCTTATTTATTATTTTTTATTATTATTTATAAAAATATGATTTAAAATAATTTTATATTTTTGTAATTTATTTTAATTTTAATAATATGAAATGTATTATAATTTCTATTAACATTTATATACTATAATAAATTACATGTATTTATTATTTTTTAGTATTAAATATAAATTAGAATATTGACTTAATGTTAAAACCATAGTTCATTGATCTCAATCGTTTCTTTTAAGTATTATTAATAAAAAGGTTATATAGGTCTAGCTTGAATTTTATATATATTATTTATTTTTATATTTAATAATGAAATATTATATATATATATATATATATAATTTAGAATTACTTTTTATGATTTTTTTAGTTATGGTAATGTGAAATGTATCATAATATAAGTGTTTTGATGCCAATCATGAAAGGGTGTTGTTGGCTTGATGGGGCATGACCTAGGTTTAGCGTTATCTGCGTCAACCAACAAAACCCTAATTGTTGGCCCTTTCGGCAACAACCTGCATAACGTAGGCTGCAATCTCACTCGAAGTAGCATTGGGGGATGCTAGAACCAGGTTTCTGCATCTAGAGGCCTGTGTGATGGTTTCTTGAAGTTCTTATGGCTTAGATCTACCTTCGCACAGCTCTAATCCTTCCAAACAGATAACTACTGCAAATCTATCTAAATGACTTCCAGATCTTCGCGAAGGTACTTAATTGTACTTATCATGCATAAAGATTATAGGTCTACCACTTTCGTGTAATAAACAAGAATTAATTCATATAAATCACAACACAGAACGAAGATATATAAACGTTGCAGAAGTAAATAATAAGACACATATGCATCAGTTTCAACCCAAAACAGTCTTTATTAAGTATAAGCATTCAGTTATAGACTTCTTTCTCCTACGCACTCAGTTGTAGGGATCCACGCACTCAGCCTGCAGACTTACCAAGGTCTTCGCGCACTCATCAGCAGGAGCCTTCCCCTTTTGCCTAAGTACAGGAAATAGACATTTCCTACCTTAGCACCTTGCCCTTACAATGATTCTTCATTGTTAGATCCCCTCCAACACTCGTTGTGACTCATCTATATGTAGTATTTGCTTTACAATATCATGGTCTGCGGGCCATGAGTGGGTCTCAAAACAACTCTATCACATACCCAACTAAGGGACTAAAGCCCCTTTGACTTCTACTAGCTTCACGCTCTACTTCCACATTTCACGGAGACTTTACATTTACTACAAAAAGATATTACAAAATTTGCCCAAAACTTAACAAAATTGACCCTAGGGACCCCATCCCAACAGGCCCCCAACAAAAATTGGGTGACTCGCCCTCGAGTCACTCAACTGACGCATCTATCTTGTTGTGGAGGTTGCTAAACTCCAC
Organism: Pinus tabuliformis; assembly: GCA_031772625.1. Lineage (NCBI taxonomy): Eukaryota > Viridiplantae > Streptophyta > Pinopsida > Pinales > Pinaceae > Pinus > Pinus tabuliformis. The sequence goes on from CM062817.1 coordinate 342,229,634, forward strand.
CTTCAACACCTCTATGTCAGCAGAACCCTACACCGTAGCCTGTTGCACTTCCTCTTGGACTGACAAAGTAAGATGGATTGCTTCCTCTGTCCATGGTTGTATTCTGGTCTTTAAGACAGCCTCTTTTCTCTACACCGCTTTAATTTGTGTTTGCCACTGTTTTCCTTCTTGTAATCGAGCAAAGCGTTGGACCGGCACCAAAGTGTGCACAGTGGCCCTGAGTTCATCAAACTTTTGCTGCATCTCCTGGATATATGTGCCAAGTCTCTACAAGTTTGGGTCCTCCTGTAGAGTCGTCCATAGTTCCATTGCCTGCTCGAAGATCAGTGTGCAGCATGTGACTGTTGCATCCAAAGTGGCCATGCTCTCCCTGATGGTTGCTTCGCGTTGCTCCCGGACTTCTGGTAGAGTGGTTGGCTGCAATTTTAACTCCAGCTCTGAGATCTTCATTTGGAACTCAAATGTTACTCGGTTGATCTCATCCTTCAATTCTCTGACTGCGGCAGCCAACTTCTGAATCTTCGTTGTTGTTGTTGCATCTTCTGGAATGTGAAGTTCTGGTAGCGTCTTACATGCTTGTGTAATTGCTGCCTCCAAGCTTTGGCTTCGCGCGGCCAGTTCTTCCTTTTCCTTCAGCGCCTGAGCATTTTCTGCAAAGATTTGCTCATTGTTCATCTTTACCTCGCTGATAACTGATAGCAAGCATTTCTCCTTGATCCTAAGCTCATCTTATACCTCCTGATGAAATGTGTGGAGGGTTTGAATAGGCAGTGTGGCTAAGTTGACACCCACAACCTTGATTTGTCTAAGCTAGGTGTTTGCTTCATCTGTCTCGATGCACAGTGATCCCTCTGGTAATGGTATGACTCTAAGATCCAAAGTCCTATATGTCTCCCATTCATCAATAGATTTTGTTGGCATCGAACATTGCCTTCATGTTTTTCAAGGCTCTTGCTTTTCTTGCAAGGTTTCTTACTTTTTCCATCCTCCCATTTTTTTTCCTTTTTGTTGGCAATGTTCTTAGAAACACCAACGTGTATTTGCAACGCATAAAAACATATTTTTTTAGTTCAAGTGCCAAGTTTGAGGGGTAAATGTTATGTAATAATTTCCCAACACATGCACACCATGTGGGTGTGACAACCTACAACAAGAACAAAACTCTATTGGACAACTTGATACTCCATTGACCTCCAAATAGTAGGTCAGTAGCTTGCCCATCCATTTTGGATCAATGTTGCCATTCCTTTTCTATGACATGCTTATCATTATTTATCATTATTTATCTGATACTCTATTTTTTTAACATTATTTATTTCTGAATAATTTTATTTTTCACAGTTTTAGCGAAGTGTTGTATCTAGTAAGCAAGTTCTTTGTTTTGCAGCGTGTTTATCTTTGTTGGTTGGTAATATGTGATTTTGCCATTCTTTTTTGGTAGTGTTGGCAAAAGATTTTATCTACTAAAAAAAATGTATTGTTTTGTCCTTTTTTTTCTATATATAAAAATTAAGACTCCAATTCAATATCATTACAAAAATTTACGAGCATGTTTTTCTGTAGATTGCGATAATATAGTTGTGTGCCTCCATGATGTATAAACTCTGATTCCATATATTTCATTGATATAAAAGTGTAAAGAGTAGTTGTTCGAAATCATCCACTCTGTATTTCAAGATTACAGAACACTTGTAAAGGAAACCTCAAAATTACAAAACTTAAATATAATAAGCATTGGATAAATATAAACATAATTAAACATGTTGTTGTAGAACCTAAATTTTAAGGCCTAGGCTGCCAAATTATTGTTACTTTAAATTATATGCTCCAACAATGATCAGTACGTAGGGACAAATTAAAAGCTTGAAAACCCAAGTGTAATGAACACAGAAAATTGTTAAAATGAAAGTTTATATGTTATAGAACCTCATTTTCTTTCGCGTTTCTAAGCAATAATCACTATTATGGGCTGAGGCACACACGAAATAGGGTTTTCATTTGAGGTTTGTGGATACCATATCTCCATAATATCATATGAGTGAGTCTTCTACCCATAGACTACCCATAGACTAGTTGGCGACCAACACTATATAAAATGCATCTTGACATTCAAATTCATGTAAACCAAACATCAAAATAATATAAATTTACATATTCATAAATAATAATATAAATTTACATATTTAAAATAATATATTTAATTTTTTTAGGAAGAGAACTAAGAAATTAAATGAATAAGAGTTGCACTTTTCCACTGCCCACATGATATAAAGGGAGTGTTTTTTAATTACTATGCACCCACATGATATAAAGGGAGTGTGTTTTAATTACTATGCACCCACAAAGACTCAACATGCTCTGATTTTCAAAACAATACTTTAGTTTTAGGTCTTCAAATAGTAGCAAATATATATTGAATGATGGCTTTTTTAATTTGAAAATTTTTGTAATGATTACATATATTTTATGTAAATTTGTGAGTACTTTTTAATTAAATAACTAATTTTAAGAAATTAAGTAGCTAATTTTTACTAAATCAAAAGAGATAAACATTCATGAGGTGTAGCTCAATGGATTGTGTGGGGTTCAGGTTTCATCATGTCCCAAGTTTAAATTTCATGGGATAGGTTGACAATCCTAATGGGCATCCATGCTTGACAGAGCTTCGCAAAATTTTAATGATAACATTTTTTTGTTGGGAAAATCATTCTTCCAACCACCATTGGGGCTTTTCCCAGTCATGGCAGGGAATTCCACTTCAAACCAAGTAAGTTCTCTCTATTATTCCAATTAACACAATACACACAATATGTTACTATTTTCCCCAATTCGACCTCCATTTCCTTCAATCGATTCAACATCCATTGTAATTCCACTTTTGGAAAACCCCCTTAAGTTACAACAAAATCAGTTCCAACATGCTCCTCTTCTTTCTCAGAAGCAGGCGACGACATAGTTGAAACTTGTAATGAAAAAACAACAATTAGTTGAAGAAGACAAGGGCAACAGACCCATTTTGTAATGTTCCAATGTTAATGGAATCAAGATGCATTTGAGCTAGGTTCATGGTTTCTCCTATCTTCGATGCAATATGTTGTAACTTATTTTTTCCCTTATAATTTTTCCTTCATTTTCAATAATAAAATAAATAGAGAAAAAGAAATAGAAAGGAAAAGAGAAAATAAAAATAAAAAATCAAAGATAGAAATAAAAATAAAAGGGAGAAAAGAATAAAAGAATATGAATATGTATATATATATATATATATATATATATATATATATATATATATATATATATATATATATATATAGCTAATACATTAAAATGTTGCATTTATATTTTTCTTATTCTTAGCATTTTTAAACAAATTATTTCATTGTAATATCCTTCATTTTCAATAATAAAATAAAATAAAATAAATAGAGAAAAAGAAATAGAAAGGAAAAGAGAAAATAAAAATAAAAAATCAAAGAATAGAAAAAATAAAATATGATAATATATATATATATATATATATATATATATATATATATATATATATATAGCTAATACATTAAAATGTTGCATTTATATTTTTCTTATTCTTAGCATTTTTAAATAAATTATTTCATTGTAATAATTCGATGTGATTGATCGTCGTCAAGCAATTAAAGTTTGTGTAGCTTCGAGCAAACAAGATCAAGCCCATTGAAATCAAAGGCCCCTAATACATTGCGGGACCCCCCGCATTGTCGAAAGTTAATGTGGGGGGTTCCGCAAATTTGTTTTACCCGACCCTGCCTTTATTACATGGCACCTTCCCAATCATTGTAGTCCCCCTCCGCTCAAAACCACAAACTACTCCCACCCCCCACAAACCGTCGTTCATCCCGCTCGATTCTCCTGCTCATTCTTCCCACCAAATCTACCTTTGATTTCTCCCACTGCTAACTTTATGTTACACTTAGTCGCCACCAACCCTTCTGATAGCAGGTGATCGTTAACCATTAAATTCTTCTGCCAACGTTCAAACACATTAATTTCTTCATGCCAATAACGGTTAGTGCAACTGAATTTTTTTACGATCACCTAAATAAAAGTTTCTCCCCTATCTAAAATGCATTATTTCACCATTTTTGCCTGCAACTAAAGCTCTAGCACGACACTGCAAGCGAATTTCCGTGATTTCCAACACCTGATCATCTCTATTTCTGGGTAACTATTTAATTATCCTCAACAATTCTTTTTTCCCTAATGGCTTCCCACAAAGGAAAATCTAATATCTCTGTAGACAATCTTGTGTTTCCCCTTGTAGTTAATTTAGATGAATTTCCCTTGATTGATACCCATTTCAAAATTGTCAAGACCAATTGTGAATTCGACTTGTACGAACTTCACAATTGGGCTTATCAGAAGTATCAAGATGCCAGTGATGAATTCTTCTTCTGGGAATCACTATTACCCCAGTTTTGTTTCCCTCAGACATATCATTTTCCCAAATTTGTCACTTGGTGTGGAGCCCGATATCTTCATAGCCAAAGAGTTGTTATTGCTCAGAATAATGAAACTTTGTTTTATATAACCCCTGAGTCAATCTGTTAGGCCCTCCAATTAAATCCTCAAGACTCCCTTCACCCTTTTTCGTTGATGTTTTAATGGAGATTTATCAGAGACTTTCTTTTTCACAAAGGGCACATATTTTTTATTCATTTTTACCAGAAAACTCAGAATTACCCAAAAGAAACCCACCTTATCCCTCGGCAATGTTTCGTGCATTGAGAATTCAATGGGGCAATGAATATGTTAGTTCTCTTAACTTGATAACTTTTTTTTGTTATCTTTTACTTTTTTTCTTTGTTCATTATTATTCCAATGTGAAATACATCAAACAACTTCCAAAACAATAAGAACAATGACACGGTATATAGGCTGCAAGCCAAGGCCAAAACCCCTCCTCTTGAGGGGAAAACCTATAAATCTCTTCTTTACTTAGATATTTCAATTGATGAATACCATGACCAAGGGACTCAAAAAAATACCCTCCAAGATCAAGTCTACCATGGCCTCTTGCTGCAATATCTTCGACCTCCTAGTAGATCCAAAATTTTGCTCCCCAGCAATCGCTGCAACTATTGTTTCTTCTCTAGGAGAGTTCGATCTCCCTCTAATAACCTTACTCTTTACTTCGCTTACCTTGTCTTGAGTCTTAGGGCTACTAAGATTCCCTAAGAGAACTTCGCTTGTCTTACCTTCTCTTTTGCTTCCAGAATCGAACCACAAGAGATGCCAGTGTAGAAACCCTAACTTTAAACTCCCTAAGAGAGATAGACAAGGCCTAGAAATAGTTTGACTTCCTCTTCTTCACACTTTCTTCTTCGGCTTCTTCTTATTGGCATAAGAGATGAGTGAGAGTGAGTGATCCTAGTGGAGGACGAGTTCCTTTATATATAGGCTTCTTCAAGGGTGGACGTGGCTCTTCATGTAGCTCGACTTGACAGCTCGTTAGGTTGACTTGATCTTGGAGGTATTTAGACACTTTAAAGACAAAATAATTTTTTCTTTACAATTTAAAATGTTCCCATAGGGTCTTCAATATATGACAATGACTCTTATACCTAGGACAAACCCTAGAAGCACTCAATGGGTGGTTAACCTATAAAATAAAAGAACTTGAGCTTGAAACCCATGCTCCAATAATAATAATAACTTATTGTCATTTTATATTTACAAAAATACATTTCACACTTATGAAGACCAAACCTAGTTACACATTTTTCAACACCTCCTCCTAACTAGGGAGGTATTCATGAGAGGTACATGGTTATTATCAATCCGAAGAGATCTCATAAGAAGAGTTAGATTGGTAACCCATTTGTCTAGCATCATATTAACCAAAATTGTTACATAGAAAGGCCTTGACTAACATCTCTATCTCTCCACAAGATCAGAGCACAATGTTGGCGAGACCAATGATGTATAGATATCGTTCATCATTGTTTCCCAAGGTACACACTCCACCCGGGTTTTCACAGAGTATTAACTTCTATTAGGCTATTATTATCTTGGGCAGCTAATCCTCAAATAATATCGGTCTAGGACTACTCTTATCTCGAATGCCCTACCATATTCTCAAAGAGTATCGAATGTCAGATGGTTACTCAATCGTCCATTCTTTCTTCCCGAGTGGAAACAAGAATGTAGTGTATATCTCTCCCTCTCAATTAGGGAAGTCAAATCAACCAAACCAAGCTTGTCCCTTAAGTATACAATATTCTTGTTCGGAAGTGATTTCGTCAATATGTCAGCTACATGTTCATAAGCGGAGATATAACATAGCTGCAGCACACCATTTTGTACTAGCTCTCGAATATAGTGATACTTGTTCTTGATGTGCTTTGTCTTTCCATGAAACACTGGATTCTCATACAAACAAATACAACTAGTGTTATCACAAAGTATCACTGTAGGGTTCATCGACCCTTCAAATAAGACGTATAGCATCTTTCTTAACCATATTTCTTCTCTTCTTACTTCACATGTTGTAACATATTTAGCCGTAGCACTACCCAAAGCAACAGTATCGTTCTTTCTACTCATCCATGAGACCATGGATGATCCTAAACTGAAACACCCTCACGTAGTGCTTCTTCCATCCTGTTCACTACCTTCCCAGTCAGAATCTATATATCCAATCAATTGGACATCATTCCTTTTATCATATTTTAGACAATAGTTGATGGTTCCTCGCAGATATCTCAAAATAGGCTTTGCTACTATCCAATGATCATTCTTTGACTCCACTTGGAATAGACTAAGTCCATTTACTGAAAAACATATGTCTAGTCGAGTATTCACCAAGTACATCAATGAGCCAACAAGTTGTCTATACTTGGAAGGATCCGCAGGGCTTGATTCAAAACTCCTTAGTCTCTTCAAATTTGTGATCATCGGACTGGTCATAGGTTTATATTCCATCATGTAGAACTTCTTTAGAATCTTGATCACATACTTTCCTTGACCCAAATAGATTTCATTCGGTCCTTTCTAGACTTCTAGTCGCAAATAGTAATGCATCAACCCAAGATCCTTCATGTTAAATGTTGCTGCTAGATGCTTCTTACATTCTTCAATTTGACCTTCTACACCTGTCAAGAGAAGATCATCTACATACAGAATAATAGTTATAGGTTCATTATTTTCAACCTTAATATAGAGGTTTGAGTTAGCAGAACTTTTTGTGAAGCCTATTCTTTGTAGGTATGCATCCATTTAGCATACCATGGCCTTGGCTCTTGCTTGAGGCCATATAATTATTTCTTCAATCTGAAAACATATTCCTTCCTATATTTGACTTCAAATCCCAAGGGTTGTTCTATATAGACTTCTTCATCTATGGTGTCATTCAGAAACACAGTCTTGACATCCATTTGGTGGATTTTCCATCCCATCGATGCTGCCAAAGAGACTAATGATCGAATCATTGTATATATTGTTGTTGGAGAAAATGTGTCTTCATAGTTAATGCCTTCAAGTTGAGAGAAACCTCTAGCCACAAATCTTGCTTTATACTAATCTATACTTCCATCAGTGGCATGTTTGGTCTTATAGATCCACTTGGAGGTAACCATAGATTTGTCATCGGGCCTAGGTACGATCTCCCAGACTCCATTCTTCATTATAGATTGATACTCTTCATTCATGGAATCCTTCCATTCTCGATGTTCTACATCCTCTTCAAAGGTGGATGGTTTTGCTTCTATTAATTTTGTCATGTATGCAGCATACCCATAATATTTCTTGGGTCTCTTACTTTCTCAAAATGATCATTGTGTTCCCCATGACCTTCTACATCAAGTAGTGTGGATTTAAGCCAATTAGGTGTTTTCCTTGTTTCTGGAATGACCATGGGTTGAACAGGTTCACTAGGCCCTTCTTCTTCATGGTGTGATTCTTCTCCTTCCTTTTCAACTTCCTCCTCAAATATCAGAAGTTCTTCATCATCAGAATCTATAAAAAGTTATTTTGACTTCTTGAATTCTATACTCTCATCAAATATGACATCACAACTAATTTCAATGTGATGTCCATCTTTCATATAGATTCTATAAGATTTTCTATGAGTTACTATACCCAACAAATATACCTTTCATACTGGAAGGATCCATCTTATTTCTTTTGTCCTTTGGTATATGAATATGCACAGGACACCCAAAGATCTGGAGATGATCTACAGACGAATTCTTTCCAGTGAACACTTCTTCAAGAGTCTTGTTATCTAGATATTTGTGAGGACATCGATTCTGAATGTAGACCGTTGTTTTTGTTTCCTCTCCCCACAAAAACTTAGGTAGATCTTGATTGTGTAACATTGCTTTAACACTTTCTTCAATAGATCTATTCTTTCTTTCTACGACTCCATTTTGTTCAGAATTTTATGGGACTATCAACTCCCTCTTAATCCCAAATTCCTTACATAATGCTATAATCTCTTTGGATGTATATTCTCCTCCATTATCATATCTTATTATCTTGATTCTTCTTTCTCTAAGATTCTCCACTTCAACCTTGAATTCTTGAAAGTTTGTAAATACTTCATCCTTGGTTTTCATTAAGTAAACCCAAGTCTTTCTTGAATGACCTTATATGTATGTGACATAGTATAGATGGCCTTCAAGTGATTTTGGAGTCATAGGGCCACACACATCAAAGTGAATGAGATCTAAGATTTCGTTCGACCGCAAATCACTTCTTCCAAATGGTCTCTTGGTATTCTTGCCTAAAGCACATCCCTTGCAAACACCTTCATGGTCTTCCTTTATATTCTGGATTCTATCTACTATGGAACTTAAAGTTGGAATTATTTTGAAATGTAGATGGCCAAACCTTCAATGCCAAAGTTCACATGGACTAATCTCAATGTGAACTAGGGCTTGGTTTATAAGAGATATTAATCTATAAAGCCTCCCTTCTCAAATACCAATAACTTTAGCTTGATCTAAGCTTAAGTTTTTTCCCAAACAACTACTTTTCCATCAATGAACTCTACTCTATCTCCTTTGTCTTCTAAACTTGAAATAGAAAGTATTTTTTTGTAAAAAACTGGAACAAATAAAATGTTGTTGAGGTGGATGTTTCTTCCATCTTCAATTTTTATGGAAGTTGATCCAATTCCGTTCACAGGATATATTTTTTTGTCTCCAAGTTCCATAGAGTAAACGGATTTTCCTTTTGATAAGGTATTCAATCGATTGGAGTGGCTAGTCATTTGCCTTGATGCACCACTATCAATTACCTAGATGTCTTTGTCTTCGAATGTACTAGAGAAAGCCGAGAAGAGACATTCATCTCTTTCATTGATTGATGCTTTATTTGAAGAAAATAAGAAACTCCATTCTTCCTTGATACCTTTCTTGAGTTGGCTTGTCATTTTCTTAATGACCTTCTTTATTGTAGAGGAGATCTTCATGATGCCCTTAGAGAACCAAAGCTATGATACCATGTTGAGAATTCAATAGGGCAATGAATATGTTAATTCTCTTAACTTGATAATTGTTTTTGTTATATTTTACTTATTAGCTTTGTTCATTATTATTCCAATGTACAATACATCAAACATCTACCAAAATAGTAAGAACAGTGACAAAGTATATAGGCTACAAGCCAGGGCCAAAACCCCTCCTCTTGTGGGGAAAACCTGTAAATCTCTTATTTTATTAGATCTTTCAATTGAAGAATAACATGACCCAGAGAATCAGACAAATACCCTCCAATATGAAGTCTACCATGGCCTCTTGCTGCAATATCTTTGACCTCCCAGTAGATCTGAAATTCTACTCCCCGGCAACTACTGCAATTGTCATTGCTTCTCTAGGAGACTTTTATCTCCTTCTAATAGCCTTACTCTTGACTTTGCTTGCCTTGTCTTGAGTCTTAGGGCTATTAATATGCCCTAAGAGACCTTCTCTTTCCTTCCCTTCTCTTTTTCTTCCAAATCGAACCACGAGAGATCCCAGTGTAGAAACCCTAACTTTGAACTTCCCAAGAGAGATAGATAAGGCCTAGAAACACTTCGACTTCTTTGCACTTCCTTCTTGGACTTCTTCTTCTGCTTCTTCACATAAGACATGAGTGAGAGTGAGTAATCCAAGTGGAGGATGAGTTCCTTTATATATAGGCTTCTTCAATGGTGGATGTGGCTCTTCATGTAGGCTAACTTGACAGCTCATTAGGCCAACTTGAGCTTCAAGGTATTTTGACACTTTAAAGACAAAATAATTTTTTCTTTACAATTTACAATGTGCCCATAGGGTCTTCAATATATGACAATGACTCTTATACCTAGGAAAACCCATAGAAGCACTCAATGGGTGGTTGACCTATAAAATAGAATAACTTGAGCATGAAACCCATGCTCTAATAATAATAATAACTTCTTTTCATTTTATATTTACAAGAATACATTTCACACTTATGAATACCAAACCTAGTTACACATTTTTCAACACCCTGAGATGTCTAGGCAACTCATTTCCCTAGTTTCTTATCTGTTAGGATATTCCAATGATCAATGGGTAGATGAGGTTATTTTTGGTTTTTTTTCAGTCTTTTCTTCTGGCAAAAAACCATCCATCTTGTACAATTATGGTCAAATTATGTCTAATGCAATTCATGATCAGTTTTTAAAGTTTTGTGTTGAAGGTTCATTCAAGCACCAATCAGTTTTGATTTACCTATTCTTATATCATCAGTTAGAAAGGTTCAAGTTTCCTTTGTATAAATTGGATGCTAAAGGAAAACCATAATCAGTGATTCATTGGACCTCATTAGTGGGGAAAACCTCTGGAGAATTTTGTTTTAGTGATTTTGCCAATCAATTTTTGTATATGGAAATATGTTTGTTAAGTAGTGATGTCATTCCCAGAGTTTCAACAGAGATAAAGAGGATTGTTCATTTGAGTGAGTAGTCTAAAGTTGGATACTGGTATTTGTACCAAAATTTTACAGAAGTCGGGATTTATGGCTGTGAGCTTCCACCTTACAAATTACCAGTGTTCCTCCTCATGAGGATTTTTGCACTTGAATATATCAGTAAGATGATTAACATGGATGATGTGCATTTTGTTTCCAAAAAACATAAGGCTCAATTCAAACTAAATGCATAGGTTGGCCCATTCACAGCCAACACCAGAGCTGCAGATAAACAAAAAAAAAAATCAATGAGTTATTGAGGCAGATGAAATTTAGATTAAGTTTCAGCTAGTCATATGATCCATTAGGACAAATATCATCAATCACAATTGGTAAGAAGTTTGCACCATATGTTCACATTGTGAAACTTGAGATTGAACAATATGCAAACAAATAAGAATGGGAAGAGAATACACTACAGGAAGTTAAGGAGCTAGTTTCCAGTCAAATGGCACTGGTGACTCCAAGGATGACAGAAAAAGAATTGAAGAGACCGAGAGATAGTCTATCTCATGTTGGGTTGTGTTATATTCTTTCCACGCCTAGCCCCGGTAGTTAAACTGGGGGGTTAGAGGGGGGGTGAGCCCTTCCTTTGTTGCACCAATGCACAGCAGGGGGATCATGGGGGGGTAGCAAACCCCCCTACACGGGGGGTTTGAGGGGGGGCAGTAGCCCCCCTCTACAGGATCCAGGGAAACTCCCCCGGGAAAAAGCAGATCACAGTGGGTATTTTAAATTAATTGGTGACCATGTTATTTATCTAGTCTTGTATGTGGATGATATGTTTCTGGTTGGAAATGACAAAGAAATTATCCAGGATTTGAAGACCCAATTGTCCTCCAAATTCGGAATGAAAGATCTTGGTGTTGCAAACTATATTTTGGGCATGGAAATTAAAAGAGATCGGGCAAAGAGGAAGCTCTAGTTAAACTAGAGGAAATATGTCGAGACAATACTGCAGAGGTTTAATATGCAGGATAGTAAATAGGTGAAGGTTCATATTCATGTAGGTATAGAGTTATATGTTGAACAGTGTCCCAAGACACAAGAATAGGAAGAGGACATGTCCCGTGTTCCATATGCAAGTGCAATCGATAGCCTGATGTATGTGATGGTCTATACTAGACCAGACATTACACATGTAGTGAGAGTATTGAGCATGTTTATGTTAAAACCAGGGAAGGAGCAGTGAAGCAGGTTTTCAGGTATTTGTGTGGCACTAGTGATTATGGTTTGTGCTACCAAGGAAGACTAGGATTGGATAGAGTTTTGAATATATGTAGCTTTGTTGATGCAGACTGGGCTAGAGATATGGATCAAAGAAGATATACAAGTGGGTATGTGTTTAACCTATTTGGAGGTCCAGTCAGTTCGATGAGTAAGAAACAATCTGTAGTGGCACTCTCAACTACAGAGGCAGAATACATGGCAGCCACTCATGCAAGCAAGGAAGGAGTTTGGTTTTAGAGATTGTGTTCAAGTATAGGGTTAGTACAGGGAGCTATAAGAATATACTGTGACAGCCAAAGTGAAATTTTCTTGGCAAATAACCCTTCTTACCATTCAAAGACAAAGCACATTGATGTTCAATATCACTTTTTGAGGGATATGATAGATGAAAAAAAGGTGTTGCTGGTAAAGGTGGACACTTTGAAGAATACTATAGATGCATTGAAAAAAATGGTGAGCTTTGAGAGTTCTCTTGGTGTAGAGAAACAATGGGAATTGTAGGATTGGATAAATAACTAAGCTCTCCTGTGGCCCCCTGTGGAAAGAAAACAACAAGTGGGACATTGTTGGGTTGTGTTATATTCTTTCCACGACTAGCCCCAGTATTTAAACCAGGGGGTTAGAGGGGGGGCAGAGCCCTTCCTTCGTTGCACCGATGCACAGTGGGGGGGTCTTAGGGGGGGCGGTAGCCCCCCTTGTACAAGGGGTTTGAGGGGGGCGGTATTCCCCTCTATGGGTTCTGGAGCAGCGCCCCGGGAAAAAAAAATAAAAATAAAAATTGGACCATATATTAGGTGGGCGAACCTACCTATGGTTTTGTGCATGGTTTTCGCACATGATTTTGGGCGCAATGATTTTTGATCTATGGTATTTTGTAGATCCGGTCAAGGGAGCTACAGTTATGTTCTAATCCAGGGTTAATGGATTGGGGTTTATGGATGTTTTGGCATGTATATATATGCATTGTAACATTGAAAGGAACATAATGAAAAATCAATTTGCTAGCCTCGGTTTTGGGATCCAGGGGAAAATGTCTGTGTATATTTGTTTTATTTGTTATGCTCTCACCATTGTTTATTTTCTATTTTTTAGAATTCGTATCCAAGTAATTTCTGTACAAGGTTAAAACCTACATCTCCAACGAGATCAAAAATACAAAAGGCATCATTCAAGGTGTTTAAGAGGAGGAAAACCATAAATGTTGAAGAAGAATCCTCAGAAGCTCAAACTTCTGAGGAACCTACTACAGTTATACTTTCAGGAGAATATGCATTTTCATTATAGCAGATTGAAGAAACAACAATAGACTCCCCTTCTTCTCCTTCTTCTTCAAGGTAGCAAATTAGTTTTACAAAGTTCTTAGAGATGAAGAAGAAAAATGAAGCACTAAAAACATATACATATGCAAAGTTCTGGAAATAGTCTTCCACAACTCAAACTATGTTACTTTCTGCCTTAGGAAGTGAAAGAGGACAGTTCCAATTAGAATTTTTGGAACCAAAGGTCCCTATGCCTAAGAGTGTTGAGGATTACAAAACCTTTGTGTTCTCATTTGACACCAAACAGATACATCCTATTGATCAAATTGATCTTCACAAGAAAGTAGGAGAAATGATATATACATCTTTGACAAGTTCATCCATGGCAGCTTCTAAGCTACAAGCATCTCTGAATAATATTCATTCTCAATTGAAGCTCGAAAATATGTCTTCTCTAGAAAAGGATACAAAAATTAAGGGATTGGGGGATCTAGTTTTAAAATTAGGATTGAATTCTAAATATGTAAAGGTAGCTGAAGAAATAATTAAAATCAAAAATGAAAATATACGAGAACTATGGAAGCATCTGAAATTACCAACTACTGAACATACTCAAGCACAAGAAGTAAGTCAGATGGAGAAGGAAAAACGAAAACATGCTATGAATGATTGTAGAGCAAAATATACAAATTCAGAAGATGGAGGTAGAGATGGAAAAACTAATTAAGGAAAGAGAGATCCAAATCAACATTGGAGTAGGAACATCTATAACATCAACATCTACAGTGGCAGTGTCTACAGCAGAAACAAAGTCTACTGGTCAAAATCGAGCAGAACAATTATCTAAAGCTATGGGAGACTTATCATTAAATGACATGGAGATTGAAAAACTTAGACTTCAGTTGGAGAAGTCTCAACATAATAAGATAAAAGTTGATAATTCATATTTGGCCTAATATGCTCACCCGAGGTAGCTCAAGTTGTGATGGTTGTGGAATGAAGTCTCATCGAACCGGAGATCTTAGGTTCAAATTTTGTGTTACCCTTCGCCGTAGCAGGGTGAATATGGACATGCAAACTCAAAAATCAAAGAATCCTACCAAGCTATATATATATATATATATATATATATATATATATATATATATATATATATATATATATATATATATATATATATATATATATATATATACATATATGTAGATATATATATACATATATGTAGATATATGTATATATATATATATATACATATATGTATATATATATATATACATATATGTATATATATATATATATATACATATATGTATATATATATATATACATATATATATATACATATATATATACACATATATATATATACATATATATAGATACATATATATATTGTATCTGTTGTAGCTCTGATACCAATTGTTGTAGATCTAACCCGGAAATATTATAGATCTGATATCAAAACATATAAGATAATAGCAATAACCCAATAATAACAAGATCAAAATAGATAGAAATATATGAGAATGCAAATAAACCCAGAGATAATATGGAATGATTCTTTATTGATCAAACCCTTAAGGTAGGGCAACACCATACATTCACTCCTTAAGGAAGGAGAACACTCCACAAGCCATATGCCTGTTCATACAAGAATACTTCTCTTCATCTTCATATCTCTCCATGTGGAGTCTCTAGCCTCTATATAGGCCTCATACATACAATACCATGCATCATTACCATGGTTTCCTCATACCATCAACTAATACCATGGGCCCTCTACATTATTATTAACTACTTGTGGTCCCTTACATCACATGGGTTAACCGCCTTATTTATTACTATGGCCCATCCCATTATTACATTATTACCTTGGGTACCTCCCTTGGTACTCCATATTACCCCCCTAGGTACATAACATTCCACCCCCCTAAGCTTGTTTCATCCCCGAAACATGGGAAGAACATAAATAATAAGATCTACTCAAAAGAGTAGTCCACTGATACCATGCACGTGCATCTAGCCATCCAAGAGAAAGGTGAACCCTCGATCTCGCTGGTGCCTCGCTCGCTTGAGATGGAAGTTGACCGTGGCAGCTCTTCTGTGTTGATGTGTAGTAGGTGGATCGTCTCTCCTTTCTATCCATCATGTGACTACTTGGTTTCCATGATGGTTGTCGTGCGGGGTGATGTGGGTGATGATATGTTGAAGTTTTAACCCACGATGGCTTTTGCTTGACTTCATCTTGCTGTGGTGCCTGTTGTGGTGTCTTCTTTTTCAATATGACTTCAACCACTGAGCCCTCCTCTGATGTATCATCACCTGTAACCTTTTCTTCTACAGCCTCTGTTTGTGTTTGATTGTCGATCATCAAAGGCTCATCATCTGATATGTCAGTCCCTTGAACATCTTCTGCTTCCGCCTCCATGTGCTCTACCTGTTTATGGATGGAAATATCCTGTAATGTAATTTTCTTCTTTTTATACCATAGCTTTAGGAATTTCTTCTGCACATTAATATTGATAGTACCCACGGATTCCATCCAAGGATATCCCAAAACAACATCCATATTATCCATCTCTAAAGCATAAAAATCACCATGCAACACATATTTATCCATAGAAATCTTCAAATCCTTGTACACTTGAACATTCTCATTATCAACCTATGTATGTTCAATTTGTTTTGCTGGGACTTGCAATTTTTTTGCCAAATTGACATTTATGAGATTTTGCTTGCAACTCGGATTTATAGACACAATGATTTTCTCCTTCTGAATCAATCCATGAACCTGCAATAAGGAGACACCCGTAGCAATTAACCCTTTATGTGTCTTATTCTCCTTTTTTCTAGCCCTAGACCATTTGTCCAGAAGGACTTTTTCATATTCTGCATCTGAAAGTTTGGTCACCTGCTGGTGGTCAAGTGATAACCACCAATTTTTAGCCTCATCTCTCATATTACATATTATTGGAATCCTCCAATATTTCCCATGTGTAGACTTGGATCTTTGTATGAATTCTTCAATAGTAGGACCATCATCTTTCCCTGTAAAATCTAGTATCTCCATGAAGAGGGTTTGAGAAAAATTTCTCACTTGGCGAAAATTTAAAGTGGCCACAGTTTAGTCAATATTGCTTAGAATCTTTATTATAACCTGTTTTTAGAAATGGAATAACCATTCTGCATCTGCCCATGTGATAGAAATCCTGATTCAGACACTAGAATTTCAGATCTGCGCTGCTACTCTCCCGGCGTCACCCAAAATTTCTGCAAAAAGAGCTGATTTTAAATCAGCGATATCTCCCTCATCCGGACTCTGATTCGACTGATTTTTTTTTTTGAAATCATGTGTTTTTTCACAAAGATTCCAGATCTACAATTAGATCTTGCAGATCTTGCACCAGGAATTCTAGATCTGCGCCGCAAAACTCGCTGCCCTGAAAATTGTCTGCAACCCCACTGATTTTTAGATCAGCGATATCTCCTTCATCCATACTCCGATTCAACTGATTCTTTTTTTGAATTTGGGTAATTTTTCACAAGGAATACAGATCTGTAAGTATATTCTACAGATCTGGCACCAAAACGTACATATCTGATCTGCAATTTCGCCACCCAAAAATCCCTGCAAAAATAAAAAAAATTCCACGGTTTGCCCAAGAAAGTGCTCTGATACCACTTGTTGTAGCTCTGATACCAATTGTTGTAGATCTAACCCGGAAATATTATAGATCTGAAAAATCCCTGCAAAAACGAAAAAAAAAATTCTCCACGGTTTGCCCAAGAAAGAGCTCTGATACCAATTGTTGTAGCTCTGATACCACTTGTTGTAGATCTGACCCAAAAATATATGAGAATGAAAATAAACCCATAGATAATATGAAATGATTCTTTATTGATCAAACCCTTAAGGTAGGGCAACACCATACATTCACTCCTTAAGGAAGGAGAACACTCCACAAGCCATATGTCTGTTCATACAAGAATACTTCTCTTCATCTTCATATCTCTCCATGTGGAGTCTCTAGCCTCTATATAGGCCTCATACATACAATACCATGCATCATTACCATGGTTTCCTCATACCATCAACTAATACCATGGGCCCTTTACATTATTATTAACTACTTGTGGTCCCTTACATCACATGGGTTAACCACCTTATTTATTACTATGGCCCATCCCATTATTACATTATTACTTTGGGTACCTCCCTTGGTACCCCATATTACCCCCCTAGGTACATAACAGTATATATATATATATATATATATATATATATATATATGGATTGATATAAATTCAACCATAACTGAACTTTGGACATCCATTGAAATCATTTTTGAATAGGAGGGGTTAGTGCAAAAGTCAAAGGCAACCATTACAAAGATTAAAGAATATTTAGATCACAAGCCAGGGGAAGCTACCAGAATAATCAAAGTGTCGAATTATAAAACAAAATAAGAACTGGAGTTTGGAATTGAAGACATGATTGTTGCAGTCCTAGAATTAAGAAGGGTTTTGACAAAAGGAAACTTAATGTTCCAATTAGAAAACAAATTTCAAAACTTGGAAGTACAAGTTAAAAAGTTTCATAAAAATTTCAATGTTTTTTGCCATAAATGACTTCCATATCTACGAGATTCTAGTGGCCAATTGATTCCACTAGAAAATTACCAACATAGATTGCATGAGATAGCAGCAGATAGAACCAAGTTTGCAAAATTCAAAGGGATGATCAGTGGTAAAGCATTCCTTGAAGGCCTTGAATTTGATCTTTTTATTCAACATGAAATTCAACATTTATTTATTACTAGGCCAACCTTTGAGAAATACACAGAAGTCGATGAGGCATATAGAAAAGTAATAAAATTTTCTATCCCAAATGATAAAAGATGGGATAAATTACTTGAACTCATCGAGTAAAATAGAATGCACAAATTTATTAATCTGTTGCAGAGAAAGAAGGAGAAGAAAGCAAGAAAGGAGCAGATAACAAAAAATTTAGTTTCCAATAGCAGTCGTCAAATAATAGCCTCAAATTGTGTGTTGATTATTCAACTCAATTTAGAATAGCTATTTATGTGTTCTATTTTTGTAATATCTGTTGAAATATGGCAACAAGAATATTCCAATTTAATTTTTCCTTCAATTAAATTGTGAATTGAAATCGAATTTAGTATTAACAGCTACTTGGAAATAATTAATTAATTTATTTTGAATTAATTAGTTGGAGAATTCAAGTTAGAAGTCTTTCTAAAGTCATGCAAGAGTTATCCCTTAAATTAAGGAGATAAGATTGAGTTATATTTGAGTTGTAATTAGTTAACTCAGTTTATTGAGTTAAGTCTAGTTAAATTAGTTCCAAAATGTTTGAGGAACTAATAGTGAGTTAACAGTCAGTTGATGCATTAATGCACCCAACTAGTGCTACTCCAGTTAACTAAATATTCCCTCATCAGAAATTCATGCATGTTTATTCTGAGAAAGACCCAGTTGAGATTAATGTTCAAGGACAGTGTACTATCAGTTGCGTGTGTTTTCTCATGGAGAAAACTCATGAATGCAATCAAGGATTCATCCTTGAGGATTGCGTAGTTTTGAAAGTGTGGTTGATTTTTCACTTGGTAAAAGGCAAATCATCCACAAGGAACAGCACAAGGAAATAGGAGCTTGGAGGGCAAAGAGGAAGGTTTGAGAGAAGCCAAGATTGCCTATGAGCATCTATGAGGATTTTACTAAGAGCTGGCTAGCTGTGAGAGCTAAGGCTTTGTATAATTCCTATGTATTTCCACCATGTATGATAATACAATAGTGTGGGGTTTTTAGCTGAGGCTTTCCCCAAAGTATTTTCATGTGTATTGTGCCATTGATTCTTCTTCTTCTAGTTATATTTTTCAACTCGATCTTTAAGCTTCCGCAAATTCATAGTAGAAGTAGGTTATAGTATTATGCTTTGATTTATATTGCATGATCGGGTTAACCTATCACAGATTTTCTGCAATATCGAAATCATTTTTGGATAATATTTCATTTTGCAGTAAATTTTATTTCGGATCTAGATATTTTTGAATTACACACTATAAGTATTTTGTATTTCAAAGAAGGAAGGGTTGAACCCTTGTGATGATCCAGTGACATCATTGTAATACACTGAAATATTTCTAAAGATAATCAAAGGATTTTGGATTCATTCTTAACAACTTTTGTGTCCATCTGAGTTTTTCCAATTATTCATTTATGTTTTCCATAATTTAATTATGCATATTTTCAAGGTAACATAGGAGTTAGGGTAAGGCTAGATTGAGTATCAATTTCCTTGACATCCCACTGCAAAGCTATAATCATTAAAGAGTTTAATTAACTAAAACTATCTATTTTAGTTAATTCCTTTGTATCTTTTAATTGTTTCCTCATGTCATCTATTGAACATATATTGTTTGGCCGTAGAATTTTTCTGCATGCATCAATAGTATTTGATTGGTTAAATATTCAATATGGATGTTTGATTATCACATATTTTCTTTAATTATTCTTTCAAACTCAACTTAAATATTTATTCTTGTTATGAATAAAAATCATCCCTTTGAGATTCTCAGAAATATTTGGATTTTATAAGTGTTAAAGGTTTAGCACATTGGTCATCCAATTCAATTAAAACCTTACTTAGATGCTTTGGCACAATTCCCAAACCTAGAACTGTCTACAAAGATACAACATCATATTGGCATCATTGTCAGGGAAAGAAGTTTGAAGTTTTTCCCTGGGACAACAATCAGACTTGCCTCTTAATGGTGAATAAGAGGTCAACAGGATAAAATCTTTCACCTGGCAACTCCACTGGTTAAATCTAGCTTCACGCAAGCATACCAGATCTCATTCAGATCCTAAGCTTTTCTCTCCTTTATCAAATCCAGAGAGACTTGTGATAATTGCATCTATTAGATGTAGATTAGAAGCATCCACTTTTGTTCCTACTTCTCTTCCACCTGAAATACCCTCACAAATTGAGCCTTTTCAATCAAATCCAATACCTATCGAATTATTAGATATACCACCTAAAGTATTAAAACTACTTTCTAAAGGAGTAGATCTTCATTCAGGACTACTATTTCATCAACTTGATACCTTTGAGTTTCCTGTTTCCCTTTCTGAACCTTCTAATACCGAAACAGATCCTAACCTTCAAACACCATAATTAAAACCAGTTGATTTCATTCCTTCCTTCGTACATACCCATCCTTTATTTTCTCCCAAGTCTGAAGAGGAAATTAGCATTTATACCATTCCTTTGGCCTTTGAATATCAAGATAAAATCATACATGTAGTAAATAAAATAGTTCTCCATCCTCATTTTTTCCAAAAGCCTAAACCTCCATCACAACCATCTTCAAGCAAAGTTGTCTCCCAAAAACAGAAAGTTCCATTACATTACCAAATGGTTGGATTTAGGCTAATTGTAACAGTTAGATACACAGCATTAGTGCTTCCACCAACTTCCCAACTTCACGATTTTCCAAAGGGGTATTTGAAACATTTGCCCATATTCAATGGAGAAAATGGACCATCTTCAGAAGACCACTTGGTTGCATTTCTTGATTTTGTTGATAACATGAACATTGAACAAGAGGATGTTTACATCAGACCTTTTGTTCAATCATTAGAAGGAAATGGCAGGATATGGTTTAGACAACTACAAGCAAATTCTATAAACTCATGGGCTTAATTAACCAACATCTTCAATAATCAATGGGGAATTAAAAAGGATCTTGTTTACTATTTATAATAATTTGAATATTTGAGAAGAAACCCTGGTGAGACTGTTGCAGACTTTATTAAGAGATTCAATAATATTTACAACAAAATGCCACAAGATTGTAAACCCCCAGTCACTGCAGCTAAATTTAGATTCTCTAAAGCATTTGATGATGATTTTGTTGTAATTCTTAGAGAGAGAAAGTCTAAAACCTTAGCAGATATGTAGACTAGTGCAATTGAAGTGGAAGCAAATAGGTCAACATCCAGCAAATTGAAAGCAAAGGTAGAAAAGGCTAAAAGGAAAATAAAATCCAAAGAGGAAAGTACTTCATCATCAAAGACAAAAGATGAAGAACATAAAATTGATAAAATAACCTCTTTGTTAATAAATATGTCTAATAGAATTTCAATAATGGAAACTCAACCGAAAGTAACCCAACAGGTTTCAAATAGACCTCCAGTCCAATATAGAAGACCTTTTCAACCTCATATTTTGCAAGGAACAAATATTGATCAAAAAATTCAACCTCCATTGATGATTGATGACCAAGACCCTGATGAAGTTGTTCTTATTGTTATTGTTATCACCCTATAATTTAACCTCTATGCTGGGAAGGTTTATAGGGGTAACCACAAGCCTCTTCGGATTAGAAACTGGTCCTTTCTAACTGGAGGGGGCTCCCTCATTTGAAAATGTCCAAATATAAAAGGAAATATAATACAGTGACATATTAGAGACCAAATTGTTGTGTGTGGAGCATGATTGTTCAGAGGTCTTTGTTTCAGTCGGATGTATACCCCAGGAAGTTTTGTACACCCCTCCACGCGGGGGGGTGCGGGGGGGACTTTTCCCCCCGTGGGGATCTGGGGGGGTCCATCCCCCCCGGCTGGGGGGTCTGGGGGCCAGCGGTCCCCCGACGGGGGCTCGGGGGCAGCGCCCCCGAAGCCAAAAATAAATGTAAAATTGCCTTGTAAAAGTATAGTAATTTCTAGTCAATCTGGGCCATTCATTAGGCGGATGATCTGATGGTAGAACTTATGTTTAGTTTAGGGTTTTTTGCCCTAGAAGGAAACCCCTCTCTTTGTATGAGGGCATTGTATTTGAGACTGTGTGATAGATGTGTATTCTGTGAGCGAGAAACAGAGAGCTGAGACTGTGAGAGAAAACAGAGGATATTACAGCGAATTTGCTGTAGGTTGTATCTATTCATTTTGCTGGATAATAGAAAGGAAGGACTGGCTGTTCAGGGTGGACGTAGCCCAAACTGGGTGAACCACGTATATCTGTGTCTCTCTTGTTTTGTGCATTTTCTGTGTTTATATTTCTGCAATATTTTATGTGTTCCATTGCTCCGTAATATATAATTTTCTAACACAAATCTGTATGGATAATTTGATTGAAATAGTGATTGAAAAACTTGAGGGGGAGGGCCACTATATGAGACAACCATTCAGGTTCTAACACAAGACATCAGTGCATGGATGTAAATCTATTATGACAAAGGAAAGGTGGATATGTCTCTAGGTTGCAACATATGAAAAATATATTGAATGAACTCTAAAGAAATAATAGAAAACATGATGGTATTTAACCATGTGTATAATGGCCCACATGTATGATAATGGAAGTATTGGATGTGGTTTATTTTTTCTCTTGCAGGCACTGTGTTTTTTGTTGTACATGACCATATTTCAGTTTTATATATGTTGCGTTAAAATGTTTTTTTATTTTCTGTTGAGAATGCAACAAGATGATGGAGCTTAGTGGAAAGGAGTCACCTTCACTAAGTGGGCCCGCAGGCCAATTATGGCGCAAAGTCTATTTTTTTATCACAGCAGGAGTGATCAGAGTCTATTTTTAGACTGCTAGTCAAAAATAGAAAAGTCAAATATTATTATCTCATAATAATATTTAGACTATTATAAACTTTATCTTATTCTCTTGGAGCACTTCAGTTTGAGCTATAGATGTGGCACATGCAGCTTTCAGAAGGAAATATGCTTTCTTTGTGGGTCAGTTGAGTTTTTGCATGCATGACTTCAGTTAGAACTCAAGCAGTTGAGTTTGGTGGAGTTGATTGTGGAGTTGATGGAGTTGTGTTCAGTTTGACTTGGTTAAACTATTTGTAATTAGTTTAAATGCAAATAGACTAATGATGAGTTGTTAAACTAATTATTAACTCATAAAGCAACTAAAGAATACATTAGTTAACTCAGTTGCATGTCAGTGCATGTACAGTTCAACAGGGACAGGTGTTAGAGGATGAGATTGCTATCAGTTGTGACTATAGTTGTGCATGAGGATTTGCACAAGCAATGTATTGAGTATGCCAATGAGTATTGCATTGATTTGCCCAGTAGAATAGCTTGTGCTCACGTGGTTTCCAGTGTGAGTGATTCTTAGCAGGTTTATGCAATAGAGGCAGGCAAAGCAGTGGACAAGATTTGAACTTGTGACTTGTTTAAGTCTGAGATGGTTTGTGTGTAACAAGTGGAGATAGTGTTGGATACTTGTGAGGAGTATTGACTATGTAATGTTACATGTTCTCAATCATTAATATACAGATAGTGTGGGGTTTTCAGTTGTAAGCTTTCCCCGGGTTACATACTGTGTTAATGTGTGCATGCTATTGATGTTTTATTGTTATTGATGCTGCTAAATTGATGATCAACATAGAGGAGCTTATGTATTGTGTATGTATTCCGCAATAGTACATGATCGGCATAATCTCCATTGAATATGTGTTATGATTCAAAATTTCTACATGGTATCAGAGCTGTTGATCATCAGATCTACTATTCAGGAAGTGTTTACATTCTATTTCTTCAGGCAGAGTCTGTAATCGGGCTAGGTAGCCTCTGGATTCATCCTTCCTTGGGAAGGTGAGATATCTGGTAAAATCCCATACAGTCAATCTCTATACGAGAAATATTTTGTTCTCACGAATCTTAGATCTGAGGCGGTTGAGTTTGGAGCTGGTGGAATTCGAATTTGCAACAGTGTTTTCTTGGTGTTAAAGAAGCAATGTCTTTCAACGGATTGTGATTGGAGTATGCTCTTGAGGGCAGCTCAAACTATATTGCATGGAAGGATAGGATGGGGGCAGTATTGGATGATAAAGAGCTGAAGGATTTCATAGAAGCTGATGTCCCAAAGCCCACTGATGCTACTCAAGTTGATGCTTGGCAAAAGAAGACAGCGAAGTGTCGAAGGATTTTGTTGGAGGGTGTGAAGGGTCACATTGTGTCCAGCCTGCATGGAAAGACTTCTCCACACTTGATGTGGAAGGATTTAACAGATCTATTCCAAAGAAAGAGAGATCAGGACTTTGTCAATGGTCGGGAGAAATTTCCAGGATGGGAAAAACTGTGGTCAAATCTTGTGCAGGAGGAGATCAGGTGGAGTACCAGGGACGGATCTTCATCAAATGGAACTGATGAAGAAAATTGTGCTTTGGCTGCCAAAGCAAAGAAGAGGAAGAGAACAAAATCTTCTCAGTCTGGTGCGAAAGGCAAGAAGCAGGACATGTCCAAGGTGAATTGTTTTCACTGTCACCGGCATGGACACTATGCCACTAATTGTCCACAGAAGAAGAAGAACAAGCAAGCTGTTGGATCTGCAGCAGGAGAGGCCCTAGCCTCACACTTTGAGCTTGATTTTTCATTGATCGCATGCTTGCTTTAAAGTGTGATGGGATCGGTGTGGTTATTAGACTGTTGTGGAGGTGAATCCCCTCTGCAGACAGAGGTGATCCCTACTAGTCCAAATAGGGTCTAGTAACAATCAAACAACGCTAACACGCAGGTTCCTAATTGCAAATTAAAGACCGATTATGAAGGCCTACCTGGATTCCAACGCTAGTACTTGTAGAAGAGTCGACACCCCCATTCCTTTGCTCTGGCTGGTCACAGTCCTCACGATCCTCGTGCACGGACACCTGCACATGCAAAGAACGATACAAACACAAGCATAAAATCCAACATATGCAACTATATATCAATCAGAAAGGATGTAACTCAAACACCATCATAAAGACAATAAGAGTGGAACCATAATGATAGTCGTCTATTATTGATAAACAAAGAAGAATACAACCATAGTTCTGACGTCAAATCCTTCTCAAGAGGGTCCAGCCAGCAAGTTCCTCAAGCATTCACCCTTGAAGGTAGATCTCCCAAGACAAATCTCTCTCTCCCACAAGTTTACACAAGATCAAAACACTTCACAACCTTCCTTAAGCTCTCTAACAATCCCACACTTGTCACACTAGCTACCTATCAAGCTCACACACTATCAGCAACACTCCAAACACTATGAATTCCAAACTAGCAGCTCATAGCAATGGTGGAGGCTTAAATAGGAGGAGTCTCCATGAATGGTGGGAGGATGAGCTTATCTCCAAGGAAGGTGGCTCAAATGACGAAACAGACATGCCAGAGAAGGGAGGGCGACATATACAAGGCCAACAACTAGGTCTGGAGTCATCTGGAAGGCCGACTGTTAGAACAAACACGCCCAGATTGGATCATCGCGGGTGCATAACTGTACTGGAGCGCTGACATCGCTACTGCATAACGAAGAAAGTCATGTCAGCGCGATCAAATATAAGCAATAGTCGCGCTGTCTCATGAAATTCGAACATCGCGGGAATCACGTGTACTTCCGCACTGGCAGCGCGTTCGGTCTGTTTTGGAGCGCTCATTAGCGCGTTTATTTTTATAACGGTTGCGATGATAGAAAAACTTTGGCAAAATGGGTCATTTGGCAACATCAGAGAGCATGAGCATGATTGATTTGGACTCATGACACAGTAGGAAGACTGATAGGAAGACAGTGACAAATTACTGTGTAACAGATGCCCCCTAAAGCATGAAGCCCGAGAAAGTGGGAGGGGTGAAATGCTTTATGAAACTGACTGAACTGGAACACCACCAGGAAGAACCTGCACGCAAGTACAACTGATATCTCTGATAATCAATTACATGTAGTCTAGGCATGGGCGCAGCCATCCAAAAGACATACGAAAGAGGTCTGTGGTATGGACGCAGCCACCCAACTAATGAGACCGTGATGATAATAAAGGTATGGTAGCAGCCATCCATGAAGACTCAGGTATGGGCACAGCCATCCATAAATGAGTCATATAATGATCATAATAATCCACAAAACCGCAACCTGGATCTTAACAGACAAAATCCAGGGTCTTGCGCTCCATCTCGATCCGAACAAAGTACAAGTTCAAGCATGTGAATATAGGAGTTGAAGTCGAACATGCAAGAACATCGTCTGATTACCAGTCAATAATGAAAACTGTTAACAGACGCGAGAGGTACCACCAATAATGACAATGGTCCTCAAGGTACTATAGGTACAATCTACGGCGTGCGAATCAGTGAGCTGGCGTCGAACACCCGCAGAATCATTCGATCGGAGGCCAATGATGAAAACCTCGCGTCGAACACGAAGAACCTGCCATTGAGGCATGCAGGCTCCAAGGCACCTGAAGGGAGTCTCTAGGTCAACTTCCTGGATAATGAGCTGAAGTCGACAGGAAGTAACCTTGATCGAAGGTGGGCCATAATGTTTCCCACATCATCGACACGAGACAGAGAAGGATAAGATATTTTGCATGAGGTATCAGAGGGAGGTTGAGTATTCTGCAGAGGTCAACTTCTCTTGAACATATCGGCGGCACAACAGTGGACTTGGCAGTATTTGACATTAAATGATCAAGGGTCATGGTGACAAGGCAATGAGTAGATGAGAGGTCAAACAGGATAACCCAAACCCACGGAAGCAAGTGTGAAAAAACAAGATGAGATATCCCCACCCAGACACGAATGCAGACAAGTGCCATGTTCAAGAGCGACATACTACCGACACGACAATGTTTGTGGTTCCATTTCCCCACCATTGCTGGCGAGTACCCCGGTTATTCTTGATGACAAGCTTGACGGGGATAGCATATGCTTGAAAGGCATCATCCGATGTCATTAAGTTTTAACGAGTCTGACAAAGGAAGAACTCGGCGTCTTTTCCTGTTTAGAGAGTCTGAAAAGACAGCAAAAAAGTGAACTCCAGGGGGGTCCTTTTTCGTAAAGTTGTGTCTCTCGAGCCCGAAAAAGTATAAAACAATGCCCGAAAGAACCGCCCAACCAGTATGATCGAGGAGTACTTTTTGTAAGTAGTGACTTCGACCCGAAAAAGTAAAAAGTGGTTAGAAGTACGTCGTTTTGTAGCCAATAACGAGCTCGAAACGACAAAAACCCGGCGATCTTTTTAAGTTTAAACGGTCGAAAAAAGAGCTTAAAGGCGACCGCCTCTCACTTCTTTTAACGAGTTGAGAGGGAGACTCGGCTATCTTTTCTTATTTCACATCGAAAAAGAGCTTAAAGACGACGTTTCGGGACCAAGTGCGTATAGAACTGTCGTAATTCCACCAGCTGAGATCCTGCACAAGGAACACTGCACGCGTAAACCCGTTCGAGATAATATAGACAATGTGCATAAAAACATAGTAAAAACGATATCGGAACCAAGCATATAGTAAAAACCATCATAAAAACCCATATTTATGAAAAATAATATTTAATTTTTAAAAATTACCATAAATAGGGGGGGTAAACAAAAAAAATTTACCATTGTTACCATTGGAGCTTTGTGGAGCGACTTGGAGCATTGAGGTTGACGAGCAAAATTCCACCCCGTACGTGCATCATCCATCCTTAAATCAGTTCCAGGTAGATACATCTTGCCCTACGCTCCATTTTGAAGTCTTTTTCCTGCATTTTAACGGTGGGAAGTGGTTGTTTGAGCGTATTTTTTGAAACGCATTTCGCTCTCGGTCAGCGCGGATTTCCCTATCGGGACCGTGCTGATCGATAAAAACTTCCATAGGCCACTCCCGGATCAGCGCGGAAGAGTGATGTACTTCCGCGCTGACTCGGAAAAAATAACAAAGGCGCCCATAATCAGCGCGACTGTTTTAAAAACAGTCGCGCTGACGCCGCGCAACAAGTTTTTTGGTAAAATTAACGTATGGAACTTTGCAAGGAGGGTGCTAATGAGATTTTTTGATTATGCAGGGTATAATGGCGTTCGTTTGGTAGGAACGTGCTCACGATAACGATGACATAGCGGCTTTTGCCGATGCTGGGTGCCGAAATGCATTGCGGGGCTTCGGGTTGCTTAAATTCTTCTTAACTCCACGCCTGCGAGCACAGCCTGACCTTTTGGAACTCTTGATCAGGGCCTGGAATCCCACTAATGGGAAGTTCGTTATCCGAGGCTGAGACATTGAGTTTGATTACGCAGACATCTACTTTTTGACCGGGTTGTCACGGCGAGTTGAGAGGCCTATTCTGGAGGGGCAGTGACCTGGTGGTGATACTTTAGATACGCTGATGGCTCAGGTGTGCCCACGGGCCCGCAAGTCGCGAAGCAGAAAGATAGCAATTCCTACGGTGGAGGACATCATCCTTCGAGTTGTGCTCTTCATGGTGACACGTGCAGCGGGCTCCCAGGCCCAACACGAGGCCTCGAAGACCCATCTCCGACTGGCTCTCGAATGCTTGAATCCTACCATATTTAATTGGGCAGAGGCAGTAGTGGCAAACATGAAGAGACAACTGACCAACTGCCATCGCGGTGAGACGAAGCAGTTTGGCTATGGATCGATCTTACTCCCGCTCATGCTGGAGCGGGTGCCGGCATTGCAACTGCAGGATATGGTTTTGGACCCACCTAGGCCTCGTGAGACGAGGGCCACACGATGGGGCCATGTCATGCCACGAGGAGGTGGCAGTCGACCAGTGGCATGGGGGGTATACTTCCGAGAGTGGTTGGAGCGGCAGACTATCTTTGTGGAGGACTGGCCGTATGCCAGCCTAGACTTCCGTGGAGACCCAGACATGCTGCTGCCTGCTGGAGAGCAGTGGGATGACGGTGGTAAGACACTTGATCTCATTTTTTGATTTTTTATTTTTATGATGTTTTTGATTTTTTCATGTACATGTCCTAATGACGAACACTATGGTATGTAGATGTAGGACCAGCGAGACCCCTCGGCCTGGCTCTAGAGGCGCAGAGGGATGTCCAGGGCATTGGAGCTCTAGCCCTGGCTCCTCCGGGGGATGATACGATGGATACCGTGATACGGAACCTTGAGGGCTTGCTGACAAGGATTCCAGATTACCTGGGGATAGAGGAGGTCCCCATAGCGTCCCAGATCCATACAGTGGGAGTAGAACCTAGGATGCACCGCCTTTTGAGGCGGGTGGCACAAGCGGCTGTGTAGTATAGGGAGCACAACCCGCCACAGTAGATATCTAGGTCTTTATTTCCTACTGGTGATTTTTTGAGAGACATGTGTCTCAGATGTACAGAGAACACAGGCCCTATCTAGACATGTACACTTATTTTTGAGCGCCTTGGTGCGCCACACAATATATATATATACCCATTTTGGATGGATCTTTTACATGTGATGATGTTTTTTATATGCTATGCAAATGTCTAACACAAATGTAATCTAATGTATCAGTTTCATAACACACGACCCACATATTTTATTTTTATGCAAGCTTAAAAGCACACATGACAACAGATATGCAAACTATGCTTGGAAATGGATTTTATTTTATGCAAACTAAAAATCACACACACACAACACACCTGTTAAAAACACACGTATGTACAAAAAATAGAGTGCGCGCATGATACTCGTTCAAGTCAAGCCCATTTCGGGACTTACCCTTTTGCATCGCTGTGTGACCAGCCTAGATAGTGTAGGCATCGTCTCGGCCTGTTTCGTAAAATGATCAACGACACTGATGATCTGCCCATGCCCCCCGGCCGAGCGAGGGTTACCGGCTAGATAATCAATGCCCCCCTGGGCAAAGGGGCCGAGGGTAGCGACAGTGTGCAATGGGGAATCAGAACGAGTGGAAATCAAACCGACCGAGGCAAGATTCGGAGGTGGGAGTGAGAAGACACCCATGAGGGCAGGGTCTTTAAAGAGCTTGGCTCCCACATTCTCTACAAGAATGGAGGTATGCTCCACAAAAGGCACGTTACCTTCGGAAGAGGAAGCGAAGAAGGAGAGCTGGTCTACCGTGACAATTTTCCCCTGATGAGGGAAACGAATGACACGAAAGAGGGACGAAGCCATGGCACGCATGGCATATGTCCAGCTTTGGCCCAAAAGGAGGTTGTAAGTAAGGTTAGCATCGACAACTTCAACTTCCAATTCAATGGTCTTCCCTTCCAAAGTAATTGGCAATCGTTGGAGGATACCGTAAGGGCGAGATTCTCTTCTGTCAAAGGCTTCCAGTGTCGTAGGAGACTGGCTTAGCGTCGGAGAACCAATAGCTTTCCAATAGGCAACAGACATGATGCAAGTCGAAGCACCTTCATCAATGACTGTACGATGAATCGTTTTAGTGTTGATAATGACCTATATGAGGAAAGCAATTTGGTGAGGCAGTCTCGACGTATGGCCTTTGAGGTCAAAAGAAATCAGATCCGAGTCAGCCGGGTCTATGCCACCGATGGTCGATAGCAAGGACTTCCTTTGGGAGGGGCAGCTCTAGAGCACTTCTAAGGTGGACATAGCAGATGGAGCCTGAGCTAAGTCCTCAACGATGCTGTATTGCTGGGCAGCATGAGCATTAGGGTTGTAAGAAGACTTCCGGAGTACACCTTTGGGAGGGGTCGGATGGGCGTCTCAGTGCTAGGTCTCTCGATATGGAGTGGACCAGAACTGGACGGAGGAGCGCTGGAGGGGACCTCAGGCCCTTTCCCGGCGGATGACGGATATTCCTTTGCTCCAGTCGTAATATGAATGGGAATCGTTCCAGCCATGAACACTTGGGAACCAAAGGGAGAAGAAGACGAGGATGGGTTAGCCACCATTTGCGTTTGCTGACAGGGGAAAGGTTCTTTCAGAACCGTAGGAATCTCAGGGGCGCCTTTCAATAAACGACTAACCTCGGACTGCCTTGGGTAGTCTTTGGTATAGTGATCCTCATCACAGATAAGACAAGTATACTTTGGTTTACGTTTGGCCCCTTCCTCGGGTGGAGGTTTAGGGGAGTCCTGTCTGGGCTGCTCAGATTTATCCTTTGCTTTCCCCTTCTTTTTTCCTTTCGAGGATTTATCTGCCGTGGTGGACTGGATGGCGTTAACCTCGGAAGTATTTCCAGAATTAGATTGACCCTGAGAAGTGTTTTCTTTTGAAGCATCCGATTTTTGCTTCTCAGGGTTCACAGATGATTTCTTTGAAGATGTATTTATAGAGCCAATAACACCGTCAACAGATGGCTTTGGCGGAGCTTTGGATGTTTCCGGGTCTCGGGGCATCTAGCAAATAATCATATAAGGTACCTGACTAAGAATAAACTAAGTCAAGGTACTGAGCACGCGCGATAGCTTGCTCTTTAGTTACACAAGCTCCCATAGCAATGTCTTGCGCAATTGCAAGGACAAAGGAGGTTGTAAACCAATCGGTCAGGAGCTGATCAGGAACCCAGAACTTGATCAAACGATGATGCCGTCTCCATTCATGTATATGATCGGATATATGTGTGGTCGTTTCCAGTTTAAGAGACGTAAGGAGATGTGTCCTTGTCTCATACCGAATGGGTAACTGAAAGTGAGTTAGAAATTCCATTGCCAACGAGTTGAAATCTTGAAAGGATCCGCGATTCAACTCAATGTACCACTTAGCAGCTGAGCCGGTGAGAGTCCTTTGGAAAAGGCGGAGCCGGATGGAATCATCAAGCCACGAGTTTGACGAACACCAAAGGTGATAAGTCATGACGTGGGCTTGAGGGTCCTCTCCAGCTTTGCCATCGAATTTGGGACAATCACTGGGTATCTTGGTTGGAATTGGTGGCCAGTATGGATTATGAAGAATGGGATCATTAGTCAATTTGGACACATCTGGCAGTTCCAATGTTGCTAAGAAAGTTAACTGCGGATTGAAGGACATCTGTGGCCGTGGATAAGAGGTAATACCAGAGTTCCAACCAGGTGGCAGTTGCCCCCATGGACTTTGTCCGGACGGGCTTGGCCCATAAGGGTTCTACCCATAGGGATTCTGTCCATAGGGGTTCTATCCATTAATTAGCAACTTGACTTGCAGGAGCAACATACTGTTGCTGGTAATTCTGATAAGGAGTGACCTGCATTTGTTGATAATTTTGATATGGGGCCAACTGAGTTTTCCCCTGAGGTTGCTGGTAATTATACGGCTGCTGAGCTCCATACTGAGCCTGGTGACCAGGCTGCACTTGGTAAGAAGGTTGGGATTGCAACCCACCTTGTATCTAAAGACCAGTTTGATTCTGGAGCCCAGAAGGATGTCCTTGAAAAGGTTGAGCTTGGGCCACCTGGCCAGAAGGTTGTCCTGGCTGAGTTTGGGACGGACCCGTTTGCCCAGAAGGATGAGATTGCTGGGTATTAGGTTGTCCTTGTACAACCGAGGGTTGTCCTTGCAGAATAGATGGCTGAGTGGGCTAGACGGCCGGTCGACCTTGAGGTTGACCAACTTGTCCAGATGGATGACTAGGCTGGGCAATGGGTTGGCCTTACTGCACGTAAGGCTGACCGCCCTGTCCAGAAGGGTACCCTTGCTGGATTCCAGGTTGTCCTTGTACAAGAGTCGACGCCCCCGTTCCTTTGCTCCGGCTGGTCACAGTCCTCACGATCCTCGTGCACGGACACCTGCAATGCAAAGAACGATACAAACACAAGCATAAAATCCAATAGATGCAACTATATATCAGTCAGAAAGGATATAACTCATACACCATCATAAAGACAATAAGAGTGGAACCATAATTATAGTCATCTATTATTGATAAACAAAGAAGAATACAACCATAGTTCTGACGTCAAATCCTTCTCAATAGGGTCCAGCCAGCAAGTTCCTCAAGCATTCACCCTTGAAGGTAGATCTCCCAAGACAAAACTCTCTCTCCCACAAGTTTACACAAGATCAAAACACTTCACAACCTTCCTTAAGCTCTCTAACAATCCCACACTTGTCACACCAGCTACCTATCAAGCTCACACACTATCAGCAACACTCCAAACACTATGAATTCCAAACTAGCATCTCATAGCAATGGTGGAGGCTTAAATAGGAGAAGGAGTCTCCATGAATGGTGGGAGGATGATCTTATCTCCAAGGAAGGTGGCTCAAATGACGAAACAGACATGCCAGAGAAGAGAGGGCGACATATACAAGGCCAACAACCAAGTCTAGACTCATCTAGAAGGTCGACTATTAGAACAAACTCACCCAGACTGGATCATCGCGGGTGCATAACTGTACTGGAGCACTGACATCGCTACTGCATAACGAAGAAAGTCATGTCAGTGCGATCAAATATAAGCAACAGTCGCGTTGTCTCATGAAATTCGACCATCGCGGGAATCACATGTACTTCCGCGCTGGCAGCGCGTTCGGTCTGTTTTGGAGCGCTCATCAGCGCATTTATTTTTACAACAGTTGCGATCATAGAAAAACTTTGGCAAAGTGGTTCATTTGGCAACATCAGAGAGCATGAGCATGATTGATTTGGACTCATGACACAGTAGGAAGACTGATAGGAAGACAGTGAAAAATTACTGTGTAACATGGACAGTGATGCGTCTTTTCACATGACGGGAGATCGAGATTTGTTTTCTGATCTGGAGGACAAAGATCTTGGAGTGCACATCGAGATGAGCGATGATGGTAGATACAGTGCGACCGGTATCGATACCATTTCCTTTGAGAGGGAGTCTGGTAAACCCTTCGTATTGAAGGAAGTCATGCATGTTCCAGGATTGAAGAAGAATCTTATCTCTTGGTGATGATAGAAGACAAGGGGTATGATGTTGTTTTCAGTGAGGGAAAGGATTTCCTGCGCAGCAAGACAACTGGTGAAACCCGGAAGATAGGGGTTTGAGTGAGGAACCTTTATCAGTTGCATGTAGATGGATGCGCAGCAATGGAATGCAAGGCAGAAGGATTGGTGAGCCGAGATGATGGCGAGTTGTAGCACAGGAGATTGGGTCACCTTCACCATGGAGCCTTGAAGATACTGCAGCAGATCACTACAGGGCTCCCTAAAGGCACTCTTGCATAGTCAGATTAGTGCAAGGGGTGTACTTTGGGGAAGTTTTTGAAAGCCACCTTTCATGAGAAGGATAGTCGTGCCACGACGATCCTTGAGAGAATTCACACAGATGTGTGTGGACCTTTCTCAGTTGCTTTGACAGCAAAACATAGGTATTATGTGATTTTTGTTGATGATTTCTCTCGTAAGTGTTGGATCTTCTTCATGCAGAAGAAGAGCGAGACATATTCAAAGTTATGTGAATTCAAAGCACTGGTTGAGAAGGAGTCGGGGAAGAAGGTGAAGGCTCTTAGGAGCGATGATGGTGGTGAATACATCTCTGACGAGTTCAAGGATTTCTGCAAGGAAAAATGGATTCGAAGAGAGCACATAGCTCCCCATAACCCACAGCAGAACGGGGTTGTTGAGCGGAAGAATGAAACGATCATGGGTGTTGCACGGGCGATGTTGCATGATCAGGGCCTACCCCTTCACTTGTGGACGGAAGCATGCAATACA
Source organism: Pinus tabuliformis (assembly GCA_031772625.1). Lineage (NCBI taxonomy): Eukaryota > Viridiplantae > Streptophyta > Pinopsida > Pinales > Pinaceae > Pinus > Pinus tabuliformis. The sequence continues at coordinate 342,264,463 of CM062817.1, forward strand.
GCAGTTTATGTGTAGAACCATTGTCCTCACAAGATACTTGGCATGAGTACACCCAAGGAGGCTTATTCTGGTAAGAATCATAATCTTTCTCATTTGAGGATTTTTGGTGCTAACGTTTAGATGCATGTGATGAAGGATGCCAGGAAGAAGTTGGAGCCGACCGCAGAGGTTGGGATATTTGTGGGGTACACTGATATGCCCCACGACTATCGTGTGTATTTGCCAGACAGTGGTAAAACTGTTGTGCGAAGGGATATAAAATTTCAGGAGGAGAAAGCCATGAAGTGTTCGCTTGAGAGGGAGCTACACTTGCATGCATATGAGAGCTATTAGTTCCTAAGGATGAGCTTCAGGACGTGGATCAGCCACAGGACGAGGTTCATGGAGTGGAAGAGACCACTCATGCAGCGCCAACCATCAGAGGGTGAAAGCGCTTGACAGAAGCTGAGCGACTGGCTCAAGATGCAGAGAAAGTTGTAGGACCACCTACAGCCTAATGCAGGTAGAGACAGTCACCTAATCGATACACTGGATACATGGCTCTTATGAGCAAGTGTGTTGTGACTGAGCCATCCTCTTTCAAGGAAGCTGTGGAGGATCCTGCATGGGTAGACGCCATGGTGGAAGAGTAAGATTCTATTGTCAGAAACAGTGCATGGGAGATTGTTCCTAGACTAGAAGGGAAATCAGTGGTGGGTTCGAGATGGATCTACAAAGTTAAGCAAGCAGCTGATGGGAGTGTGCAGAAGTACAAGGCAAGATTTGTTGCCCGAGGCTTTTCACAGATACAGGGGATCGATTATGAGGAGACCTTTGCACCTGTCACAAGGTATTCTTCCATACGGACGATTCTTGCTCTCTCAGCACAGGTGGGATGGCACATTCATCAGATGGATGTGAAGACTGCGTTCCTCAACGGAGTCATTGAGGAGGAGGTGTACATTGAGCAACCCGAAGGCTTTGAGGTCTTCAGCAGCACGTCGCATGTGTGCAGGCTCAAGGGAGCGTTGTATGGGTTGAAACAAGCACCACGTGCTTGGTACACACGGATAGACAGCTATTTCACCGGACTTGGATTCTCCAAGAGTGAGGCGGATCCTAACCTATACCAAATTGTGGTGGAGGGTAAGTTGCTTATCATTGTACTGTATGTAAATGATTTGATTCTAACAGGTGATGAGCTATAAGAAGAGCTTCGGCATAAATCACATATAGAAAGACCTTTTTCGACGCGTTTCGAGCCAGCAAGTGTGGCTCATCGTCAGGACAAGTTGAAGAAAACAGATCCAGCTTTGCGTGTTGAAAAGCTGGCTCGAAATGCGTCAACAAAGGTCTTTCTATATGTGATTTATGCCGAAGCTCTTCTTATAAGTATTATGGATCATAGAAGTCTCAATTCAACAACAGGTGATGATCTGTTGATACTTTCATGCAAGGATGATCTTGCTAAGGAGTTTGAAATGAAGGACTTGGGCCTCCTTCATTATTTCGTGGGATTGGAAATTTGGCAGCGCAATGGTGGACTGTTTGTTTCTCAGGGTAAGTATGCTCAGGAGATACTGGAGAAGTTCAACATGCATGGCTGCAAGCCTGTTGATACTCCTCTTCCTGGAGGTTGGAGGAAGGAGGATGCCACTTCGGCAGAAGAAGTGGATGCCACTGTTTATCGACAGTTGGTGGGGTCGCTTATGTATCTGGTCAATACACGACCCGATATATGCTATGCAGTTAACCATCTTTCACAAGCTATGGTTAAGCCTACCAAGCTCTTCTGGAAGGCGGGCAAGCATGTATTGCGTTATTTGAGAGGCACATCGGGATATGGATTGTGGTACAGATAGGAGGATGAGGTGAAGCTATGTGGCTTCATGGATGCAGATTGGGCAAGGACCCCAACGGATAGAAAGAGCACATCAGGAGGGGTCTTCAGTATCAAGTCGACAGCAGTTTCTTGGTATAGCAAGAAGCACAGATCCGTGGCACTCAGTTCAGCAGAGGCCGAGTATATGGCAGCAAGTTTGGTTGCATGCGAGGCTATATGGATGAGGAAGATCCTGGTCGGTTTGTTCAGTTCTCACTTGGATCCTACTGTGATTTACTATGATAACCAGATTTGCATTAAACTCTCAACTAATCTTGTATTTCATGATAGATCTAAAGCATATTGACATCAAGTACCATCATATCAGATATTGTGTGCAGCGAAGAATCATGTTACTTTCATACATTCCAACGGAGGATCAGGATGCTGATATCTTGACGAAGGCGCTCACCAGGAGCAAATTTGAATACCACCGAGGCAGGATAGGGGTTGCTGATAATCCATATCTTGTTGAGAGGGAGTGTTGAGAATGCAACAAGATGATGGAGCTTAGTGGAAAGGGGTCGCCTTCACTAAGTGGGCCCATAGGCAAATTATGGCGCAAAGTCTATTTTTTGATCACAGCAGGAGTGATCAGAGTCTATTTTTAGACTACTAGTCAAAAATAGAAAAGTCAAATATTATTGTCTCATAATAATATTTAGACTATAAACTTTATCTTATTCTCTTGGAGCACTTCAGTTTGAGCTACAGATGTGGCACATGCAGCTGTCAGAAGGAAATACGCTTTCTTTGTGGGTCAGTTGAGTTGTTGCATGCATGACTTTAGTTAGAACTCAAGCAGTTGAGTTTGGTGGAGTTGATTGTGGAGTTGATGGAGTTGTGTTCAGTTTGACTTGGTTAAACTAGTTGTAATTATTCTAACTGCAAATAGACTAATGATGAGTTGTTAAACTAATTATTAACTCATAAAGCAACTAAAGAATACATCAGTTAACTCAGTTTCATGTCAGTGCATGTACAGTTCAACAGGGACAGGTGTTAGAGGATGAGATTGCTATCAGTTGTGACTATAGTTGTGCATGAGGATTTTCACAAGCAATGTATTGAGTATGCCAATGAGTATTGCATTGATTTGCCCAGTAGAATAGCCTGTTCTCACGTGATTTCCAGTGTGAGTGATTCTTAGCAGGTTTATGCAATAGAGGCAGGCAAAGCAGTGGACAAGATTTGAACTTGTTACTTGTTTGAGTCTGAGCTGGTTTGTGTGTAACAAGTGGAGATAGTGTTGGATACTTGTGAGGAGTATTGACTATGTAATGTTACATGTTCTCAATCATTAATATATAGATAGTGTGGGGTTTTCAGATGTAAGCTTTCCCCGGGTTACATACTGTGTTAATGTGTGCATGCTATTGATGTTTTATTGTTATTGATGCTGCTAAATTGATGATCAACGTAGAGGAGCTTATGTATTGTGCATGTATTCCGCAATAGTACATGATCAGGATAATCTCCATTGATTATGTGTTTATTATTCAAAATTTCTACATTTTCTGTTGTACTTTTCCATTGGACGATGATAACTTGAACAACTATTTTTTGATATGGATGGGTTTTTTTCTCTAATGCTCGAAGAGACCCGATTATTTGGTACCAAACTTCCTATAAGCTTTTCTCTGTGCTTTTTGGTATTGCGTAAGTGATGTTTTTCTCCACTTTTCTCAGTATGTTGTGCTTTCACTTTTTGTGTATTGTGGATCCACAGTCATGATCATGAATGCTTTACTGCATCTACCTATGTAAATTTTTATACTCTTAATAAAAAATTCGATTTTTCCCTTGGAAAAAATGTACAGAGCGTTAAAACAGCATGAATTTTGCAACATAAACTCTTATTAAATATAGAGAAGAAAGTGAAAATGGAGCACTTAAAGTATAGTGTATTTCATCACGAATTTACAGTTAGACAATTAGCTATCTAGAAAATAAGTACAAAACTTTTGAAAGGAAAAATCACTTAACAGTTGCTTAAATATGAAAAATAAATTGTATAACACATAAGGAGATAGTGATAGCTAGAACGCATACCATAGGAATCTCTAAAATAGCTAAACACACATAGCACTGAGAATTTAGAACAATGAAGCCACAACAGAATAGCCTCTCTCATAAATTGAACCCTTCCTTCATATTGTTGTTTATTTTAAATACAAAATTACATGGTAAAAACTTGTACTAGGTTTAATGAATCCACTTAGTGGATCAAAACTAACAAAACAGGAAAAAATTGTTTTTAAAAACTGAAAGTAAAATTGCAATAGCCATGTTTTTTATATAATCCCTTCAACTATGTCGTGTATTTTGATCCACAATATCAGTTGAAAAATTTTAGAAAAGTCTAGCTTTAACAGAAAAAAACAAGAAACATCTAATTTCCAAATTTACGCAACATTTGTGCAGTGACATCCAATGTGATGTGGCTATAGGATGTGACTGTCAAGCTGAGCTGAGGAAGATGGTGACAAAGCTGTCGATCTGGAGTAAGGCCCCACATGTGTCTTTATCCATGCATGCACCTTCCAGAACCTACCTAATCAGTCATTGTGTAGCAGTGCGCAGCAGTTGTGTAGCAGTTAGGTAGAAAAATTCAAATTCCTTGTGTATAGCTATTTTTCTCGCTCCAAAATACCAAAGTGATTTATATCCATCATTTCTTCTTTATACTTACAATAAATAGTAGAATCCACAAAAATCATACCCAATAGCACCAAAAAATTTCTCAAGGTCTCAGAGGGACCCTTGGCTTCACAAAACAGAGTAAATGAGAAAAAAAATAAAACCAAGTGCACAGACTAAATCTACCTCCTCCTTTTCTTGCTTGTTGAAGGCTTGCTTTCTTTGCTAGGGGATACCTTGACCTCCTCCACTAGTTGAGATTGTTCCTTTGCTAGAAGTTGGTGTGCTTTGGCCCTTTCCACTGGTTGGGATGGTACCTTTGTAGGCAATTCAGCAAACAATTATCTAAATTTTTAAGTTGTCCTTGAGCCTTTGTTAATTTATGTTTTACCAGTCTCATTCTCCTCCTCATGATCAGATTCTTAGTGTAGTAATGTTTTACCTATACATGCACAGGGAGGGTCCATTTCAAAACTAATTTGGCCCTTTTAATGGCATCCATAGCTTCAAGCACTCAGTGGTCAGCTTCCTTGAGGATCAAGGTAGTTTTCTGCTTGTATCTTTCATAACTTCCCTTTGACTAGTCTCATTGTTGCTGACATCTTTCAAGTTCTTTAAATATTTTATGGTACTCCTTCCAGTCATCAAAAGGTGGCTTCTCAGTTGACTCAAAGTCTTCCTTGACTTATTTTTTTCCAATTGGTTGTTGTCAATCTTGTCATTGGTTTCTTTTGTAGCACTCTAAGCTCCTCCATCTCTTCTGCACCAATAAATTGTTTTCCCTTTTCTTGTTTTGCTAGCTCAACCTCTTTATCCTTCTCTTGCACACCTTATCCTTCAATCTGCTTTTTTTTTGTACCTCTAGTTCATCCACTTGCACATCTGGTTGCACATATGGTTGATCTATCTGTCCTTCTGGTTCATTCACTTTCTCATCAATCTCCTCCATTGTGGCCTTTTCAGGTGTGTCTTCAAGGATCTCAATAGTTGGTGGAGGAGTTGACTTCTTGGTTGACTATTGTTTGCAAGATCTATCCCTTAGTCGTGATGTTAGCCTAAGCTGAAATGGTGATTTTGGCTTCTCTTGAGTTGGTTGAGTTTTTCCCTTCCCCTTGGTCTTGAGCTTCCTCTCTTCCATTATTTGTTTCAATGTTTTCTCTACCTTGGGTTCCTCTTCTTGTGCTTGTGGTGCCTCTTGATCCTCTTGTGTTTTCTTGTGTATTATGTGGCTCTCTCATCTTCTATGGGGACATCTCTATATGTGGCAGCAGGCCCACATTTACTAGAAACTCATCCCATGATAAGCTCCTCTCCTCAATTTCATGTAACACTAGGAATTTAATGAGGGAGAAATGGAACATGTTGGAATGATGTTTGTCTCCCTTTTCTTGCACCCTCTCTGCCATTTTCCCCAAACTCTTAAGGAGGTAATAAGGTAAATTTAAACACCTTCTATGAGTAAAATGCATGAGAAGTATAATTGTGATACTGGTAAAATGTGTTGAATCGACCTTCACATGTGAAGGATCATTGGATAACTTTTAGGAGTTGACTGTGTTTGTCTAACAAATAAGTTCTAGGGAATGTGGTAGCATATTTGTTCTTAAATTGAGGTTTGACAAACTCCTTAAAATGTGAAGCATCTAGCTCTCTTCCCTAAAACCAACTCTCATCTTGAATAGGGATTCTTATGGCCTGAGAGGTAGTCTCTTCAGTAACAACAAATTCAAAATCACCTAGTTTAACCTTTTCATCTTTGAATCCCTGTACAAACAAATTTTCCAGTTGGGCACGATTCCCATGATTCTGAATCTTCTCGCAAAACTGGACACACCCTACCTATTCAAAAGTTTCTCTCACTGTTGGGTCTGAATTAACCATGTCTAAACTCCTGGTTTCAATGTGAACCATGTTCCCTCCACTGGACTTACTTTGGCTGGGTGAGCTTGCCATGTGATAGTTTTCAACAACAACACATTGCTCAAACATTGTTGCCTACTCGCGTGGCAAAGGCCCTGTGAAAGGGTGACAACATAGACAAATGTAGCGTTGAGTGGAAACAATGAGGAGCTGAGCAATGTGGATGAGTATACAGTCAAAGAAATATGGCAAAAGGCAACAGTACAGGTGATTGTCTTGATCACATCTTGATGGCTCTTGTGAGCAATGCAAAGGGTCACTGTGTGCATTGTTGACAAACAAAATGCATTGGTCTCTACCTGTCAATGCAAGTGTTTTGTATGAAATGTATATGAGCCCACCCACTTTACACACATTCCAATACATTTGACTCAGCTTACTTGACCCTAAACAGACAACAGAAACCCAAAATGTTCACTGCAACTTTACACTCTGACTGAGACTGTATACAAGGGATATGCAACGGCTATGGAGCACGAAAAACATGTTCTAGGGCTTCTGTTGTTTTCTAAATTATGCTTTAAGAAACAAAAAACAGTTGGGATACGTTTCCTCCTACCTCAAAACACAGCAAAGACCAATTCTTACCCAATATGTACTTTGCAATGAACAGGGGATGGTTGTGTAGCAGTTGTGCAGAGGGTGTGTAGCTTCGGGTTGTACAATTGTTAGGCAACGAAACTCCACCAACGAACACCGTAGCTAGACTATCTTCGAACCTATAAAAAAAACCTGAAAACAAATGTGGCTCCCCTTTGTCTCTGCATAATGAAACAATATGATGGTTTCCTCTTAGAAGGGTGACTTTTTTTTTGGCCAAAATGGAGGGCGGAAAACAACATAAATGAATTCAAAGGTGCGCCTTCTTTACCATAGTCACATTTGGAACGTTTTGAAAATCATGATTATAATTCACATACACCCATTGTAATCATAGTCGAGGTTATGGGGGTATCATAGGTAGTGGAAAAAGTGATGATTAGGAACTAGGGGCTTAGGTGGGGTAATGATGAAAGGTAGTGTAGTGTAGTGGGGTAATAAAAGTAAAATGTAATGTGATGTGTAGGATGCAATGTAATGTGTAGGTGTATAATGTAATGCAGTGGTATTATGTTATGGAATAAAGCATATGAAATAGGTAATGATGTAAATGAAGCCATAAATGGAAGTAATGTAGGGAAAATAAATCATTAAATCAACAGTGGTATGATGATATACCCCTAACTTAGATTGCATAACCTTACTAATGAATCAAATTGTATTTTTCATAGTTATGACCAATGAATGACCACACCTAGATCCTTAGAACCTCATTACAAATAACTTGATGATCATGATTAACTCGAACTTTGTTATGTCTCACTTGCATGGACATTTTTGGAACACTAATAATGACACTAGATAGTAACTTTTAGGTTGTGACCACAATAGTCAAATAGGCTAAATTGTTACAAATCTCAGGACAAATAAACAAGCCCGGAACATTTAATACCTATACTCCATGACCATAATAGTTACAAATGATATTAATTATTTTGAATATCCATCATTTCAGAATGCTATTATCCCAATTAGTCAGGGCTAGCCTATTGATCAAAATCAAGAGTTGTCCCAAGTTTCCGAATATAAGGTTTTTTCTGAGTTTCTCATTGTTGAACTGAATAGGAGATATGACCTAATACCTAGACAAGGCCCTGGTAGACCTGTAAAAAAAAGTTACCTTTAATGAACCTCAAGTAAAATTTTTTGAAATACCACCTATTCAACCACCAAATCAGTTACACGAACAATTCACTATTGAAAAACATGTTCCAATTGTTTTTAATATTGAAAAAGAATTAGAAAGGGTTAAAATCCCTATTCCTTTATCTGAACTTTCTATAAATCCATGATATAAATAACAAGTTTCCAAATGAATAGAATCTTCCAATGTGGATGCTGAAGGGGATGTTATTAGTCTTCAAGATGAGAAGCCTTCAGTTGTCTTTGGACCTAGTTCAGATATGAGTGATGAAAGTGTGTTACCTTTCTATATTACGTTGAAAGGTCATGATTTCCTTTTATACAATTGAATGTTAGATTATGGTGGCTCCCATAATCTGATGCCTAAAGTTATCATGCACCAACTTCAGTTCCAAATCATTGAGCCATATCATGATCTATATACTTTTGATTCAAAGAAAGTTTCTTGCCTGGGATTAATCAAAGATTTAGTTGTTACACTTGCTCAAATCCTTGTGAAAAGTATAGTATTGGATATAGTTGTTACAAACATTCCACCAAAATTTGGCATTTTGTTGTCAAGATCTTGTTTTTCTAAGCTTGGAGGAAGTTTGCATATGGAAATGTCCTATGCTACAATCCCAGTTTATCGAAGAGAACATTTTAGACTGTACAGAGAATTAAGATTCATTAATATTGTCTCTAAAGATGATCAAGCAATAAATCATCCAATTTATGCTATTGATCAAGATTTTGGATGATTTACTTTAGCTGCAAATGATCTCTCTAATCCTCAAACCATAATTGAAGATATTATCAATATACCTCGATTTTCGCATAGTAATCTTTGGAAAATGTATTTTGATTGGGAATTTTCTAAGGATGGAGTTGGCGCGGAAATTGTACTAAGTGTTGCACAAAATATTGTCACCATGACATTCTGCAATCAGTGTGAGTCTATCACCACTCATACTTTCCTCCTTTGCAAGTCTTAAACCTCAGCTCTTCATGTCAAGCCTTGAAAAATGAGAGAAAGTCCTTTAAAATCTCTAAAACTCTAGTTCCGCACTTTCTCTTAGCATTACCAGTGGTCCCGCACCTATTAGTCATATCCCCTGCGTACCTGACCGCTATGTTTTTGTGTAATGGGTGCGGACCCCTGTAAAAGTCAAAAAGGCGCAAGTATATTCTTAAAAACTCACTTTGGGTTATTTCTGGAAGCTTCTAGAGGGAATCTTGAGGTGGCAAGTTTGCTCCTTTAAGGTGCATGCATACCATACCTAAAGGAGCTAACCCCTTGATGTGAGGAGCTTATCCCTTTGAAGGAGGACTCTATCCCTTCATAGGTGGACCTGTAACCTCCTTCCTTTGCACTATAAAATGAGGCATTGGGTTGATTACTGAGGAGGTTGAAAGCTGAATATTTTTTAGGGTAAATGCTGTTGGAATTTAGACTTCCTAATTGAGCTTGAGAGGAGAGATTACATACCTTTTTTGATCTCATTGGGAAGAGTGTGAGGCTTGTCAAAGTAGAGGAGATTCTTGCTTGGACCCTGGGAGGAGCTTGCACAACATCAAGGCACCAAAGGTCATAAAGTTATTCTTATTCTTAAAGTTAATACTGTCAAGTTTATTTTTCTCAATAAGTTGTGTTTTATGGTTTATTTCATGGATTCCTTGATCACCAAGATGAATATGATTTATTATATTTGCTATGCATGTGTTATTTGATGTGTGCTTGTTTGTGTTTGCAGGTTCTTGAAAGGAAACTCTTTTGGACGATCGGAGCGTGGCTGCCACAAACTAGCATTGGACTTAAGGTAGGGTCTAAAACACCTCTTGGCTTTTATTTATAAATCACAACATATTTAGAGAAAGGTAGATTTGCTTGTTCTGCTTGTTGCTAGATATCTGTTGATACTAAGGAGATCGGTCTTGTCCACAAGAATGATTTATCCGGCCGACAAATTGGCAACTCCGTTGGGGACTTGAATTTTGGTTTTTTGCCTTTACTTTTACTTTGACTTGAGAAACTTTTTCTTGTTTCTGGTTTTTGCTTGATGTGTGTGGGATTGGGTAGTTGTTTAGATTTTGAATTGTTTTTTTTTTCACGTTTTTGAAAGAGAACCGCACGTTCTGTTTGTAACACAGTGCGGAGAACTTGATTCCAGCAACTTGACATGCAGCCAAACAGCTCCTTGAACAGTCATTCTGATCCATCCAACTGGCTCTCAGGCCTGGCTCTCGTAATGACTTGTGCAGGCTCATGATTCCAGTGCAGGAGGATCTTGCTTTCCTTCATTGATCTATCATCAAGGTGCGAAGCCGCCAGAGAAGAAATAGGAGGGGCAAGGTTATTCCCCTTTCGCAAGTCGCCTACATTGGCAAACCTATATTTGGGGCGCCGCCAACCTATATTTGGGGCAAAGACGTATTTGAAGGGTAAAGGACCCCCAGCACTAGGGCAGTAGATCTCGGTTCGAGTCCGAGCGTCTCCCCGCACTGTTACTTTACTACACAGAGCGGTACCACATCTGGTTATACCAGAGGCCTGCGGACCCTATCAAATTTTTGAAAAAACCTAAAATATTTTCGTTTAGTTAAGCTTAGGATTTATTTACATTTTTTAGCCTCTGCCCAGATCTGCATGTGTCCTATAAAAAATTCCTTGTAAGTGAATTCCATTGGCATTTTGGTTTTAGGTGATTTTCTAGAAGTTTTGTGTGCCTGGTTTGATTTTCACTTGGTCTTTGTAGTAACTCAGAGATTAGAAACCTAAGAAAACTCAGATTACCATGGTTTTTATGTCTTCTTGATGAATCTGACTGATTTGTAAAATCTGGCCTTGGTGAGAAATAGATATCGTTCTCTCTTAGCAAAGTTTTGAACGAACTTGTTGGAAATTTTTGAATTTCATTTTTAAAAAGAAAACATAGCTGGGTGTTTTTTTATTAATTTGTTATTCTGAACAAATTAGTCCTTAGTTTGTTGAATAACTAAGTAAAACGTCCTCAAAAAGAAATTTTTAAAGCTTTTTACTTCAATTAGGTTTTTAGAAATTTTTAGATCTCAAGCTTAGTTTTTAATAGTTTTGAGTGTTTTCTAGAAATTTTAGAATCTCTTTTGAAAGAAGTTGTTGTCTGTAGTTTTTGAGTGTTGAAAAAGAAAGGGATTTTTCGTGAGCATAATTAGTAGTCTCGTTTTTTAGTTTATTGAAAAAGACAAAAAAGTTTTTCTTTTCATTTATATGTTGAAGAAAGATTTGTTTTGCAAGGAATTGCATTCTCAACTCTTTCTTTAGCTAGAAATTCATTGAAGAAAAAGAATTGTTTATCATCTTAGGTGCATTTTTAGTGTTTTGGAGTCAAGTCTTCACACCATAAAGTTTCATCTCCATTCCTTTTGACTTAAGCAACAACCTATAAAAATAACGCTTAAAGTAAAATTGATCTAGCAATATTTTTATTTCTAGGGCTCTTATCACCAACATAGCTTAGGCTAGTATCTTGGAGTAGGGAGTAATTAACTCTCCAAGATAGTTAAAACAAACAAGTAGCTATATCTTGCGGTAGGAGATAAATTCCAATTGTTACATCTATGCTCTGGGAAGCTCCTCTTAAAGGAGTCAAGCACGAGATCATATCTGAACCAGTGGGGTAATCAATCCTTCCTCATTGGGAACGATAGCAGATATACACATATTAAAAACGGTAAACCTCGGATTAACCATTTTTGAGGAGCCTAGGGTCACTTGTTGGTAAACCTTGGATTATGTCAAGGAGCCTTCAAGGGGATTGAGCTTTGTTACTCTTCCCTTGCGTGTGTATCAGATCGTAGACTGTTCCCCCATGTATATTTGTTTCTGTTGGTAACCATAGTGGCCATAATCTATAGGATTCCTTCCTAAGGTGACGGTGGAGGGAAGATCCCACTATACCTAGAGCAGACGTCGACTAGAGTCACTTGGACTCTCTAGGGGGTTCTCTTCACTCGAGACGGTTTTGTGAAGAAACTTGTGCCAGACTATTTCATTAAGTAGGTTTTCGGGGTAACTGTTACAACCGCCCTTTCTATATTGAATTCTGCGACGTTGGATTTCATCACCAACTTGTGCTTTTGGTACGGAAAGTTATTGTTTGTGTGTGGTTTGATCTCTTAGATTTTTTAGGTGTGTGATTCAATTGTTTGTTTCTTTAGAGACTTTAGGTGGTTTTATTGATATTTTCTTTGTTTTCGTGTGAAGTAATTAAAATATTTAATCGTGGCTAAATCACTGAGACAATCCTGTAGACTTCGGGGGCAACCTCCTGAGTATTCACCAAGCCAGATTGAAGGGCTATGAGATCTTGTAACTCCTAGTGACAGTAGAGTTGGGTCACCAGAAGATAAAGAATCTTCTTTAGTTTTTCATCCTAATTATCAAGTTCAAGCAACAGAGTATATTTCTGAACCAATTTCATTTTCCAAAGTTACTGGTAGTATTTATTCTACTAGTGAATTGGCTGAAGAACCTGAAATTTCTGAGCCTGAAACTGAACCTGCTCCTACTCCATCCTCAGGATTTGCTTCTCCAACTTCCAGTGGTCCTGGTTCACCCAGGGTAGGAAGGATCATTACCCAAAATCTTCCTTCAGGACTTATTTCTATTTGAGAACTTGTTAGTCCAGAAGAAGATATAAGTCTCCCTGAAAATCAACCAACTTTAGGACTTAGGGAGCGTGAATCATTTTTCTATAGTCCTCCTAGGAGGGACGCTTGGTACCTCTCATTGACCAACTTTTTAGAAAATCCGGGTCTTAGTTTTTCACCACCTCGAATTCCTTTTCATCCAACACCTAGAGGTTATTATCCTCCTTTCAATATGTCGAGACAGTCATCCATTTTTTCCCAATCACCGGAAGCATTTTTATATGGCGGTCCTTCTGTTCCTTCCGGGTATCAGTCACTCACTGGTACTTTTTCAGGGGCATCTCCTCAACCCATTGAACATGGGATATCAACTGGTAATAACGGAACTCAACCATTGAGCGTAGAAGAAATTCTTATGATGTCTGGTACTATTCCAAATCTACAACCTCAAGGTAGCCAGTTAACGCCTGGGGGGCAACCTCAAGGTACTCAATTATCGCCTGGGGGGCAACCTCAAGGTACTCAGTTACCGTCTAGGGGGCAACCTCAAGGACGGTACATACCTTCGGGACAGTACATTCCTCAAGGTCAACCCCAAACTCAATACATACCTCAAGGTCAACCCCAGTATCAATATATACCTCAAGGTCAACCCCAGTTTCAGTACGTGCCTCAAGGTTACCAACCTCAAGGTCAGTACCCAACCCAAGGTTTCCAACCACCTTCTAGTCAATCATTTGTACAAGGAGCTGGAAATGTACCTTTGAATTATCAGCCCTATGCTCAACCCGGTTATGGTCCTCAATATGCTCAACCTTCTATGGGTCCATACCCCGGAATGAACATGGTGTGGGATCCATCTCAATGTCAACAGATTTTGCAACCTAATGTGCAGTTTTCATCTCAATCTGGACAACCTTTGGTTTTTGGTTCAACCTGGCAACCTGTCCAGCCTACTATTCAAAATTCTACACCTGGTGTATCTCATCAGTCTGGGCCTAGTTTGCCTCGAACTCCGCCTCAAATGACTGTTGCAACTACTGCAGCTTCTGTGCAATCTACCCCGCCTAATTTTGGAGTATCGACAGCTCCGGTTTCTACTGTTCCTGCATCAACTCCTCAAGCATCTTTACCTCAGTCGGGACCTACAATTCAGACTTCGGTTCAGATGCTTGTAGGACAACCTGGTCCAAGTATGGTTATCACAAGTCAACCGCAATTTACTTATCAACCGTACCAGGGATAGTACCAATTCGGTCCTGCTGTGCAGAACCCAGTTTATCAGTATCAACCGTACCCTAGATATACTTATCAGCAACCTCAACAACCCCAGTATGGTCCGGTTAATCCTAGTTTTCCGGGAGGATATAATATCCCAAATGCGATTCCAATTCCAAGTTATCCTGGATATCCTCCTCCTGGGGTTGGTCTTATGACCCAGGGTTTTCGTGACCCTAATCGTCAGTTACCGTTTATTGCAACTTTGGACTTGCCTGATTTGTCGCGCCTTACAAACGATCCGATTAATTATCTTCCGTTTTGGCCGCCAATGCCGAATAAGTTGCCCAGTGATATCCCAAAGTTTGAAGGTAAATCAAGAGAGGATCCGTCAAACCATGTGATGACTTATCACCTCTGGTGTGCATCTAATTCCATTATAGATGATTCAATTCGCTTACGTCTTTTTCAACGCACTCTGATTGGTCTTGCGGCCAAGTGGTACATTGAGTTACCGCGAGCCTCTTTTTATAATTTTAGTCAGTTAGCCACTTCTTTCTTAACTCATTTTTAGTTGCCTGTCAGATATGACAATGGCGTGGAATTATTAACTTCATTAAAATAGTCAACATCCACATATATTTTAGATCATATTCATGAATGGCAACGTCGACGTCGTTTAGTGAAAGTTTATATTCTGGATCAAATTTTAGCATAATGGTTTGTTAAATCATTGTTACCTAAAATCACTGAGGATGTATCTAAGGCTGGGGTTGTTACTGAAGAGCAAGTAATTTCTCAAGCTCAGTACCTTGACCTCATTTATATGCAGTCGAGTACTTTACACGAAAAAATCCCCGACCTTCCGAAAAAAAATCAAATAACTGTAGCTCCTTCAGGGTCTCATGCCGCTGATGGTATGATTGGTTCAGTTAACACCAAAAGTAAGAAGAAATCTTCAAAGAATTCTTCTCCTATTACAACTTTACCAGATTCCCCGACAGGAGACTCTTCCGTTGAAATTCCTGCCGATATTCATGTCGTAGAATCATCTACGGCCAAATCAAAATCTGGCGGTAAAAAGAAAGGGAAGAAGAAAAATAAACAAAACTCAAAAGAGAAATTAGATAAAACTGAATCTACAAACGAGAAATTTATACCTCGATATCCTTGTCTCATTTGTGATGAAGAGCATTTTACAAGAGACTGCCCACATCGCGCTGAGGTTGCGAAAATCGTCAAAGGTTCTCAAATTCCTATTGTCTTGAAGGATCCTTTTCCTAGTCAAGATAGTAAGATGATCGGTTCTTCTTCAAATGCCTCGGAAGAACCCATAATGATGATGTCTCATGTTAGGATTGCGACGCAATCGCAAGATTATGGTAGTAAAAGTCCTATTGGTGGTAAGGAAGCAGAATCTTCTAATTCAAATCCATCAACTTCAACTCCTTCTGGTTCTGATCCGCTACAAATCGAGAAACCTAATCTAGACTTAGTAATCAAACTGCCTGCTAAAGGTATACTTCAGAAGTAAGCTTTCAATCCACATGCGAGAGCTGCTTAGAATTATAACATTGTTGAAGATTTAGCTATTTCCCCTTCAGCAATGTCGGCTTTGGAGGTGCTGCAATCAGCAGCGTAAATTACTTTTGTCGGCTATAGGAGCTATTGATATTAAGGACTCGAACCTTATAATCTTCGATTTAGAAAATATTACACCCCGCTTACCTCATCAAATGGCTTTCCAGATTCCAATGTTAGTCAAAAACAGACCTTGCTTTAGGATTGTAATTGATGAGGGAGATTCTACATGTATTATGTTGATCCAGTGTTGGAGATCACTTGGTTCTCCTACACTCAACCAATCCCCGATGATTCTAAAGGCCTTTGATGGCCGTGGGTTCCATCCTTTTGGAATTCTACAGGATTTACCTATAGGGGTTGAAGGCAAAACTGTTAATCTAGATATGGAAGTGGTTGATGCCCCTCTAGATTACAACCTTCTCTTGGGTCGCAGCTGGTCTAATGCTATGATTGATGTTGTTTCATCGGTCTTTCAGCTTGTAAATTTTCCTCATAATGGAAAGATCGTAACCATATACCAGCTGACTTATTTTTCGTCCGACCTAGTCTCTTCTGAAAGTATCCAGCATGTCGGTAAAACAACTATCCCTTATAAGGATGTTGGGGTAGGATTGATTAAAGATTCTGGTTTACTAGGAACTTTTTCCTTTCCTCCTCCTAACGTATCGCCTTCTACTGCAACCATTCATATGATTTCATCAAACACTATTGTTTTGGATGATCCTTGGATCGTACCTTCCGAATCTGAGGTGGATTCATTTGGTGATGCGATGCCTTTGAGTCCCTATGAAATTGCATATCAGGCTGTACAATCGTTTTCCGACCCTTCTTCAACCGAAATTGATCTAATGAATGTGGTCCATGGAGAATCACTTTCAATATCAACCTTAGATTCAACAAATTTTTCCGAGCTTGTTCATACGGATGACCAGATTCGTGAAATTTTGTTTGTTGATGATTTACCATGGGAAGGTATTCATCATCGATCTTCGTTTTTACCTGAGCTTGATCATTTTGAAAATGATTTTTCATCTATTTTTACTACTGATTATGTCAAAGAACCACAGAATCCATTGCAACATCCTGATTCTGAGTTAAATTTGGGAAATATTTCTCGAACAGTTCCTATTGACATTTCAGTTAAACCTGGAATTGTTGAAAACATTCATATAGGTTCTTCTTGTATGGACAATGAACTCTAAATTTATAAATCCCTATTTCAAGAATTATGTGACGTGTTTGCCTGGTCATACGAAGAGATGTCAGGAATCAATCCAGCAATTGTTGTTCATGAAATCAAAACTTACCCAGATGCTAAACCTATCCAAAAACGTTTGCGTCAGATACATCCGCGAAAAGCTGTAGCTATTAAAGCTGAAGTTGAGAAATTACTTAAAGCAGGTTTCATTTATCCAATTCCCTTAACGGATTGGGTATCGAATATTGTTCCTGTTAACAAAAAGCAAGGAACGATAAGAATATGTATCGATTATAGGGATATTAATCGAGCTTGTCCTAAAGACAATTATCCAACCCCCTATATCGATCAAATCATTGATGATTGTGCCAGCAGTGAAATTTTCTCCTTTATGGATGGTTTTTCCAGTTACAATCAAATTAACATACTCCCTGCTGATCAACCAAAAACGGCTTTCATTTTCCCATGGGGGACATTTGCTTATTGAAAATTACCTTTTGGATTAAAGAACGTCGGAGCAACTTTTCAAAGAGCTATGTCTTACGCGTTTCATGACATCAAGCACATTGTGCAGCCATATCTCGATGATTTACCTGCCCATTCATTACGTAGAGCCGATCATCTCATTCATTTACGAGCAATCTTTATGAGATGTAGGCATTATCGAATTAGGTTGAATCCACACAAATGTGTTTTCTATATAGAAACGGGTCGTTTACTAGGATTTGTTGTTTCAAAAGCTGGCATCCGTGTCGATCCCTCGAAGGTTGAAGCTATTGTCAAATTGCCTCCTCCTTCGACTCTTCGCCAACTCCAAAGTTTGCAAGGGAAAGTAAACTTTTTACGTCGTTTCATTCCTAACTACGCCGAGATAACAAAGGGTTTCACCAGGTTGTTGAAATAGAATACTCCATTCTTTTGGGATGAGATAGCTGAAAAACCTTTTGATGCACTTAAACATGCATTGACCCATGCACAGTTATTGCATCCTCCCAACTACAACCAGGATTACTTCTTGTACCTCGCCGCTTCTCATTCCACCATTGGGATGGTTTTAGTTCAAGAAGATGAATTCAATAGTGAACATGTGATTTACTATCTTAGTCGAACCCTGAATCCAACTGAGCTTAAATATTCACATGTGTAGAAATTGGCCTTGGCAGCTGTTCAAGTTGTCTAAAGATTTCGTCATTACATCTTACTACGCAAAACTACTGTAATTTCTAACTGTAACCCTATGCTCTATATTTTGACCAAACAATTGCTAGGGCGCAAGTATTCCAAATTGATAGTTATCCTGCAGGAATTTGACTTGGAATTTGAAAAATCCAAGGCAAAGAAATCTTTGGTATTTGCGGAATTGATGTGTGATTTCTCGCGTGCTGATACTAAAAATGTGGTGGAAGAGCCCATTGCGGATGAATCCTCATTTCTTATCAGTACTCTTGATCCATGGTATGGAGATATCATTGTTTATCTCCAAACGCAATCTTTTCAGCCTAAAATTTCACGATCTCAGCGACGGAAAATACAATTCCAATCCCAACAATACAAAATTATTGGAGATACACTCTATCGTCGTGGGGCGGATTCTGTTTTCTGGCGTTGTTTAACTCATGAAGAAGCTAAAAAGGGTTCTAAATGACTGTCACTCTGGAGCATGTGGCGGTCATATGTCTGGGTATGCCACAGCCCAAAAAATATTGCGCGTTGGTTATTTCTGGTCGTCTTTATTTAAAGATTGTATTTACGTGGTCCGAAAATGCCACAACTGTCAAATTTTTGATCGAAAGATGCGTGCTCCACCTACTCCTCTCCACCCTATAATTGTCGTCAGCCCTTTTGCAAAGTGGTGTATCGACTTTATTACATGTAACCCTCACTCGGCCGGGGGGCATGCATATATCATCCTTGCGGTAGATTATTTTACTAAGTGGACCGAGGCGATGCCTACATTTTCGGCAGATGGCAAAACTGCTGCAATTTTCATTTTCAATCATATAATTACTAGATTCGGTATTCCTCAAGCGATTGTTACTGATCATGGGCGTCATTTTTGAAACATCATGATGACTAAACTAACAGATCAACTTGGCCTACGTCACGATAGTTCTACTCCATATTACCCAGAGGCTAATGGTCTGGTTGAAGCCATCAACAAAGTTCTAGTCATTATGATCCGACGAATCATTGGTATTCATAGGTCGAATTGGCATAACATGTTATTTTCAGCACTTTGGGCATATCGAACCTCAGTAAAAACATCAACTGGTTTCACTCCTTTTCAACTGGTTTATGGTTTGGAAGTTGTGTTACCCATTGAATGCGAAATTTCGTCATTGCAAATAGCCATAGAGTTACTACCAGCCACTTTCGAAGAGGATAAACATTTGTTGTACTTAGCTCAGCTAGATGAGAATCGACGTGATGTTGCATTAGCAATCAAAACTCATGCCAAACGAATTGAAGTTCAGTACGATCGAAATGTTACACCTCGCAATTTTTCGGAAGAAGACCTAGTCTTACTATACGATCAAGCAAACGATAAGCTAGGGGCTGGAAAATTTGTACCTATGTGGCATGGTCCTTATGTTGTTAAGTGAAAGTTGGAAAAAGGGGCCTATGAATTGGTAGATTTTGACGGTGTCTCTTTGGGTAAACCCAGAAATGTTCTTTATCTAAAGAGATATTATGCTTAAATCTGGGTGTGGATATTTTTAGTTAGATTAGTTTTCTTTCTAGCTGGTGTGTTTTAGATTAGAAAAGTGTGCTTAGTTTAGAGAGTGATTTTATCATTATTCCTACTTATCTTGATTTTACTCTTGATATTGCAGATGTCGACGTCTCTTCAAACATACATTGGTTTCGATGATGGTGCTTGTCGTAATACATGGAACATTTCTTCCGCAGCTTAGGTTATCTATTCACCTTCTGATGAGTTGGTATCTATGCATGGGGTAAGCCTTGGTCAAACAATGAACAACATTGCAGAGTATAGTGCATTGATTGAGTTATTATTTGAATCCATTTCATTTGGGATTCGGAGTTTGATTGTTAGGTTAGATTCTGAACTCATTGTATTGTAGCTTAATAGAGTTTATGCCATTAGAAATCCAATGTTATTAAGATTATCTTTGAGAGTTCGTCTCTTGGAACGTGAATTTGACTACATTGAATATCAGCATATTCTAAGATATTTAAATACATTAGCAGATGCAATTTCTTCTCGAATGTTAAATAGACATTTGCAATAATCAAACAGTAAATTTAAAAACATTTCATAACATGTTTTACAAGATAGCCAGTAATAGTGATATAGCATAGCATAGAAGTGTGTCAAATATACATCGTCTTCGATCATAGGTTGAAAAACACCTTATGATCCGCAAAAATAATAGCACAAAAAGCAAAAATGTCGTATCAAGTCTACAAAAGTGATCATCCTATCACTAGTGATGATCATGATAAGAAACCACTGCTCGGGCCACCCTACAAAGGAACCTCCTAAAAGGTCCTAGGACCCCAATCACATAACGCTGTAACCTAAGAGGAATATCATCTATGCTAGTCTCTGGAATATCTGTTGTCAAACGCTCTAGATGATTTTCCAATTCGGTCAGGGTCTCTGTAGATTCGTCCTGTGGGGCCGGTACTGCTGCAGCTGGGTGTCTCCTCTCATAGGGTTGGAGAGTGGCTGGTTGCCGTGGACCCACATCTGTATTTGAAACTTTTTACTATTAGTTTTGGACGATCTAAAACAAAACAAAACAAAACAAAATTAAACTTAGAAAATGTTGAGAATGATTTTACTTGAATCATCCCACTGCTCTCCTGGTGGAAGAGTCATGTCTGGGTCACCACGATAATCCATCCCAGCATAAGGAAAATCCTGAATCACGAAAAGTTGGTTCTCCAACAAACAAAAATACTCAGGAGGAAATCAAACAACCTCTGAACCCTCCTCAGGATGACGGGCCATAACTGTAACCCAGCGCATCAGCTTAGGTTCTCGGGGAAGTCCAGCTCCAACGGAAAGTTGTTGTGGGACCAACATCGGAACTAGACCAAAGCTCACAACTAAGAAACCATATCCAAATTTTTTTAGTTGTCCATTCTTTGCTCTAGTTAGTTGGCGTTTTACATTCGCCAACACAGCTTCGCACCAGTTGAAGATGGTACCTCGATAACAGCCTACTGCCATTCACATTTGGGATTTGGTAGCTACATGCAGTGTTGCGCTTCCGCAGAGTTTGGTGATAGTAAATGCAATCACTTTAAGTTCAGGACAGGAGATGGTTTTGATATCAATCCCTTTGTCCTTTGTTTGGTCATTACAAAACTCTAGCCAGAGACTATCGACAGACTGGCCACCTGGCCTAGTCTCGAATAAAGATAATCATTCACCTCTCTTGGGCAAACCAGTCAAGAAGTAAATGTCCTCTAGCTCCATTTCGAGCCGGTGGCCACCAATAATGAAACACTGGTCCTGTATATTCCATCTGTCCACCAGCCACTGCAAAAAGTCTACTTGGGTCCTCATGCCAGGTATGGCCCAGAATTTAAATAGCCCGCATGCCCTCAATGCGTCTATGGAGGGCTAATGATTAATTGCGGCAAGGTCCACATCTTCGTGCTCCTGTTCCCGCCAAATGAGCATTGTGTATATCCTAGATTGCAAAAAACGACGGATTAGAACATTTTAATTCAAAATTTTTGGGTGGAAATGAAAAATTTGCAGTTTTAAAACCTATTTCGCGAGGTCTGCACCTGCTAGTTAGGGACAGTGCGTAGGTCTGCACTCTGCCCAAGCAGCAGGTACGGGCCCCTGGCTCTTTCCTTTGTAGGAAAAGGTCGGGGTCTGCGGGTTTCGCATGCTGCGCCTGCGGACTCCCGCAAGTGGTCTTTTAAACTAATTTTTCCTATAAAAAATAAAAATGGAAGCCTAAAAACGAAATTCAAATGGTTGAAATGCAAGATTAAAGTGATGTGGATTACCTGGAGGTGATAGTTTTTGATTCCAACGAACGGATTTTCCGCAATCTTCACAGGAAGTTTCTTACCCAAAAGCTCTCTCTTTTCACTCTGAAGTCAAACGGTAAAAATGAATTTACAAAAGCCCTTTTTATAAGCTTTTTTGAATAAATGAATTTTTAATTTGTTTATTTTTTACTTTAAAAAGGTAAATTTTTTATGCATTTTTATTTATTTTAAACAGGTATGAGTAATGTTTGAGTTTTTGTGTAGAATATCGGATTTTTTAGGGAAAATTGATCATTTTCAACAAAAAACATTGGAGTCCTCTTTAAGCTCTTTTCTGACTCGTAAAATATGAAAAGATTGCCAAGTTTTTCTTTTTAAGCTCGTTAAAACGGAATTAAAAGGATGGTCCACTTACAGCTCTTTTCTGACCGTATAAACATGAAAAGATTGCTGGGCTTTTGTCATTTCAAGTTCGATATTGGTTATAAAACGACGTGTCGTTGATCGCTTTTTTACTTTTTCAGATCAGAGACACTAATTATGAAAAGTACTCCTTGATCGTAATGGTCAAGCGGTTCTCTCAAGTATTATTTTATACTTTTTCGGGCTTGGGAGACACAAATTTATGAAAAAGGACAACCATGGAGTTTTCTTAAGTTTTTCTTCTGACTCCCTAAAATTGAAAAACGCCGATTTTCTCCTATACTAGACTCGATTTTTTCCCTTAAAATGTAACAGTAAAGGACCTATTCAATTTTAAAACAGGAACAGACCACTCCTTCTTAGGGTTCGAATTTTAAACTAAGTTCGACTCATCCAAAGGATGATATTATAACCAAGCAAATTTTATCCTCCTCAAGCTTGTCAAAAATAAAGAGGTACTTGCCAGAAATGGTGGGGGAAAAGAGAGAAAAATGAACCTGTTTGTTATACTTTGTGTCTTAGAAAAGCATTCAACCACTCTTGAACATGACACTTTTTGTTCACATGGGTTGGGAAATCTTTTGCCTAACAGTTAATCAAACCATATTGAAAGTCTTCAGCCGGTTTCTAGATATTAGCTTTGGGTCAATTGTCACCAAACCATCTGCAGTGTTATTATGTGTTCAAGAGGTCAGTTCAAATAAACCATTCATCTACAAAATATCTGTCATCCATCTTGACCATCCCTGAGTTAGTCCTTACAAATATATTTCTTCAAACTTGATCTATGATTTCGTGTTGTGGGCTTGCCTATGACGGATCGCTTTCTATTGACTTCAGCTCATTATCTAGAAAGATGATCTAGAAATCGTCGGTACCTTGGAATCTGCATGCCTCAATGGCAGGTTTCTCACCTTCGACGACAGGTTGCATCATTGACCTTCGATCAAAGGATTATATGACATGTTCGACATCAGCTCATCTATTCACATTTCATGGATTGTACTGAGTACTTTGAGAGCCATTGACATTATTGGTGGTTTCTCTCACACTTGTTAACAGTTCACATCATTGACTGGTAATCAAGTGGTTTCTACCATGTTCGACTTCGACACATTCATTCACATGGATAGAATCGTACTAGTTCGAGAAACAGGAAATCAAGACCCTGGATCTAGTTTCCACCATCCAGGCTGCGAGGAATTTTGTAATTCATTATACAATGGACTATTCATAAATAAATGGTTGCGCCCATACTGTGTCTACATATGTCTATACTTGTGATGTATTACAAGATCATTCCTATATCAGAGCAGTTTAGTTAGTTTTATAGTCAGTTTTGATTTGAGTATGGGAATGCCTACCTCAGCGATGATATGATCACATATATATATTTTTTATTGAATGTTTTTACAGGTTCCAACTAGGTCGTCCACGGGATGATCTTTGAAATGATAAAGTACTTCACTCTTCTTAGATGACAAATGTTATCCTCATCCATTACAGACTTCGCACTAGGGGGCAATCTGTTGCACAAAATATTGTCACCATGACATTCTGCAATCAGTGTGAGTCTATCACCACTCATACTTTCCTCCTTTGCAAGTCTTAAACCTCAGCTCTTCATGTCAAGCCTTGAAAAATGAGAGAAAGCCCTTTAAATCTCTAAAACTTTGGTTCCTCACTTTCTCTTAGCATTATCTTTGGTCCCGCACCTATTGGTTATGTCCCCTGCGTACCTGACCGCTCTGTTTCTGTGTAATGGGTGCGGACCCCTATAAAAGTCAAAAAGGCACAAGTATATTCTTAAAATCTCACTTTGGGTTATTTCTGGAAGCTTCTAGAGGGAATCTTGAGGTGGCAAGTTCGCTCCTTTAAGGTGCATGCATCCCATACCTAAAGGAGCTAACCCCTTGATGTGAGGAGCTTATCCCTTTGAAGGAGGACTCTATCCCTTCATAGGTGGACCTGTAACCTCCTTCCTTTGCACTATAAAATGAGGCATTGGGTTGATTACTGAGGAGTTTGAAATATGAATATTTTTTAGGGTAAATGTTGTTGGAATTTAGACTTCCTAATTGAGCTTGAGAGGAGAGATTACATACCTTTTTTGATCTCATTGGGAAGAGTGTGAGGCTTGTCAAAGTAGAGGAGATTCTTTCTTGGACCCTGGGAGGAGCTTGTACAACATCAAGGCACCAAAGGTTATAAAGTTCTTCTTATTCTTAAAGTTAATACAATCAAGTTTATTTTTCTCAATAAGCTATGTTTTATGGTTTATTTCATGGATTCCTTGATCACCATGATGAATATGATTTATTATATTTTATATGCAGGTGTTATTTGATGTGTGCTTGTTTGTGTTTGCAAGTTCTTGAAAGGAAACTCTTTTGGACGATCGGAGTGTGGCTGCCACAAACTAGTGTTTGACTTAAGGTAGGGTCTAAAACACCTCTTGGCTTTTATTTATAAATCGCAATATATTTAGAGAAAGGTAGATTTGCTTGTTCTGCTTGTCGCTAGATATCTGTTGATACTAGGGAGTTTAGTCTTGTCCGCAAGAATGATTTATCCGACCGAAGTTATCCTGACAAGAAAAATATAACCCAATCATTCAAATTAGATTTTGAAGTCACAAACAATGTGGCAGAATATGAAGCCTTAATTTTAGGATTGGAATGAGCTAAAAGTCTGAAAGTACAAAACTTGGCAGTATATGGTGATTCAAAATTAGTTGTAAAACAGATCAGAAATCTTTGTCACACCAAACATCCTAGACTCAGAGCTTATATGAATGAAGGATGGAATTGATCCGAACTTAAACAGGAACGCAACAAATTATAGATATATCCATAAATACAAATATATTGTAGAAATAACACTTCATTTCATTAATATAAAATAATGAAATATGATTACAAATAGGATGGAAATAATACTAGCCTGGGTGATGGTAGCTTATCTCTGAAAGAGATGTGGCGGCTACATGCCTTTGAACTGTGTTACAATGAGGCTCACAGGAATATTTATTATTGAGCAACAATGGAAAACCATAAACATCCAAAAAACTAACCCTAGGAGATGAAGCACCAAAACTATGGGCCCCATTTGGGTAAATTGGTACATCAACTTCCCAGGGTCGTAACTTTGGCATACGATCTCCATTTGATGTGCACAATACCTCGTTAGAAATATCTATCCGAAGACTACAACTTTTGAGTGAAAAACATGGGAGACCCATGTTTTCCCCGATTTCCTTTTGGCTTTATGGGGCTTGGACCTAGGTTTGGAGTTAGCATGCTAACCAAAAAAACCCTACACTACCGGCCCTTTCGGTAACAACCCGTATAGCATAAGCTGCAGTCTCAACCAAGTATTGGGGAATGCTAGAACCAGGTTTCTGCATCCAGAGGGCTATGTGATGTGTTTTCTGCAGATCTAGGGTTTTATCTTTACCTTCGCGAACCCTAACCCTTGAAACCCAGAACTTACAGTAAATAACAATTAATAGATTTATGTCCTTCACTGATTGCGCTAAACATGCATAACATCATACAAATAAGAATATCTACATCTCCATGAGTTTATTAAGTACTTTACCTGATTAAATGCATTCAATTGTTCATAAATACAACAAATTTAGAAATAAATAGTAATGCACAGATATCACTTCAAAATATGTTTTTATTATGCTTCATATTCTTAGATACAACTCTTTCCAACCTTGTGCACATAGCTGCAGCGGCCCACGCACTTAGCTGCAGACTTACCAACGTCTCTGCGCACACAATTGCAGGAGCCTTCCCCTTTGCCCAAGTACAGAATAGACAAATTCAGACTCAACTCATGTTCTTCTTACTTAGCTTACCTATGACTCTTCTATGACTCCTTTTATACTCTTCCTTCATTATGATACCATCGTCTATGAACCATGGGCAGGTCTCAAAACAACTTGACTTTAACATACTAAGGGGCTTTGAGCTTCCTAAATCCCCTTTGACTCCTACTGGCCTACGCTACTCGTGCTCCACTCCTCAAAACACGGAGACGTTACAATATCTTTAAAAACTTAGCAAAACTTTAAAAAAATCTAACCCAAGGGACCCTGTTCCAACAAGCTCCCAACACAAAGTCATGACTCGTCTTGAGCCACTCTTCTGGTGTTTTCTCAACCTTTGCTTGCAGGTCGTTAAATTCAATCTTGAATGCTTGAAGATCCGTTGTTCCCTGCGTGGCATCCTAGTGAACTTATTCAACCAAATTCTCCCTCATTGGACCTTCAAATGCAAGGCCCATGGTCCTATGTGTCTCATGAAGGGCCTTTAGCTTTCCCTCGATGGTCTGAGACAACTGGCTTGCCTCATCACCCACAGTTGTGTTTGTGGTGCAATTATGGTTGCTTTTCTTCATATCTCATCGACTTGTGCCTGAAGAATCTTTCCTTCCTAAAGTCTGGTGAACCTTTTCATAGGTGCAAGGGTCTGTGCTATCACTCAGATCTCATCAAAATGTAGTTGTCTATCGTGGATGTCTACTTTGATCTTCTACAAGTGTGGGTCCTCCTGCAACTAGGCCCACATTTCTATTATCTGCTAAAATAATTGGCTGCACTCCTTAACTGCATCGGCTAAAGTTGTCATATATGCTTTAATGGTAGTTTCACGCTGCTCTCTGACCTTTGGAGGTGTGGTTGGTTGAAGCTTCATTTGAAGCTCTGAAATATGCAAATGCATCTCAAACCGCACCTTTCCGATTTCCTCCTTTGATTCCTTCAATGCAACAGCTAACTTGTGAATTTTCTCCGCAGAGGCCGCCTCGGCTGGAATTTGGAGCTCAGGGAGCTCACTGCATACTTGGGTAAGGGCTACCTCTAGCTATTTATTGCACTATATCACCTCATCGTAGGCCTGTAAGGCCTACACTTTCTCTGCAAACATATGTTGATTGTTAGTCTTTACTTCTTCGATAATCAACAGAGCTCTTTTCTCCCGGACACGGAGCTCGTTTGAAATTCCTTGGTGCAACTCATGCAAGGTCTAGATAGGCAGTGTTGCAATGTTGATACTCATGTTGGTCATATGCAATAACCTTGCTTCATCCTCAGTTGTTTTGACATGAAACAAACCCTCTGGCATCATCACTACACGAAGTTTTGTAGTCAGTTATGCCTTTGATGTCCTGCTCACCTGGATCACTCCTGTCTGGACCTGCAATTCCTTCAGGCTTTATTTTACTTTTTCCAGTGCCTGCTTGTATTGGTCCTTGATGTGCCCCCATATGTTTTCTGTTGCGGAGTGGAAAACATCGTCGATCTCATCAAGATCCCCCTCCATGAGGGCCAACAATTCAGTACCCACAAACTTATCAAACTTTTGCTTCTTTTGTGGTCCCATCAAAATACGCTTTTGTCTCTTCCTGATTCTGAAGGGGGACTCTAAGTCCTCTGGTCTGACGTAGGGTTCTACGCCCCCTTCCTCTTCATCTGCAATCTCTACTTCAACATTTGTGTGCTCTGTATCAAGATCTTCAAGGTCAATGGTGACCTGCGTTGTTTCTACCTGCACATCTTTTACCTTCTATGCTTCCTTCTCTTTCCTAGAAGACTTATGTGCTTCTTTCTCTTTATCTTTATTGGCCTCTGTTGCAACTGTTGTTTTCCCTGTTTCTACTTTTGCAGCCTTACTTGTTCCTATGGATTCGCCAAATGGGGTAAGCCAATTGCACGACCATTTGTTGATGGCCTCCATAATATCATCTTCCACGACTAAATAAGGCAACTTGTGCCATGTACTTGTGGCATCCTTCTTCACGCGTATGGACAGATTGTGAAAATATACTTTGAAACCTGCTACATCTTTATACTTCGCATGTAGACTGGGTAAAAACCATGGTCGTTGGTTGATCACCATACGCAACTTTGATTCAAACAGTACCCAAAACATCTTGTCTTCAATTATACAGTTAGGGTCCTTCGTTTCCCACAGTGAGACGAATTTTGCAGCCTCACACAATTCTGGATCCGTCATTCGGAATTGGGAATCATCGGGCGTCCTCTATGCTACCAATGCAATGAATAACAGTAACCACGCATATTGGAACGTTTCTCCATCCTCCTAGGCTTCATGGCAATCATCCAAGAATTCTTGGCAGAGGTACTTTTACCATTTGAATTGGACCCCCTGGTTGCACTGCACATCTAAGGATACCACTAATGTTGGCACTTCATTGGCATGACACTTCCGCATTATTTTTCCTACCAAGATCTATGCAGCAAACGCACAACTTCTCCAATATAGAGCTAATAGTGTAGCCTCACAAATTCCTTACCAACCCGAAGTCGCTCTTCATCTAATCTGCGAGCTTTTTCTCCCATGACTTCCCCACAAAAGCGTCTACGAGTTTCGCAACCTGATAAGGTAGCGTTGTGATTCTGTGGACCAACATATCGTCAATTGGGATGGGCCCTCCTAGCCAAAGGCACCCATCATGAACTAGCGCCAACAATTGACGCACACATATGGTATTAATAATGTTCCAGCTAAAATGTGGGACATACAACATGTTGAGAAACCTTGCGCACTCAATATCGGCTACCCACTTCATTGGTTCAAGCCTTGTGACGCCTGCCTCCTCATAGTAGATTAATTTCAAGAATTTACTGGGTTCTAACTACGGAAATTTCGCATGATCACCCAAATCCCAATCCTCCATCTTCAGAAATGGTACCCAGGCCAACAAGTCACCCTCAATAGGTACTTCCTCTGGCAAAAATGGTGTGAATACCTTGAATTTCAATGAGTCAGGGTCCTTAGTGACTTTGGCATTTGATTTCCTAGGGGGTATATATGGCAGCAGCCGTGAAATTGGCTTTGTGTGCTTTGCACTGATATTTTGAATCCCCATAGTCAAATCTTATTCATCCATGTCCTAGGGTTCCATAGGCTAATTTTTTTTATCCATACGACCCTTTTGTCTAATCTCAGATGGAAATTTGTGCAGTGATTGTTGGACCGAAGCTTGTTGTGTATTTTTCTGCTTTTCATCTCCTGTCGCAGAGGAAGTAGGTTTTGGCCTCAGCGACCTGGGTTTTATGGTAGGGACTGGTGGTGTAGCAGTCATCTTGGCAAGGCTCTCCCACAAGAGTTTCTTCTGCCACTCGGGTAAATCTCCCTCAAACCCAAGCCCCCGCTGCGAAAACTCCTTTTCTACCTCTTGCCAATCTCGTACAGACATACAGCAGCCTTCTATGCTCATGCTTAGGCGCAAAATCTCAAGAAAAACTCTCTGGAAGCAAAGTGTCTAAATGTGGAGCAGAATGTTGTATTTATAACCCTTTTTAAATTCAAATCCATCGATTCCCTCAAGATCCCCCTCATTAATGCTATTTTGGCAGTAGATTTCTAAAGATATGCTACTTAAATGATTTTCCCATGCTCCCTTTAACGGAAAAATAGCCATCCAATCATCTACAGTGCTTCCAATGGTCATTTTTTGGCCAGGCTATGCAGGACCCACCTCACTAGCGCAGCTCCTTCGTCGCATCTCCCATCTGCACCTTTCTCCTAACCATTGCACAGCACAGTCTCTTCACCAAACTTTTCTCCTGGCATAGTAGTTTAGAGTCTTGCACTTCCTCTAACTTCCTGAAGTACTAACACTATCCTGCATCCATGTAGTCATCGTGCAAGGGCGAGATCACCCCTGTACAATGTCAACCAGCTCTCATTGATTCTTCCTAGAAATAAGTCCCCATTCAGCTTTGCAAGCTGAATTCCATCGCCATATGTAATCTCCTTGACGATGTATGGTCCTAGCCAATGCATCTGAAACTTTCTTGGGAACTTAGTAAACTTGCTATCATACAACAGCACTAAATCTCCATTTTTAAAGGTGCATCATTTAATGTGGTGATCGTGACACGCCTTTTCTCTAGTCTTTTGCACCTGCTAATGAAAACCTGCCAAGAATCGATCTTCTTCTAACTCAAGTATTTGCACGAGGCTTTCTTCTATTATATCTCAATCTACCATCTCCGTGACTACAGAAATCCTCAAGCTGGGCACTATGTATTCCATTGGCATCACCGCTTCTTTTCCATAAACCAGTCGAAATGGTGTATGTCCAGTCAACTTCTTACATGTAGTTCTATATTCCCAAAGAACAGCTAGTATGCGCACATCCAAATCGTTCCTATTCACATTACATATCTTTGTCAAAGCATTCCCCATGATCTTATTGAAAGCTTCAACTGTTCCATTTGCTTGAGGATGGTATGGCATGCTTTTCTGATGATACATTTGGAATTCTTCTAGCAAAGCAGCAATTGTTTCATTTAGAAAATGTGAACCCCTATCGCTCATCAAAATCTTAGGACAGCCAAACCTAGACAAAATGTACTCAAATATAAACTTCACAGTTGCAGTTTCATTGCAATCCTTCACGAGTTGCGCCCCAGCCCACCTGGTCAATTATTATGTCATCGTGATGATGTAGCATGCTCCTATCCTCCTTCCTGGTGGATGGATAGGTCCCACAAAATCTATTTCCCATTTGTCGAATGACTGTAACGAAACTTGTGGGTTTAGAGGCAATTCATCCTTTCGCGACAGCTTCCCATTCCTCTAACAAACATTGCATGCCCTACAATACTCCTTTGAATCTTTGTCCATAGTTTCCCACCACAACCCAGCTCGTAGGATCTTCTGCACAGTCACTTTTCCAGCATAATGTCCTCCAGCAACTCCTCCATTTTCTTCGGCAAGGATACTTTGTCTTTCATAGTCTGGTACATACCTACGCAAAAATTCATCCGTCCCATTTTGTACAAGTTCCCTGCAATTACGGAGAAATACGCAGCCCTGACCACCAATTCCTTCTTCTACTGTGTTGTGTATCCTTCAGGAGCTACACCCGTAGATATAAATTGTATTATATCCATGAAATGTTCATCTGTAATGCACACAGCAAAGAGTTGTGTATCAAGCAATCCTTCATCAAGACTTGTGGGTTCCTCGCCATTCTCAATCTGTAAAAGGTGATCGAGTCCAACATTTAATCTTCATGGCTTCACAATTACTTTGAAGTCATACTCCTGAAATAGAAGTAACCACCTCTAAATCCCGCCCCCCAACACAGGCTTGTTGACTAGGTACTTCAACGCTGAATGGTATGTATACATTTTCAAGTGCGCACCCAACAAATAATGCATGAACTTCTGGAGTGCATATACCATTGCCAACCCTTCGTGCTTCGTGGTTGAATAATTTTTCTCCGCCTTAGACAGTTTTCTACTCACAAATGCAATCATATGGTCGATATCTCCTGCGTCTGGTTGGGTTAAAATTGCTCCTAATGCTATGCAAAATGCATCAACATGTATATGAAATTATTTCCTCCAATCGGGGAACACTAGAATAGGTGTCATAACCATTTTTTCCTTCAAAACATCTAAGCTTTTCTGGAAATCATCATCCTAGCAAAATGTCGCATCTTTCTTCAATAATTTCTCCATGGTTGCAGTGATCTACACATATGCCTTAATGAAATTTCTATAGCACCTTGTATGACCCAATGTTGCATGCAACTTTACATTCCTTGGGGGATCCAAATTGATAATCACCGAAATTTTAGCAAGGTCCACCATCAACCCTTGTTTACAAACAACGTGGCCCAAAAGTACCCCATAAGGTACGCAAAATATACACTTCTTCAGATTTAGGGAGATTTGATACTTCCTACAAGTATCCAACATCAGGCGAAGACTTGAAACATGCTTTTTAACTAA
The DNA here is from genome assembly GCA_031772625.1 of Pinus tabuliformis. Taxonomy (NCBI): domain Eukaryota; kingdom Viridiplantae; phylum Streptophyta; class Pinopsida; order Pinales; family Pinaceae; genus Pinus; species Pinus tabuliformis. The sequence continues at coordinate 342,296,422 of CM062817.1, forward strand.
CTCGAACATCGTCCAATCATCAAATTAGACCTCCAAAAACTTGTGAATAAATTTCTTAAGGCAGTGACTACCACCCTAGAAAAGATCATAGGGGAATTCTTAATTCCAAAGGGCATAATTGTATACTGAAAAGAGCCCCATTCTGTGGTGAAGGTAATCTTACTTGGATCTGCTAGTGTGATCTTGATCTGGTGATATCCTGAGAATTCGTTTGTAAAATAGTATGTTTCTTGACCACCAACTCTCTCTGAGACTTCATCTGTGAATGACATAGGGAATGGATCATGTACACAAGCATCATTTAACTTTCTTAGATCTATGTAGATCTTGATTTCACCCTTTGTCTTCTTCTCTTGAGCTCCTATAGGACTAACCTAGTCTGATTCTTCTACAGGCTCAATAATTCCTGCTATGATCATCTTATCCAGCTCTTTGCGCACCTTTTCTTTGTATTTAGGATTCAATCGGTATGGGCGTTGCTTTACTGGCTTCACATCTGGCTTCGGATTGATATTCATAACACCTAGATCACCTACTATCCCCTTTAGATAGAGAAATTTATTAGAAATAAGTCCTGATATTCACATAACAGTTCCGCAACCTTGTCAATTGTGTCCTCATCCCAGTAATCACCTATATTCACGAACTTCAGTTGTTCTTCTAACCCAATGTTGACTTGCTTGATCTTCAATGGTTTTGAAATGTCAAGAACCTCTACCTCAGGCCCAGTGACTTCGCGTTATCCCTTTGACTCAAGGATACGGATATTCCTAGGATCTTCCTCACCTTCTTCTGTGGTAATAGTGTAGTAATCCATAGCATGGCACAGATGCATACTCCAGTTAGGTTGTACCCATGTGATAGGCTCTACAAGTGTTCTGAATATCGCAGCCTTGATTTCCTATAATGCTTCATCAATACATTTGAATCCGTCCTCAAAACTGAATGTTAGAAAAAATCTCTCCTTCAGAACGTCCCACTCTGTGGTTCCATGTTGCAGCTTTGTTTCTAAGTACAAATTCATTGAAATTGTATCCAAGGTGTGGTAGAATATATGTACCCATTCAGGTTGTGGTTCCTCTCCCCATGCTTTCGTCCAATGAGCGAGATGCTCACACGAATCATCCTTCCCTATATATTTTTCAATAATGCAGGTATTTACATAGCCAAATCGCAACTCCATCATCCTTCGATACTCCTTCCAGTATGCAAAAATTTCCTTATGTGTACCCCACCATTTGGTAGGCGTAGATCTCAGCGTGATGTCTAGTGCCTGGAACCGATGCTCATTTTGTACATCCATTTCAAATTTATCAAGAAACAAATTTACATCTTCTAAACCATCATAATATGTTAAATTGTGTACCTCAATGGATATACATTAGAGTGATTTAGTAAGTTTGTTGCATCGTAGTGTTGATACTTCATGCAATTTATTCTGCCAATGCTCGAGCTCCTCATCTGAATCTAAGTTGTAGGAGCTTTCTTTTTCCCAAGTAATTATTCCATCTATTGTAGGATTGATCCAATCCTCGTTCCACGCAGTAAGCTTATATATATGTTTGATATCATCCTCCTCATAGTAATCTCGTACTGGTTCAGTATATCGTGCACCTTCAGCTGGATCCAATGGAACAATGACTCTCAGTTCCTTCTTCTCAAACATCATGTTGCGCTTCTTCAGGTTGATGACCACATTCATATCAAACGCCCAATTGATTCCAAGCAACACTGGGTAGGTATTACTATCATCCACTATTTCGATTACCTCAAAATCAACTATAGTGCGCGCCCCTTCGATGTCTACAGTTACTCCATGTAGGCGTCCTAGAGGAATAATATTTTATTGGTTCACCATTCGCAGCTAAATTGGGGAACACTATAGCATCAACTTTCCCATTCTTTCCCAGGTCTGTTTAGGTAAAACATTCGCATTAGATCCCAAATTTAAGATCACTTGGTCCATTTCAAATTCTCCGATTTGTGTAGTCAATCTCATCTCCTGACTAGACATTTTCTAACTTTTGTCTACTTTATGCACTACACGTTGCTTAGGTAGTTGCTTGCCCTTGCTAGCGTAGTTGTCTATCATCTCTTATAGTCCCTCCACTGCTTTTTGGTCCCTTAAGAGCTTCATGCAGGTTTTTAAGAAGGATTTCAATACTGAGGGGTCTATCTCTTGCGCAGCAAATGACCTCTTTAGGCTTCTCTATTCGTGCACTCTGATTCTTTGATGTGGAATCTCCTGGATCCACAAAGTTCTTCTTCACCTCCATAAATGTTTATTTTGCCTTATGCAAATCAAATTTAGTATCTTTTTAAGCAGTCCTGCGCACTCACTGATTCTCTTCTATTTGTTTCCTTGTGGCTTTATCTTCCTCGGTAGCTACATTGCTTCGCGTAACTATATTAACACTTGCGTCATCCTCATGTGGTTCTGACCTCATCATATGGATGTCCTGAGTGGGCTACCGATTCTTTTTCTCTTGCATTTTTGGGATGAGTATAGGACAATCTTCTATTGCGTGGTCAAACTATCGGCAATACTGACAAGAAGGGTGTGTCGGGTTTTGATAATCTCACACATAGTGGCTTGGTTTCCCACAATTGTAACAAATAATCTATCTGAAACCTCTTCTAGCTCATCCACCTCGTCCTCTTCCTTGTCTATGGAATCCTCTGCGTGCTGCAGGTGCGCCTTCATCCTATTATGGGTGTGTCTCAGCCTGTACTCTATATGTCAGAGTTTTGTCCATCATTAACTCATAACTTTGGAAATTGTGCTCATCATGGCCTACAGACTTACAGAAATTGTAGAATAGTTGTTGGGGAGTCTGTACGAACTTCTGCAACAAATGGCAATTGTCAGTTGAGTGTTTTCCTGTTATTTGGCAGATAGCGCACCAGGGCACTACACCATTACTTGATCCAGCAGAATTTTTTGGCTTCAGGGGGTTAGGACCTCCCCCAATTAGATAGTTCTAATATACTGGGCAATGATCCTTGTCATGACCATTTCCTTTTCACTTTAAGCACCATACTTCAAAACAGGTCTCAATTTTGACCTCTTTTTCCTTTTTGAGATCCTGCAACTCAAAATGTAGGCTAGCTAGTTGCGTCTGAATCTGCTGCACTCCCAGTTTCGTATCCTGAATATGCAAAGCCTCCAACTTCATAGCAATTTCCAGTGCTTCAGCCTATGATCCAATATTTTGTTGCGACAATGGTAATCTCAAATGAGGAAGCAGCGTAGCAATATACTAGTCCTTATGTTTCTCATCTAAAATCTGTAGATTAGCCTGTTGTAGCAGACATTTCAGCCTTTGATCGATATCCCATGCAGATTCATTCACCTTCTACTTAATTTCTTTGACCTCAGTCACATACTGGGCTTGAGACTTTGGATTTATGAATTCATTATTTAGCACATATTTTGTGTCTTTCAATGACGTAGTTGGATTAGTTGTACTGTACTTAATATACCAAGTCAGTGCCCTATCTTGCAATGTTGTGACCAGTTGTGCTTTCTTCATATCATCATCCATTATCTGTTGTTACTTCCACACAACATCTGCTACAAACTAGAATTGGTTAGGTTCTTTTTTCCCTACACACCTGAATATAGGCATCTTCATAGTGTTCGCCATACTAAATAGCAGAGGTAGAGGTGGAGGCGTAGGTGTGTGAGGTGGAGGTGATGGCGGAGGTGGAGTGGATGGATGTGGTATTCCCACAGTGCCCTGATCTATTGACTACGGTGCACCTCAGGGCATCTTCAGACTATTACTTTCTTCTTCGCTATTGGATGCTCCCAACAAAGGATTGTACTCAACAATTATATCTAGATCTTTTCTGAATTGTTTCCCACTTCGCATAGCTCCCGTTGAGCCTCTTCTAAACATAAATTTAGTGGCATAACCCATTTCTCACACAATAGCATTTTAATCCAAGTTTTCAGAGACTTCATATACTTACCTCTTGGCCCTTTGAAAAACCGGCATTCAACTTCCCTATAATTGATAGACGTATCAATCGTGAAATCAGTGGTAAATCTGCCCAAAATATTATCGATCCGGTGATCGACAGCCTTCACAACCTTGTATTCAGATCCTTTCAAGTGCTTCACTAACTCCGGAGTCCACACAATAGGGTTATCCATCTTCTAGGTAGGTTGACCATCCACCAATTTATCCAACCATTCATATAATTCACAAGGAAAAGAGAAAAAGAAGGCTTTGTGTTTATCTGTATACAAATATCTCTGCAACCACTCTTCTTTCGATAGACATGGATTCATGTTTTCTTGAGCTGAAAAATCATGCATCTTCCGATCTATCCACTTATCAATCTCCTTATTTGTTTGTCTCCACAGACCCCACATCACACACTCCTCAGATAGATCCCAATTCCGGCAATGGAACCATTTGTTGGCTTGATGGGGCTTGGACCCAAGTTTGGAGTTAGCTGCACTAACCAACAAAACCCTACACTATCGGCCCTTTTGGAAACAACCCGCGTAGCACAGGCTGCAGTCTCACCCGAGGCAGTATTGGGGGATGCTAGAACTAAGTTTTTGCATCCAGAGGGATATGTGATGTGTTTTCTATAGATCTAGGGCTTTATCTTGACCTTCGTGAACCCTAACCCTTGAAACCCAGAACTTATAGTAAATAATAGTTAACAGATTTTTGTCCTTCGCTGATTGTGCTAAACATGCATAACATCATACAAATAAGCATATCTACATATTCACGAGTTTATTAAGTACTTTTCTCGATTAAATGCATTCAACAGTTCATAAATACAACAACTTTAGAAATAAATAGTAACGCACAGATATTGCTTCAAAATATGTCTTTTCCCCTTCACCCAAGTACAGAACAGACAAATTCAGACTAAAGTCATGTACTTCTTACTTAGCTTACCTATGACTCTTCTATGACTTCCTTTTATACTCTTCCTTCATTACAATACCATGGGGTGTGAACCATGGGCAGGTCTCAAAACAACTTGAGTTTAACAAACTAAGGGTCTTTGACCTTCCTAAAGCCCCTTTGACTCCTATTTCCCTGCGCTACTTGCGCTATGCTCCTCAAAATGCGGAGACTTTACAATATCTTTACAAACTTAACCAAACTTTAACAAAATCTGATCCAAGGGATCCTGTCCCAACATTTCCCCAAAAAACGTCATTTAGGGACTGAAAATGGCTCAAAAGTTCAAGACCCGAAAAAAATGCCAAAAATAGTAAACTGTGCTACACTTAAGGAAACTAAAAAAATGAAAGAGACAGTGGTGGGGATCTAAGTGGAATAGGCAGGTGGCCACCAACATCCACCTAGATCATTCCTCCCCCCTAGGAAGTAATGGTCCCCATTGCGTTGAGTGCCTCCATGAGATGGGAAAACTTATACTGAACTTGATCCCTGGTGAGCCACTTGCCTTGTTGAAGGATTTGGCCAGCTTTGACAACCCAATATAGTTGGATCTTCTGCTGGAAAGTGTTCTTGATTTATGTGTCCATAATCCGATCATTTGTGGCATGTTTCATGTAGTGTAGGTTTAACTCTATTAGTGTGAGTTGTTCTGCAATGTTTGATGTGTACAGTAATGGTGGGAAGTATGGTCGAAGGTGGTCCACATTGAACATTGGCTGCAGGCCAAGGAATGGGGGAATGTTGAGCTCAAAAGCATTGTCTCCCACATCCTTGGTAATGGTGTAAGGACCATATTGGAGTGGTATAAGCTTCTGATGGGCTCCAGCATGGCATTCTTTCTGTAAATGCAACAAAACCTTTTCACCCACCTGAAACCTGTGTGGAATCCAATGTTGATCATGTCGTTTCTTATACTTGGAATTTGAATTCTCCAAGATGTCATGAACCTGCTGGTGGATGTGTTGGATGCATTCAATAAATCTGATCGCTTTATCAGCCTCAGACAATACATGTGTGGATTTTTTCTGTGTCGTCGCATGAGGCATGGCAACATCAATTGGACACAATGGTTGAAATTCTAGACCCACTTGAAATGGGTTATGACCAGTTGAGATATGGAGAGCTTTGTTATAGTTGTCTTGCACATAGGGAAGACTCTCATCCTAGGTTCATGGATGCTTGAAGTTGTACATTCAGAGTATGTGCATTATCATCCTATCAACAACCTCTGTATGGCCATCAGTTTGGGGATGGAAAGCAGTCAACTTGGTGAGCTTGATGTCCAATAATGTCTAGAGGCTTGACCAGAATATGCTTAGGAACCTGCTATTCTGATCTGATATAATGGTCTGTGGGATCCCAAAACGTACCCATACTCATTCAAAGAAGAGTTTGGCAGTGTCCTCTGTTGTGATTCTCTTCTTGCAGGTCACCAATACAGCCATCTTAGAAAAATTTTCCACAACCAAAAATACACAGTCATTACAATGCTTGGTAGAAGGGAGGTCAGACATATAGTCCATGGAGATGGATTCCCATGGCTAGTTAGGATTAAGTTGAGGACTGTACAGGCCTTGCTTCTTGACGGTTTGCTTGTCGATGGCATAGAAAGTGCAGGATTTGATATTTTTCCCAACATCCAATCAGAGTTTTGGCCAATAAAATTACTTTTTAGTACAGCCATAGTTTTCTCCACACCAAAGTGCCATGCGACCCGACTGTATTGCGCCTCACAAGTCAACTTGGCATGCTCGCTTGAAGGAACACAAAGGTGGCCTGCTAGCATAATAATGCATCCTGGAGGTGGAAATCAAGAACTTGTTTTCCATCTACTAGCATCTGGTATGTGGAGGTGAACTCTGGATCATTTTTGTATAGTTGAGGCCATCTAGAGGTCTTCTGGCCACAAGAGTTGAGAACAGCAATCAGCGTTGCAACTAGGGGCCAGCTGAGGTAGTATGCAACATGATTGGTTCTGCCCTTTTGTATTTAATGTTCAAGTTGAATTGTTTTAAATATGTAGACCACTTCTGATGGTGATCATTCTGCAACTTCCCTTGTGTCTGTATAAACTGAAGAGGTTGGTGATCGGTGTGGATGATTGTCTCCTTCCCCGGAATGTAATGCTTTAATTGCCAGCAAGCTTGCATGATGGAATACATCTCTTTATCATAGGTGGGGTACTTTCTAATTGTATCGGAAAGTGTCTCACTATGATAGGCCACTGGATGCCTACGTTGGGTGAGGACAGCACCAATAGCATAGTTTGAGGCGTCTGTCTCGATTTCAAATGTTTGTTACAGGTCTAGAAATGTGAGTACTGGTGCAGAGCAAAGGTGATGCTTCAACTCAACGAATTCCTTCTGTTGGGACACATACTAGGAAAACTTTACTTTCGCCCTGCCCTTAGTAATATGAATCAAAGGCCAAGTGATATGGGAGAACCCCAACATAAACCGATAATAAAAATTTGCAAGGCCCAAAAAGTTGTGAAGCTCCGTTAGAGTGGCTCATGCCAACGGTGTATTTCTCCAAGTTGGCACACAGTTTTTGTTGTTTAAGGGTTTGAAGAACTTTCCAAATGTGTTGCAAGTGTTCTTCCCAACTCTTGTTGAAGATGAGGATGTCATCCAGATAAAAAACCATGAATGATTTAGTGAAGGGCAAGAAGATGCCATCCATTAGCCTCATAAAAGTAGCAAGAGCATTTGTCAACCCGAAGGGAATAACCAACCATTCAAAAATGCCTTCCTTGGATTTGAAGGGGATCTTCCACACATTTGTGGGCTCTATTGGAACCTAGTGATAGCCAGACTTCAGATTGATCTTTTGAAAAACTTGGCCCCCTTAAGTTGGTCCAGAAGATCATCAATCTATGTGATTGGAAACCTATTTCTAACAATGATATTGTTTAGTGCCTGATAATCAATGCAAAGCCTCCAGGTCCCATCCTTCTTCTGTACAAGTACAATCTAGCTCCCACAAGGCAAGGAACTTTATCAGATGTGCCCTTTTTGTGGCAACTCCTGGATTTGCCGCTTGATCTTTTCATTTTCCAAATGGAGAGGCGATATATTGACCCATTGGGTAGAGGTGCTCCAGGAGTCAAACCAATCGAATTCTTGACCTGAAAATGCAAGGGTACCCTTGTGGGTGAGGAGAAGATGTCCCTGTATTCTTCCACGACCATATCCACCCACTTCTATTGTGTGGAGGAACCCTTCCTGGGGGCCATGGATGTGGCTACAATCTTCCCCTTACTTTGAGAGCAAATCAGAAAGAAAATAGATTTTCCAGTCTAGGAGATGATCTTACCGCATTGCTTAGCAAAGATCAAAGAGATGGTGGTAGGCGAGGCTACCTCTAGTATCCTGTATAACTTATTACCCAAAGAAATAATAACAGAGTGAGGTCTAGACTCATATATATCATGTGGATTCCACAAGTATGGTCATCCTAATAATACGTCACAAACTTCAAGAGGAGAAACATCACATAGTACCTCATCCGTGAAGGGCTCGATGTTGTAGGGAAGGCGGCACTGCTGGCTGATGCGAAGATCTCTTCCTTGTTGAAGCCACCCGATGGTGTACGACTACGAATGTGATGTAGTCGGTAGGCCCAGCTGCTTCATGGCCTCTTCTAAAAAGGGGTTCTTTTGGCTCCCATTGTCAAAAATGAATTGTACCAGAGAACCCTTCACCCACATTTGTGAGTGGAATAGGTGTTCCCCCTCCCCTGGATCTTCAGGCTCAATCTTATGGATTTTGGTTGTGGCCATGATGGCATTGGGCTCTAGTTCAATGATGTGCTTCCCCTTTTCATTCCCGTTGTCGGGTTTTGACTCAGATTCAGAAAATGCGTCTGATTGGAAGCCCTCAGCTCAGCCACCAGTGACTTCTTGGCCCTGTTAGAGTCGGTCTAGAAGCCCTCCATCAGTGATCAAAGCTCTTTGCATTTCATTAGTAGGTGTCTCATCAGTGTCATCTTATTGCATTCCATTAGGCATGCCATAACCCTGATGGAGGAGCTTGTGTCTTTTATTCCCCTCTTGGCACTGCTGGATTAAGTTTGTTTCAGTCAATAAATGCTCTACAGGGTCATTTGTCTTGTCTTGAAAGTCAAGGTCCTAGGTCTAAGGTTTAGTCCAATTTGTCTTTGAGGTCATGTTTTTAAGGTCAATAAGTGTCCAGCAGGCCAGAGGGATGTCTATCTAAGCATCACTTCAAAGGATTTCATATTGTACAGCTATTTTTTCTACCTTGAGTTCAAAACCCCTGTTTTTGAAGGCAAGGTCATTTTCTCATGTTTTGTAAAAATTCAAACTCTCCAGAAGTTGGCATGCAGCCCTGGTCTCCTTTGCCAAGACTCTTCAGAAGCTACCTCTGCAAAAATTTTCAAGAAAAAGCATCATTTCAACCAATTTCAGGACAAAAAGGAAACCATAAGTCAGCAGCATTTAAATTTTGAAAAGTGTCATTTTATAAACATTAGAAAGTGGGTTTGAGGGGAAATTAATTCAAATCAAGTTTATAAAAGCTCCCCTCCCTTCATTTTATCATTATTTGCTTCCAAGACTCCAAAAGCAAGAGCAAAAGGCGATTTAGTGTGAAAATTGTGCAAGTTGGTGGACAAAGCCCGCGCGCTACGCATCAGGACCTGCGCGCTACGCGTTGGGCAGGCGCTACGCGTCGGGGCGGTCAACACAGTGGGAAAAATACACGGGTGCTACGCGTTGGGCGCGCGCTACGCGTCAGGACCCGTGCGCTACGCGTTGGGGTATAACACACAAAAAAATTGCCTACAAGCTTCAAACGACCCCAAATATCTTCAAGGTTGCAGGTAGGCCTCTGATCATCAAAGTATTATGCTTGATAAAGAAAAATGACCATGGGAAATGTGTTTAAATGCCATCAATTTGAAATGAGAAGTTCATGTGTATTTGCTTAAAAATGTCAAATTGCAAGTAAAGCTAGGGTTTTGTTTTGCTGCTCTCAAGGTCATCTCTTTCACTCCCATTTTTTCCCCACATGTTGTTGGGAAAAGTATCCAATACGGAATGACCCTATCCCACTCTAAGGGTGATAGTACCTCAGCAACAATCAAAGCAAAGCTATCTAAGATTTCTTCTTTATGAAAGTAAAATAGGGGAGAAAGATATCCACTAACCGATGTCTTTCGCTAATGGTTGATCCAATCTTCTCTCCTTGTTGCTTGCTCCCAGCTCCTTGCTCTTTCACTGGCCCAGCTACACCAAGATCCTGCAAAATGGCAAGAGAGGGAAACTACAAGAAGCATACATTCATAATTGATTCAAGGATTAGAATAAATCAAATACACAAGTATAACAATACATCATTGAGACACATGCATATAGAAGAACCTCAAATGCTTTATTAATGGAAGAAGTAAAGTTCAGGAAGTGATACAACCATAAGAGGCCCAATCCAGCATCACCTTCCCAGCAAAAAGAAATCTCCTCTTCACCTCCTTCAAAGCAAATCACCCAATAGTTCTAAACTCAAACCAACAGCAATTCTTTACATTCACAAGATTCCAGCCTCCCTAGACCTCATGAGAGAGCTCTATATATAGGAGTTTTGGAGAAAGGATGAGTCAGCTTGAAGCTGGCATGAAGCTGACTAGTGTCCTCTCTCACTTCAGTTATTCTTCAGTTCTTGAGTCCACTTGGAGGTTCTTGCTTCCACTTGGAGATCTAGACCCTCTTACTCATCACCAGTCGAATTCCCTGATCCAAGTGTCATTTTGGAAGCTTCCTGGGCATTGACACCTTGAGGAATGACTGTGCCACATGTCCCAACTCGCCCAGTGCAGGTAGCCTTCTTTGTAGTTGAGATTCAGCGCAGGTAGGCAGTGGAGCAGTTGACATTCAGCGCAGATGCTCAGTGGAGCAGTTGACATGATCCAGAATTGCCTTGTTTTTTAGTGTTTTCAGGTGGAGAACTTTTATTCAGTGCTGTGGTTCGCTAACCTTGTTCCTCTAGGGGTAGGAACAACATATTTAGGGACTTTGGATCCCTTAGATTATGGACATTTCATGCTTCATGCTGTAAGGCACAAAAATGTCTATAACAGTTTCCCCCTAAATTATGAGGTCGTTTATCGGGTGAAATGCTTTATCAGGAGGATCTGAAGTTCATTCAATCGCTGAGAGGTGACCTGTAATAAAATACAATGCAATACATTATTTTTCATTCTGCTTTCATGATCTAGCTGAGGCGAGCATTCCCATGCTCAGCTTTATAAATTCATTTTGGTACATAGAACAGACGATCGTCTGATGGTAGACTGATAATTCTCTGCTGAAATTATCATCCTTTGAGTAGGATGATCATCTGCTGCAATGATGTACATGTCAAATGTCTTTATATTTCCTGAATATATATCGCATCCCAGATGGATGAAACTAGATCCGAGGTCTTCAAACTCGTTCGATCTTCACTCTAAGTACAAGTCGATCCATGTGAGAATTGCGCTGAAGTCGAACATGGAAAGACATCGCTTGATTACCGGTCAATGATGTAAACCGTTAACAAGCGCGAGAGGAATCACCGATAATGATAATGACCCTCAAGGTACTGCAGTACAATTCACGTGGTGTGAATATAGGACTTGGTGTCGAACACCACGCAAAATCTTTCGGTCGAAGGTAATTGATGTATACCTGTCGCCGGAAGTGAGAAACTTGCCATTGAGGCATGCAAGCTTCAAAGTACTGGGGGGGGTGTTCCTAGATCAACTTCTTGGATAATGAGCTGAAGTCGACAAGAAGCGATCCATCAAAGGAGGGCCTTAATGAATCCCACATCAGTGACACGGAACGGGGCTAATGATTTTAATGGAGGTGAAAACAATCTGTGACATATGATTCAGGGTGGCGATCATGGATGGATGAAGGATAATGTATGGCAGTGGATGGGACACGGTTGACTCTTTCTGAACAACATCTCTTGAACATATAACGACACTGATGCGATGGATCGGTAGCATTACCCCAAATGTGGATGGTTTGGCGAGACCATGGTGATGAGACCGGTGAATGAAACAACCCAACCCGATGTGATACGGAGGAAAAGTGTCATGTTCAAGAGCGACTTGCTACCATTACACCTTTGAGGTTCTCCCAATTTTTCCCCAGTCATTTTTGACCAGTACCTCTTTATTTTTGTCAAGCTTGAGGAGGATAACATATGCTTGTTCTATAACCTGCCCTTCGGGCAAGCCCATCGCTATGTTTTAACGAGCCTAGCGATAGGGAAACTCGTTCTCGTCTAAAGACAAGTTTGTCGCTATTTAATCATTTTAACGAGTCTAACGACAAGGAAAACTCGGTCCTTTTCATTTTTAGAGAGTCTGAAAAGGTACATAAAGTCAACTCCAAAATTCCTTTTTCGTCATCTAATCCCTTAAGTCCGAAAAAGTATAAAACAATACAGAAGGGATGAGTTTTCGATAACTTTAACGAGCCGAATAAAACAAGCGCTCGACCTTTTTGTGCAATAATCCCTCAGGTCCAAAAAGATTAAAATCTAGAGGAGGGATAGCTCTTCCGGTCCTTTTAACGAGCTGGAAGGCCAAAACTCGATAATCTTTTCATATTTTACGAGTCAGATGAAAAGATCTTAAAGAAGACTCGTCTTTTGAGGAACGAGTGATAAACAGGGATAGCAACTGATTCCAGGTACAGGTTGGAATTCTCCAATCACGGCAGTGTCACAAGGACGGCTAGGTGAAATCACTCTTCGCAGCTGTTCCTCAAAATGGGTAAACAATCATATGGAGGTGAACGATCGGCCAAATGAAAGTGGAGGTGGCAGGTGCAAACACGACCAAGGCTTTTATGGCTGATAAATTTATGATCACAGCGGTTATTTACCGGAATAGGTTCATTTTTTATTTAAAAATGAGCTTAAAATTTGGAGGAAACATTGCTCACTGCTTATATTTATTTTTTAACGAGCATGAAGACCGCGTTAAAACTGCTCGGATCTTGCGTTTATTTTTTAACGAGCATGAACTTTATGCTAAAACTGCTCGATATACCAATCATAAGATAAGAATGTCTCCTGAAAGATCCCATTTTTTATCGAGCTTGCGCCTTACCAAAGCTATGCTCACTCTCCTTTCTTTATGCAAGTTCGGAAATGGCTAATCCTATGAGTTTAAAGGGTTAGACCTACAGGTTTAAAGGGAGGACCTAAAAATTTAAAAAATAAATAGTCGTCCCTTGCTTGCACTCCAAAAGGTTGCATGCCCCCAGGTATAAAACAGCGTTTCAAGGTTACCTCTACTTTTCTGCCATCGAAACTTTCGTTTCACCGGGAGAGGTACCTCTTTCAGGTTACCCAAAGATTGTCTCGTTAATCTTTCAAACAAAACATTTCCCTGGCAATGTCTACCGAAATAGACAAGGGTGAATGACTGGTGCCAAACACGTAACTTTGACAAAAGAATCCTATTCCAGAACAACCCCTCTTCCATCCACGGACGGGGTACGGACCAGTCATATTCTCCCATGGAAACCTACTCTATACCTAAAGGTTCCCTGCCGAAGCAGGTCAGGATGCATGCCCCCTGGGTTCCAGTCCCATCTTCCCGAATCACTCGCACTCATTGGGAAGAAGGACTCGGGGTGGAGACATTTCTTGATTGAATAGACCATTCAGGGTTGGTATGTGACTATTTGCGATGCGTGATCCCGAAAATGAAAGTTGGTCTACGAGCTTGACCATTCTTCCTTCGTGTGGAAAACACATTACTCTAAAGAGTGAGGAGACTACAGCTCCCATGCAATATATATAGTCTCGTCCAAGGAGTAGGTTATAATCCAAGGGTCCTTGAACGACCATCACGTTCATTTGAACAGTCTTCCCTTTCAATGTAACAGGCACATTGGGGAGGATCCCTAATGGTCGACTGGTTCCTTTATCGAAACCCGAGAGATTTCTTATCTCAGGCAAAAGCGTCGGGGAACCCAGTGCTTTCCAAGCAATAGAGGAAAGGATACTCACAGATGCCCCTTCATCAATGATAGTTCCAGCCATTACCATTCTATAAATTTGGACTATAATTCTGAATGGTATACTGGCTGGTAACCGGGGTCTGCCTAGTTGGTTCCAATCAAAGGACACAACCAGGTTGCTTGGTGGTGGGACCGAATACACGGCCGGATGTGACCCTGACGATGTTCCTTCCTGCGATAAAGGAATGGGCGCATTGCCCTGATGCTTGTCAGAGTCTGTGTTGATGAAAAGAATCTGGATGGTGTCATCCTTATTCTCTTCAGTGAGGGTGTCATTTGAAGATGAATCTTCAGTGACGGTGTCATTTGAAGATGAAACTTCTGAAGGAAGAACCGGTCAACTGCCGTTTTGACCTTTGGACTTTCGTCCGGTCTGGATTCAGTAGGTTCATTTTCAATGACTGACGCTTCAGCTGACCACTTGAGTGGGCCAGCTGTATTCTCAACCAACGAAGGACTTGGCACGAGTTTTTTGTATCCAGGAGGAAGTCTCAACGGTGACACCGGACGATCTTCCAAAACTCTCTTCGCTTCGTCTAAGAAGGGACAACGGTGGATGGCGTGATCACCTTCACACAGTCTGCAGGGGGATCTTGCTCCCCCTCTTTGTCTTGAACCTTCACTTTCGCTGGTTGACGGTAAGCATTCAACATGGCTATCAGAGGTTGATGCTCCCGAATTGTGCAAACGAGGGGACCAGTTGTTGTGGGGAAAAGTATCCAACACGGAATGACCCTATCCCACTCTAAGGGTGATAGTTCCTTAGCAACAGCTGAAGCAAAGCTATCTAAAGTTACTTCTTTATGACATGCAAGAGATGAAAGGAAGAGATCCACTTACCGATGTCTTGCGCAAATGGTCGATCCAATCTCCTCTATTTGCCGCTTGCTCCCAGCTCCAAGTCTTCTCACGGGCCCAGCAACACGAGATCCTGCGAACAAGACAAGAAAAGGAAACTACAAGAAGCATGCATTCATAATTGATTCAAGGATTAGCATAAATCAAATACGCAAGTAAGACAATACACCATTGAAACACATGCGAATAGAAGAACCTCAAATGCTTTATTAATATAAGGAAGTAAGGTTCAGGCGGTGATACAACCGTGAGAGGTCCAATCCAGCATCACCTTCCCGACGGAAAGAAATCTCCTCTTCACCTCCCTCAAGCAATCACCCAATACTCACAACTGTAAACCAACAGCAATTCTTTGCACAAAATTCCGGCCTCCGATCCCATGGGATGAGATCCTTATATAGAGTTTTGGAGTGAAGATAAGTCAGCTTGATGTGTGACTTGTCGTCCTCTTCAACTCCAGTTGTTCTTCAGTCCTTGAGTCCACTCGGAGTTTCTACCTTCCACTTGGAGTTTTAGAACCTCTTTACTCATCATTAGGCGAATCTTCTGATCCAAGTGTCATTTTGGAAGCTTCCTGGGCACTGGCACATTGAGAAAAGATTCCTCCACATGTCAAAGTACGCCCAGTGCAGGTAGCCTTTATTACACTTGCTATGCAGCGCAGGTACACCATAGAGCTTTTGACATTCAGCGCAGATGCTTAGTGGAGCAGCTGCTTTGATCCAAAATTGACCTGTTTTTGAGTGTTTTTCAGTGGAGAACTGATCTGTAGCGCTGTGGTTTGCTGACCTTGTTCCTCTAGGGGTAGGAACAACATGTTTAGGGACTTTGGATCCCTCAGATTATTGACATTTCATGCTCCATGCTGTAAGGCACAAAAATGTCTATAACAGTTGCCCCCTAAAGTATGAGGTCGTTTATCGGGTGAAATGCTTTATTAGGAGGATCCGAAGTTCATTCAATCGTCGGGAGGTGACCTGGAACAAAATACAATACAATACATTATCTTTTCATACTTTCTTTTCATGATATAGCTGATGTGGGCATTTCCCATGCTCAGCTTTATAAATACATTTGCTGTACATAAACAGACGATCGTCTGATAATTCTCTGCTTTTAATTATCATCCTTTTAGTAGGATGATCATCTGCTGCACATGTCTATGTTTTTATCTCCTGAATATATATCGCAGCCCGGATGGATGAAACTAGATCCGGGTCTTCAAACTTGTCCGATCTTCACTCTATTACAAGTCGATCCATGTGAGAATTTCTCGAAGTCGAACATGGAAAGATATCGCTTGATTACCAGTCAATTATGTAAACTGTTAACAAGCGCGAGAGGAATCACCGATAATGATGATGACCCTCAAGGTACTGCAGCACAATTCACGTGGCGTGAATATAGGATCTGACGTCGAACACCACGCAAAGTCTCCCGGTCGAAGGTCATTAATGTATACCTATCGCCGGAAGTGAGAAACTTGCCATTGAGGCATGCAAGCTTCAAAGTACTGAGGGGGTGTTCCTAGATCAACTTCTTGGATAGTGAGCTGATGTCAACAAGAAGTGATCCGTCAAAGGAGGGCCTTAATGAATCCCACATCAGTGACACGGAACGGAGCTAGTGATGATGGTGAAAACGATCTGTGAAATATGATTCAGGGTGGCGGTCATGGAAGGATGAAAGATGATGTATGGTAGTGGATGGGACCCGGTTGACACTTTCTGAATGACATCTCTTGAACATATAACGAAACTGATGTGATGGATCGGTAGCATTACCCCATGTATGGATGGTATGGCGAGACCATGGTGAAGGGACCGGTGAATGATAATAACCCAACCCGATATTTACGGAGGCAAAAGTGTCATGTTCAAGAGCGACCTGCTACCATTAAGCTTTGAGGTTCTTCCCAATTTTTCCCCAGTCATTTCTGACCATTACCTCTTTATTTTTGTCAAGCTTGAGGAGGATAACATATGCTTGTTCTATAACCTGCCCTTCGGGCAAGCCCATCGCTATGTTTTAACGAGCTTAACGATAGGGAAACTCGTTCTCGTCTAAAGACAAGTTTGTCGCTATCTAATATTTTTAACGAGCCCAGCGACAAAGACAACTCGGTCCTTTTCATCTTTAGAGAGTCTGAAAAGGGTACATAAAGTGGACTCCTGGGGTCCTTTTTCGTCATCTAATCCCTTAAGTCCGAAAAAGTATAAAACAATACAGAAGGGATGAATGTTCGATATCTTTATCGAGCCGAACTAGACAAGCGCTCGATCTTTTTGTGCAATAATCCCTCAGGTCCAAAAAGATTAAAATCTAGAGGAGGGATAGCTCTTCCGGTCCTTTTAACGAGCTAGAAGGCCAAAACTCGGCAAACTTTTCATATTTTACGAGTCAGTGAAAAGAGCTCAAAGAAGACTCGTATTTTGAGGAACGAGTGATAAACAGGGATAGCAGCAGATTCCAGGTACAGGGTGGAATTTTCCAATCACGGCAGTGTCACAAGGATGGCTAGGTGAAATCACTCTTCGCAGCTGTTCCTCAAAATAGGTAAACAATCAAGTGGATGTGAATAATCGGCCAAAAAAAAAGCGGAGGTGACGGTGCACAAACACGACCAAGGCTTTTATGGCTGATGAATTTACGGTCTCAAATTGTTATTTACCGGTTCATTTTTCTTGATGAGATTGAACTCTGGGGGAAGCTTGCTCACATGCTTATGTTTATTTTTTAACGAGCATGAAGTCCGCGTTAAAACTGCTCGGATCTTGCGTTTATTTTTTAACGAGCATGAACTTTGCCAAAACTGCTCGTTTGATAAGGTCAAATTCATATTTTACCATGACTAGTTTTTCTTTTCCAGAGATAGTACTGTTTCATCAATTGCTGCAACAAACTTGTTAGAAACGGATAACATGAAGTAAAAATACTAATATTTCACTTTGAACTACGTAAAAAGCAATTAAAAGATGTTTTTACCTCTCATTTTACCATTTCATGTGCATTTGGTTTGTTGGAGCTTTGGAGGTGCCTCTTCCTCTTGATTTTTCACCAGCTGATTTCGGGAGATTCTGTGGACGATTTTCAGCGCCGTTTCCACCAGGTAGGAGCTAAACCCTAGCTCTATCTTTTCATGGTCTTATTTCTCAGTTTTATGCTTGTTTTCCTGCCCCCATGAGCCCCTGGGGTTTCTCTAGGGCGCTCTGCCATCAGCGCAGGTGCCCCATATCGAAACCTGCGTTGGGGGTTCTCATTTTCAAAGGCAGTTTGTCTCCCAACGCAGGTGAGACCCTTCCCTACCTGCGTTGGGTGCAGAAAACATCTTGGTTGCACAATTTTTCATGAGATTTTTGCCATTTTCTTTACTCAGTCAGGGATCTTACTCCTCCTCTTTTTTGTTTTGCAGAGTTTATTGGAGCAGAATGACTCTTACGTGGCGAGAACGAGAGCATGAAGAGGAGGACATGATTGCCCTCCATGATCCTGTTACCGTGAGCGCGTTGCGGAACTGTGGCTTGCTAAAATTCTTCCGCATATCCAGCATGAGGGCACAGATACGTTTACTGCAGTACCTGCTTGATGCTTGGGATCCTGTTAACCAAGTGTTCCAGATTAGGGGCAAGTCCATCCCTTTGACCATAGTGGACATTTACTTCTTGACTGGGTTGTCAAGGCGGGGTGCCCCCATTTCCTTGTCCGGTTCGGCCCGAGGGAGCGATTCCGTGAAAGATTATATCCGTCAGTATTGTAGGGAGGGATCCCAGCCGAGCAGAGACGGCAAGGTTTCTATCCGTGATATCACTGACAGGTCTCTCAGGTCTATTCTGTACACGATTTGTAGGATGGCCGGCAGCGCATCCCCTCATGTTGCCAACAGGTCTTATGTGCAGCACGCCCTGGAGTGTCTTCAGCCGAAAGTTTTTAACTGGTGTGATGCAGTACTGGTTCAGATGAAAAACCAGTTGACCAAAGTAAAAGACTGGAAACTGAAGAATTTTGGCTTCGGTTCAGTTTTGACTGCCTTCGCTTTGGAGAAGATACCCTTGATGCAACCTCAGTATATTATTCTCGACTTGCCATCTCCTACTGAGCCACGCATGCAGAGGTGGGTTGACCACATGTCCATACATGCAGGTCAATCTCAGATTACTTTTACTGATGCCTTCTTTAGGTGGTTCGAGCGGCAGGATATGGCTTTTTCCGAGTATCCATATATTGGCATGGATTTCCGAGGTGATCCGGATTTGGCGCTACCGGATGGCGAGCAGTGGGGTGATCTTGGTAAATATTTTGACCTTATCACTGTTTACTGTCTTTTATTTATAGTGTCCTTGTGCTTTACTCTTTCAAGACTCTAATAAAACTCATGTGTGCATGCAGATGTTGGTCCCGTCCGTCCAGCAGTTCGTCCGAGAGCTCCGGCCGCTGCCCCAGCAGGGGAGGCTCCTGGGAGAGCTATTCTCCGTGACCTTGACTTGGCCGAGACTCTTGCAGCTGTGCAGGAACAGGTCGAGGGTCTTACCCTTGGGATTCCGGATGTACGGATCGACGAGCTGCCTCTACGATTGCAGCGACATACTGCTGGTGTCCCTAGACGATGGTCTCGTCTTCTGCGCATGATTTCACAGGCCGTGGCATGTTATCATGAGCATCACTAGGCTAGGGTGCCCCCCAGCCATTTTTTAGTTTTGGGGTCGTATGACCGATTTTGTCTTGGTTACAGAACATTATATGTAAACCGTAAACAGTTATATATATTTTTGATTTTCGAGGTTTATTCCAGTTTTTAAGTGATCCATGTATGAAACATCGATGATGCTTCTCTTTTTATCAATTTTGCAAATGTCTATCTAACACATAGTTTGCTAATGAGTCGGTTAATGTGTTTAAGTTTCTGGAAATGTGTTGATATTGGATAAAATCAAACTGTCTTTCCAAGATTTTAACTCTTAGGAACTTGCGATAAATAGCTGGATTTCGGACAGAGTAGGTACCATTGAGATGTAGTACCACGAGCTGTGAGTCTAGCCTGACGACTAGCCGGCGTATGCCATGGGTGATGGCATCAGAGAGGAGCTCTATCAACGCGCTATACTCAGCGATATTATTTGTTGATCGACCAATACATACCCCCCTGAAACTCACTAACTCGCCGCTTGGGTCAAAAATGGCCCATGCTGCAGAGGATAGGTTCCTCGAACTACGACTCGCTCCGTCAGCATATCCAACCCACGGTTCCAATGGATTCGACATCTGCAATAAGTGTAAAAAGCGGATTACTTAAACCGGAACAAACGCTTTAGCGAAAACAAAAATGTAACAAAAGCATACAGGTTACTATTAGGCATAGTAACGTTTAAGGTACAACCCGTTATGGGGTTGCGCCAGTGGAATTCCGTCATAATCTACCAACTCGTAGGCTCCTTTTGCTAATACACTCTTAACAATATAAGGGCCCATCCAGAAGGACTTGAATTTCCCAGCTCCCAATTTATCGGATTCTTGGTCATAAAGCAAGACCAAATCACCTTCCGAGAAGACACGGGGTTTGACATTTTTGTCGAACTGCGCTTTGACTCGTTTCTTGTGGGCTTCGTTGGCCAAGGTGGCATCACGACGGGTTTCATCCAACTGTATTAATTCCAAGAAACGAGCTTCTTCTTCCGAGGTTCCGGGGAGGAGATCAATTGCGAGTTTAAGGGACGAAATTTCACACTGGATTGGTAGGATCGCCTCTAGGCCATACACCAGTTGAAACGGTGTGAACCCAGTGGCATTCCTTACCGATGTTCGGTAGGCCCACAAAGCCGAGTACAGGATCAAATTCCATCTTCTTTTGTGAACCCCCACCATCTTTTGCAGCATGCGCTTCAGGACCTTGTTGATCGCTTCAACCTGTCCGTTAGCTTGCAGATAGTACGGGGTAGAGCTGTCGTGAGACAATCCTAGTTTGGCAGTTAATTCAACCATCATGTGATTGCGAAAATGCGATCCATGATCTGTTACTATGGCCTGTGGTATGCCGAATCTGGCGACTACATGATTAAAAAAGAATAGGGCTGCTGTTTCACCAGTGTTATCCAATGTAGGCATCGCCTCGGCCCATTTGGTAAAATAGTCAACTCCGACTATAATATACCCATGCCCCCCGGTCGAGGTGGGGTTACATTGCATGAAATCGATGCCCCACTTGGCGAAAGGCCCCACAGCTATTATTGGCTGTAAAGGAGCGGGGGGGTCTTCTGGTTTTGCTATCAAAAATCTGACATGCATGGCAACTTCTGACTACGGTTATGCAATCTTTGAACATGGTTGGCCAGAAGTATCCTGCTCTTAAGATTCTTTGTGTTGTAGCATATCCAGATTGATGCCCCCCACAGGTGCCTGAATGACATTCATTCAGGGCTTTTTCGGCCTCCTCATGGGTTAGACACCTTCTCAGGACCGTATCGACACCACGATGGTAAAGCGTTTCACCGACGATCATGTAGTCTTTTGCTTGGTATCGAATGCGTTTTTGTTCTGAGTGAGAGGTGTCTGGCCGAAACTTTTGGGTTTGGAGATAAACTATTATATCTCCATACCACTCATCACTTGCCGATATCAGAAACAAACTTTCGTCCACGATTGATTCTTTGGACGTTTCATCGTTAGACGATGATGGGAGATCGCATAATAATTCTGCGAAAACTAAAGATTTCTTTGATTTGGATTTCACAAATTCCAGATCAAACTCTTGAAGGATAGCTATCCACTTTGAATATTTGCCCCCAAGTAACTGTCGCGACAGTATATAAGTCATGGGGTTGCAATCTGACAATACGGTGGTCTTCCTGAAGAGGACATAATGCCGAAATCTTTGTATCGCTTGAACAGCAGCAAGTGCTAGCTTTTCAACATGAGAATATCTACTTTCTGTATCATTTAAGTTTTTACTTAAATAATATATAGGGTGTTCAATTCCATCGGCTTCTTAAACTAAAACCATTGCTATGGTCGTATCTGCTGCAGCCAGATACAGGTTAAAGTCCCTTAGATAGTCTGGGGCGTACATTAATGATGCTTTGACTAGCACTTCTTTCAAAGCATCAAAGGAAGCTTGTGCAACCTGGTCCCAGACGAAAGGTACATCCTTTTTCAGGAGACGGGTATAACCTTTAGCAAGTTCTGCGTAATTTGGAATGAACCTCCTCAGAAAGTTTGCTTTCCCTTGGAGTTTCTGAATCTGAAGCAAGTTCGAAGGTGGAGGCAAATTAATGGTTGCCTGCACCTTGCAAGGGTCGAGACGAATCCCATCCTTGGAGACTATAAAGCCAAGTAAACGACCAGAACCGACGTAAAACACACATTTGTGCGGATTGAGTCTTATCTTGTAGTGTCGGCATCGTAGAAATATCGCTCTTAAATGCTGCGGATGATCAGTCCGCTTTTGCGAATGAGCCGGAAGATCGTCGAGATAAGGTTGAACGATGTTCTTGATGTCATGGAAAGCATAATTCATTGCTCTTTGAAACGTCGCCCCTGCGTTCTTTAAACCAAAGGGTAATTTTCTATAAGCGAAGGTGCCCCACGGACAAATAAATGCAGTCTTTGACTGGTCCTGTGGGCGGATATTAATTTGATTATACCCGGAAAATCCGTCCATAAACGAAAAGATTTCACATCCGGCGCATTCATCAATTATCTGGTCGATGAATGGTGTAGGGTAGTTGTCCTTTGGACAGGCTTGATTTACATCCCTATAATCGACGCACACTTGTATTGTTCCTTGTTTTTTCATAACAGGGACAATATTCGATACCCAATCGGTTAGAGGAACCGGGTAGATGAAACCAGCATGGAGAAGTTTCTCAACTTCCACTTTAATGGCAGCGGCCTTCTTGGGGTGCACCTGCCGAAGCCGCTGTCTTACTGGTTTGACATCAGGATACATCTTAATTTCATGTTCAACGATACTCGAGTCAATGCCTGGAATTTCATCATATGACCAGGCAAAGACATCTCTAAATTCGCGGAAAAGAGCTTTATATATTTCTTGTTCTGAAGGGGAACAACCTTTGCCGACATAAATATTCTCTACAATGTCTGTTTTGGTCGAGATATTTATGGCTATAGTTTCTTCTATATTGGATAGGTTTCTCTCGGAGTCCACTGTATTTACAGTATTCGTTAGGAATTCAAATACTGAGGGGTGATACAGGTCGCCTTGAGTATCTTCCTTAGGAAGGGAACGATGGTGGTTATCATCCCATGGTGCCCCCTCAATCCACATTGATTGCAGGATTCCTTCGTCACTTGCATGCACTCGTGACCAAGGATCCGAAGGGGTACCACATTCTCCTGACCTATCTACCCAAATGCTTGACGAGCATTGATTTGGGCTCACCTCCCATGCATGAAACATTGATTGCTACAATATTTCGATTGGGCTCGGGTGCAAGACCATTGCCCGATCCATGATGACTTTGTCTTTTGCAACCTTCGTGGAAGATATCATGTTGCAGGTGGCCACCAATGGTACATTTCCTATGTACATATGATTTGGTAGCGAGAAAGTCCCCATCATCGTGGGGTCTTTCAACAGGCCTACTCCTATATCTTGAATTGAATGGTTGCTTTCATGGATCATGGGAATGCTTCCCGTAACTTGTGAACCATTAAGGAGGAAGTTCTGTTGGTCGACGACCGTAATCCCTCCTTTAAACGGGAATGCAATCTTCCTAAAATAAGTCGACACGACAGCTGCCATGGCATAAATCCATGGTCTTCCCAGTAGGATGTTGTAATCCAGATTTCCATCTATGACTTCAACATCAATCTCTACTGTTTTTCCACCTAGTTCAACCTTCAAGTTACTTAGAATACCGTAAGGGGTATATGTCCTACCGTCGAAAGCCTTTAGTGTTGTCGAAGATCTCGACAAGGTTGGCGACCCTAGCGTTTTCCAGCAGCTCATCGACATAATACATGTAGATGCCCCCTCGTCAATAATTGTTCGGTGAACAGTTTTGTTGAGGGCCTTCACTTGAATAAGGAAAGCTAGTTGAGCTGGTAACTGAGGGTCATACCCTTTGTGATCAAAGGACACAAGATTGGAATCCTTAGGATCAACCCCCCCTATTGCCGATAACAATGCCTGCCTTTGGGATGGACAATTTTGTAGTACTTCTAGAGTCGACATAGCGGATGGCGATTGAGCCAAATCTTCTACTATGTTATAATGCTGCGCCGCTCTGGCACGAGGATTAAAAGTCGACTTGTGTACTACACCCTTAGGTGGTTTTATCGTTAATTCTGGCATTATGGGTGGGACAACTTCTGTCGAAGTTGTTGTCGAACTACTAGGTTGATCTTTACCTTTTTCGTTTGACAGTTGCGGATTCCCGTAATCTTTGTTCCTTGTCGAAATCAAAGCATCATTCTGCTGCTTGGAGATCGATAACATCAGGACTTGCGACGGGGAAGCATTTCCACTATCAACCATATTTTGACCTGGATTGGGAAATGGATCTGTCAACACAGCTGGGTTCTTTGGACTTTTAAAGAATCTCTTGAGCTCAGCTTTGTATGGACAATCTGTTGTCTTGTGATCTTCGTCACATATCATACAAGGCCATTTCTTTTTCCCTTTCTCAGGAGGGTTTGAAGAAGTTTTTTCAGGTGACGGATCATCCTGTTGCTTCTTCTTCCCTTTGTTTTGCTTCTTCTTGCTTCCTGGTTGATTGGTTTCTTTGCCTTTATCTGCTGATATGGCATTTACTTCCGAAGCAAGAATCTCTTCATGGGCATTTCGATCTGAAGTCTTACGGGCTTTCTGAGGTGAAGCCTTTTTCGACTTCGCGCTTGCAGTGCCAATCACGCCATCTCCGGCATGAGAGTCAATATTCGATTTAGGAGGGGGAGGAATTGAAAATTCAGGTCTGGGGGCATCAGGTATTTTGTCGTAGAGCGTGCCAGACTGAGTATATACCAAGTCTAAATATTGAGCACGAGCAATCACTTGCTCCTCTGTTACGACCCCCCCCTTGGCCACATCTTCCGTTATAGCCGGAAGTAATGACTTTATAAACCATTCGGCTAATAGCTGATCAGGAACGTATGTTTTCACCATCCTACGACGGCGACGCCACTCATGTATGTGATCAGATATGTGAGTAGTTGTCGTCTATTTGAAGTTGGTCAGTATCTCGGTTCCTGTTTCATACCTGATAGGTAATTGAAAATGGGTTAGGAAAGTCGTGGCTAAGGAGCTGAAATTGTCGAAAGAGGTTCTTGGAAATTCTATATACCATTTAGCCGCCGGACCTGTCAATGTCCTCTGGAAGAGGCGAAGTCTTATTGAATCATTGTTCAGAGTGTTCGATGAACACCATAGATGAAAGGTCATGACGTGATTCGACGGGTCTTCACCTGGATTTCCATTGAATTTAGGAATGTCAGAGGGAAGTTTGTGAGGAATCGCTGGCCACCAAGGGGCATAAGCAATCGGATCGTTCGTCAACCGATGTAAATCGGGTAACTCTAGAGTTGCCACGAATGGCAGTTGTTGACTCAGATTAGGCGAAGCGTACCCAGGATACGAAGGGATCGCCTGAGCAGTTGGTCTTTGCATACCGGCATAATGTATTTGATGCTGGTATGATTGATACGGTTGGTGGACTACCCCACTATAAAGTGGTTGGTTTTGACCGTATTGTAGGTACGGTTGTCCATTGTTCGCAAAAATCTGCTGCTCGGTACCTTGGTACACTTGCTGGAACTGCGGTTGTTGATACTGCACCAACCATGGTTGTGATACCATTGGTTGTTGTGCGATGCTTACCACTGGGCCAAGATGAGGGGTAAGGGTACCCGTTTGTGCTTGTGTCGCCCCGCCAGTCGGCGATTGTGGTTGGGTTGTAGGGTCAAAGGGTTGTTGCATTACAACCTGGGAAAACTGAGGTTGACATGCAACAGGTATTGTTTGAACTTGCGATACAGTCACAATTGCTGGTGTCGTCGGGATGTTCGTCACAGGCATCTGTTGTTGCATAGAATATACAACTCTTGGTTGCTGGGGTAGCATAGGTATCCAACCACTTGTAGTGATTCCAGTATAACCTGAGTATGGTTGTGAGCTCCCGTATGGGTAACCTCCCGGAGGGGGTAATGAAAAAGCGTATTGCCCCCCATACGGTGGTGGTCCGGAACCGAGAGGATTTATTACACCTCGAGGACCGGATTGCCCAAACTGATTTCCGAAAGGATCAATCTGTTGAGTTCCAACATAGGAGTTACCGGGTATTATCCCGGGAGAACAAACAGGAACAGACCATACTGTCGTCACGGCCCCCGAAGGGACCCCCTCCAGCTGTTGAGGGTTAGGGACAGATGGTATGCCAGCGAACATTGTCGGAATGACTGCAGGGAGTTCTGCTGTCGTTGTGTCATTTGGCACAGTCCTAGATGTTGACGGTTGTTCAGACATTTTGAGTCTATCCAGTAGATTTCCTAGTGATTCTTCAGGAACTTCTCTGGGTGATAGGCTAGCTTCTGATGCAGTAGGAAGTAGAGTGATCCCTACTCCAAAATGTGTTGGAGTAGTTGCTTGCGGATCTTCTACAATTTCTTCTATTGCGATCAGACCGGGTGGAAGAGGAAGACCGTCAGGTCCGTAGAATATTTCTGGTGCCAAAGAAGGGGTTGTTTCGACAGCGACAGTTGTTTGAGGAGCAAGACTCTCTGAACCGATCACTGATGGAACTGATTCAGTAACACAAGTATTTGCTCTTAGACTAGGATCAGTGTTACTGTCCTTCTGGGGCTGTTGAACTTCTTCAATAGGGGCAGGGTTTCCAAAAATGTTTGGAGTAACCGGAACCTCAGATGTCGTCGGAACACTTGTTCTAACTTTGACAGGAGATTTGGAACCAGTTGAACGAGATCGCTTTGCCCGGGTCGTTTTCGATTCCGGAGACAAAGATGGTTGACTCGTACGCCTCCGCGAACGACGGTTCATCGATTGACTTTCTTCCACGGTTGCGGATTACTTGATCAACCAACAATGCACAGGGTAAAAATGTGTTTTCGGATTGAATTAATTTTAGACGCTTTTTAAGACACAACTTGCTTTTTCATGTTTTAAGAGTCGAGAAAAAGCTAAAGATGACTCTAGTCTCCTTCGATGTATTAACGAGCCCGAAGTGACAAATGCTCGGATGGACTTTTTCAGTTATAGAGTTTCAAAAAGGCCAAAAGAAACTACTCTGGAGTTCTAGGCAGAGGGTGTGCCAAACCTTTCGCGAAACCACAGAATACGTTTTACGGTACGAGTGGTCGATCTTCGTGAATGTTGTGTTCACTGCATCGCGATCAGTAGGGCGGCCGACACGGCTTCCTATGGATAAAGGCTTTGTTCCTATAGGGGTCCCCCAATATACGCGACGGTACGCGGGGGCACAAATCCTTATTAGTGCTATCGTCCCTCAGGAGGAATCACCCACCTTCGTAGAGATCGACAGTCACTATGTTTAACGACGCCGGAACACGTCTCTACCTGGACCTCTACTGTGTTTCGTTATGTTTCAAAGCGTTGTTAGATAATTCAGTTCTTTTTAGGTTGATCTTGCTTAGCAGTTTGCCTTTATGGATCACCACGTGATGTATGATACAACTCCTAAATGCAGTCTAAGAATGATAAGCAAGCTTTTTCAATTCTTTCAACTTATGAAAATCTTAACTACTGAGGGAAAAGAAAGACATCATCTTTTCAAACAGATCATAGAGCACGCACTGATGCACTTTTCCTAAATCGACATGCAAACTGTCAAAATGCACATGCACAATGCAAGTATTTCTTTTCTTCTTTCTTAATGTTGATGTATTACAAAAAGAAAGCTGTTGTATAATTTTGAATTCAATTTCAAGTGAAAGAAAACAAGTTTTTGTCCAATAATCAAAAGAACACCTTAAGATTCACTCGTTTCAACACAAGAAATACTGAAATTCGAACCATATAACGAAAGAAAATGCTCAAACAGCTATGAACAGCAATAAACTAGCTCTTAGAATCACAACGACACTTTATCACAGGTCTAGATTCAAGAGGTCACAGCAAGACTAGTTCACTTTTGCTACGGGAAACTGTGAATGAAAGCAAGAAATACAATAAGAACAATCACGGTTTCTTCATACAACTGAGGCGGAATGAAGGCAAAGAAAGGTAGTTTCAGCTGGGTATACAGGTTGACAACAGGCTGCAAAAACAATATTGAAAACTGGGCAACAGACAGTAGGGAACCCCAGTTGCACAAGGCAAAACTGGATCAGCGCAGGTACTGCACTGTCAATCTGACATGCAGCGCAGGTAGCCCCTTCGGGACCTGCGTTGCAGCGCAGGTAGCCTTTGTTGCAGCTGCACTGAAGAGACAACTCTCGTCTCTCTCAGATTCCGGGTCACAGTTTGCTCAAAAATCAATGGTTTTTGGCCAAATCAGAGGCTATCAGCCAAGTATACACTAGAGGATGATTAAGGAAGATGAACACTATCACAAAGAGCTAAAAAGAGTCCTTGTGGATCAGCTCTTCAAATCATAAACATGCCCAGCACTGAGCTAGAGTAGCTACCCTCTACTTTGCATTCGAAGGATTCGAATGCAGTTCGATTCGGTACTCCCTTTGTTTAGGAAATGAATAGCAAGAAACACAAGCTACCAACAAGACACGATCCCCAGTGGAGTCGCCAGTCTGTTGTGGGGAAAAGTATCCAACACGGAATGACCCTATCCCACTCTAAGGGTGATAGTTCCTTAGCAACAGCTGAAGCAAAGCTATCTAAAGTTACTTCTTTATGACATGCAAGAGATGAAAGGAAGAGATCCACTTACCGATGTCTTGCGCAAATGGTCGATCCAATCTCCTCTATTTGCCGCTTGCTCCCAGCTCCAAGTCTTCTCACGGGCCCAGCTACACGAGATCCTGCAAACAAGACAAGAAAAGGAAACTACAAGAAGCATGCATTCATAATTGATTCAAGGATTAGCATAAATCAAATACGCAAGTAAGACAATACACCATTGAAACACATGCGAATAGAAGAACCTCAAATGCTTTATTAATATAAGGAAGTAAGGTTCAGGCGGTGATACAACCGTGAGAGGTCCAATC
Organism: Pinus tabuliformis; assembly: GCA_031772625.1. Taxonomy (NCBI): domain Eukaryota; kingdom Viridiplantae; phylum Streptophyta; class Pinopsida; order Pinales; family Pinaceae; genus Pinus; species Pinus tabuliformis. Next base: position 342,325,411 of record CM062817.1, read on the forward strand.
CAGCATCACCTTCCCGACGGAAAGAAATCTCCTCTTCACCTCCCTCAAGCAATCACCCAATACTCACAACTGTAAACCAACAACAATTCTTTGCACAAAATTCCGGCCTCCGATCCCATGGGATGAGATCCTTATATAGAGTTTTGGAGTGAAGATAAGTCAACTTGATGTGTGACTTGTTGTCCTCTTCAACTCCAGTTGTTCTTCAGTCCTTGAGTCCACTCGGAGTTTCTACCTTCCACTTGGAGTTTTAGAACCTCTTTACTCATCATTAGGCGAATCTTCTGATCCAAGTGTCATTTTGGAAGCTTCCTGGGCACTGGCACATTGAGAAAAGATTCCTCCACATGTCAAAGTACGCCCAGCGCAGGTAGCCTTTATTGCACTTGCTATGCAGCGCAGGTACACCATAGAGCTTTTGACATTCAGCGCAGATGCTTAATGGAGCAGCTGCTTTGATCCAAAATTGACCTGTTTTTGAGTGTTTTTCAGTGGAGAAATGATCTGTAGCGCTGTGGTTTGCTGACCTTGTTCCTCTAGGGGTAGGAACAACATGTTTAGGGACTTTGGATCCCTCAGATTATTGACATTTCATGCTCCATGTTGTAAGGCACAAAAATGTCTATAACACCAGTCCCTTAGTATCCGGGGAATACAGGGACAATCTCTATGGAAGTGGTCTCCTCTACATATGACACACGGCGATTTAGGCCCGGTCTGTTCTGTGTGTGGATTTTTGTCAGATGTCTTTTGCTTGCCCCCAGTCGCCTTAGGCTCCTTCTTCTTCTTCTCTCTCTTCTTCTTCTCCTTCTTCTCCATGGGAGCTTGGCTTTTGCCGGCTCTACCTTGCGAAGATGAAGGATTGGAGGAAGATTTATAGGAAGTAGAAGGCTGGTGGGCAGCTCTAGACTGATCTAACTGTTGACTCGACTGTTCAGGAACCATGGTGTTCTGAACTACATTTGTTGAGAATAGCCAAATTGGCAGGCCAATTGTCAGTCCTGGAAGCGACAATGTGGCCATGTGGGGCGCACCAACTTCTCCCCAAGAGGAGAAAGGACTAGGATTTCCATCATGTGGAATTCCTTGGTTGGGGCGTTCCATGTTCTCAACTTACAGATCAACGCAGGAATAGGAGGTGATTATGTTCCGTTTAAAATAAATTTTATAACGACGCTTTAGACACAACTTGCTTTTTCACTTTTTAAGAGTCGAGAAAAAGCTAAAGATGACTCTAGTCTCCTTCGATGTTTTAACGAGCCCGAAGTGACAAATGCTCGGATGGACTTTTTCAGTTATAGAGTTTGAAAAAGGCCAAAAGAAACTACTCTGGAGATCTAGGCAGAGGGTGTGCCAAAATTTTCGCAAAACCACAGAATACGTTTTACGGTACGAGTGGTCGATCTTCGTGAATGCTGTGTTCACTGCATTGTGATCAGTAGGGCGGCCGACACGGCTTCCTATGGATAAAGGCTTTATTCCTATAGTGGTCTCCCAATATATACGCGACGGTACGTGGGAGCACAAGTCCGTATTGATACTTATCGCTTCACAGTGGAGGAATCACCCAACCACTCAACGCTAAGATATCACGTTTAACGACGCCGGAACACGTCTCTAGCTTAGACCTCTACGTGTTTGTGTTATGTTTCAATGCGTTGTTATGTAAATTCAATTCATTTTAAGTTGATCTTGTTTAGCAGTTTGCCTTTATGGATCACCACGAGATGTATAATACAACTTCCTAAATGCAGTCTAAGATGATAAGCAAGCTTTTCAATCTTTCAACTTTGAAAATCTTAACTACTGAGGGAAAAGAAAGACATCATCTTTTCACACAGATCATAGAGCACACACTAATGCACTTTTTCCTAAATCAACATACAAGCTGTCAAAATGCACATGCACAATGCAGGTATTTCTTTTCTCTTTCTTAATGTTGATGTAATACAAAAAGAAAGTTGTTGTATAATTTTGAATTCAATTTCAAGTGAAAGCAAACAAGCTTTTGTCCAAAATCAAAAGACACCTTAAGATTTACTTGTTTCAACACTAGAAATACATAAATTCAAACCATATGACGAAAGCAAAAGCTCAATCAGCTATGAACAGCAAACAAACTAACTCTTAAGATCAAAATGACACTTATCACAGGTCTAGATCTAAGAGGCCACAGCAAGACTAGTTCACTTTCGTTATGGGAAACTGCAAATGATGGAAGAAATACACAAAGAAAAAATACAGTTTCTTTATACAACCGAGGCGGAATAGTGGCAAAGAAAGGTGGTTTCAGATAGGTACATTGACTGATAACAGGCTGCAAAAATAGGGATGAAAACAGGGCAACAAACAGCAGGGAACCCCAGTTGCACAAGGCAAAACTAGTTCAGCGCAGGTAGTACACTGTCAGTTTGACATTCAGCGCAGGTAGCCCCTTCGGGACCTGTGATGAAATGCAGACTGCCTTCACAGTGCCTGCAATGAAGAGAGAAACTCTCGTTTTTCTCAGTTTCCGGGTTACAGATTGCTCAAAAATTCACAGTTTTTGGCCAAATCAAAAGCTATCAATCAAGTACACACTAAAGGGTAATTAGGAGGATGAAAAGCTATCACTAAGAGCTATTCAGAGTCCTTGTGGATCAGCTCCTCAAATCATAAACATGCCCAGAAACTGAGCTAGAGTAGTTGCCCTCTACTTTGCATTTGAAAGATCCAAATGCAGTTCGATTCGGTACTCTCTTTGTTTAGGAAATGAATAGCAAAAACACAAACAACCAACAAGATACGATCCCCAGTGGAGTCGCCAATTTGTTGTTGGGAAAAGTATCCAATACGGAATGACCCTATCCCACTCTAAGGGTGATAGTACCTCAGCAACAATCAAAGCAAAGCTATCTAAGATTTCTTCTTTATGAAAGTAAAATAGGGGAGAAAGATATCCACTAACCGATGTCTTTCGCTAATGGTTGATCCAATCTTCTCTCCTTGTTGCTTGCTCCCAGCTCCTTGCTCTTTCACTGGCCCAGCTACACCAAGATCCTGCAAAATGGAAAGAGAGGGAAACTACAAGAAGCATACATTCATAATTGATTCAAGGATTAGAATAAATCAAATACACAAGTATAACAATACATCATTGAGACACATGCATATAGAAGAACCTCAAATGCTTTATTAATGGAAGAAGTAAAGTTCAGGAAGTGATACAACCATAAGAGGCCCAATCCAACATCACCTTCCCAGCAGAAAGAAATCTCCTCTTCACCTCCTTCAAAGCAAATCACCCAATAGTTCTAAACTCAAACAAACAGCAATTCTTTACATTCACAAGATTCCAGCCTCCCTAGACCTCGTGAGAGAGCTCTATATATAGGAGTTTTGGAGAAAGGATGAGTCAGCTTGAAGCTGGCATGAAGCTGACTAGTGTCCTCTCTCACTTCAGTTATTCTTTAGTTCTTGAGTCCACTTGGAGGTTCTTGCTTCCACTTGGAGATCTAGACCCTCTTACTCATCACCAGTCGAATTCCCTGATCCAAGTGTCATTTTGGAAGCTTCCTGGGCATTGACACCTTGAGGAATGACTATGCCACATGTCCCAACTCGCCCAGCGCAGGTAGCCTTCTTTGCAGTTAACATTCAGTGCAGGTAGACAGTGGAGCAGTTGACATTCAGCGCAGATGCTCAGTGGAGCAGTTGACATGATCCAGAATTGCCTTGTTTTTTAGTGTTTTTAGGTGGAGAACTTTTATTCAGTGCTGTGGTTCGCTGACCTTGTTCCTCTAGGGGTAGGAACAACATATTTAGGGACTTTGGATCCCTTAGATTATGGACATTTCATGCTTCATGCTGTAAGGCACAAAAATGTCTATAACACCACATCCCAGCCACCTCCCTTATCATTTTTACCTGATCTCCCTACCAAAAATATCAAAGGCCCAAAACCCTACCCCTATCCCTAAAATTCAATAACATAACCCTAAACCCTACTTCCCATAAACCCTGGAAAATTATAATTGTATCATGTTGTATATGTCATGATTCCTTCCCTTAATTCCCTTTTTCATATATTTTCCCTAATTCCCCTTAAAAGTCTCCCTTCCCTAACATCTCCCTTGTGTTATTTGTCCCCTTGAAGCAGCATTTCAACAGTAAAACTAGCAGGTCATTTGAGCAGAAGCAACAATACATTTCAACCACTTTGCTCTTGAAACCATGTCAGAAACCGAAACCGACTATGAACAAAGTGATGACCGTGAGTCAACACCAGAGGTTGAGGTACAAAGGAGGCCTCACAGGGGTGGTAAGGGTGGTCACCATGTGAGAGAGGATCCCACCTCTTTGACCTATTTGCAGGCTTGTCCACTTGCAGTCACATGTTTCCGCCATCAGTCATGTTATGAATTTTGCGAGAGGATTTCTCAAATTCAGCACCATAGGGAATTGGTCCGCTTGTTTGTTTTGCATTTTCATGATGGGCATGTAAATCTTGCAGGGGTGGATTTTATATTGTCACCTGAGATTGTTGCTCAAGCAACAGGGATACCCAATGTTGGAGAAGAGTGGAACAAGCGCAAACTATTGGACAGATTTCAGTATGAGCCCTACATTAAACATGTGTACATGAGGTACATGACTGGTGTATTTCCTTTCAGATTTTTGAGGGATGAGTGTGCTCCCTTGATGAGGCTCATCATTCGCTATTTCACCTGTGAGGGCAGATTTTCATGTTTGTATTCGTACCATATCCGATGTTGATGCATTTCAAATGGGTACGGATGATGAACATACCATTTTTCATGTGCCGGAATATTGAGAGAATGGTGCCCTTGGTGCAGAGAAAGAGCCCAGCACAGCAACACCAGAGCATCTTTCATTATGGTTTGATCAAGCTTGTGGTCATGCATCAGTTGGCTCAGCAGGGTATCCCATGGGAGGATTTTATCTCTCGAGATTTTTTCACAGCACCACCACCTCCTGAGGTTGTTCATGAGGAGGGAGGACCTTCACAATAGCATGATATCCCCGAGGCTAGACATGTCAGCTCCCCTCCATTGGTCACATATCAGAAAGGCCACAGGGCCTTATTTGCATCAGCTCGGCGAGTATTTTCTCCACATCAAGTGGAAGGGGTCTCGCCTTCTTCATCAGCACCGCGAGTGTTATCTCCACACCAGGTGGAAGGGGCCTCGTTTTCGACAGCAGCACAGGTACAAGAGAGAGGCAAGCATCCCAAAATTGATGAGGGGCCATCAGGTGATCCAGGCATAGATGTTGTTGACCTCGATATCAGTTCTCCTAGCTTAGAGCCAAAGGAGATCATCTAGCAACTGAGGGCTGAAAATGACTCGTTGCAACAAAGGTTGGAAATGGAAAATTGGACAATAACCTACTTAGAGCAGCGCAACAAGCAATTGGAAGATGAGCACACTCTTGATGAGTTGCGGAGGATCCATGAAGACCGCAACTTGGTGCGCAAGAGACCCGGTGATTTGGTACCCGTTGAGCGAGAGGCTATGCTCCTCCAGGTCAATGCTCATTTGGAGAGGCTGCTGGCCAAGGCCAAAAAAGATAAGGACCTGCTCCGGAACATGAAGAACCACTATTGGGCCCGAATGCATGTATGCAAGGCGAGAATGAAGGTGCTCAAAAGACGATTGGCCAAGGCACTAAAACGAAGAAAAGGGCCCGATCCCCTCCACATATTGGCTAAGGATTCCTTGAAGGAGCATGGTGCTAAATGACTCAACTCCAGCACAAATTTCAAAAAAATTTGAGCATTTTTGGTCACTTGTGAATTTTTGGGCTAAAAACAGGTTTTCTTCACCAACGCGTAGCGCGCCGCGCGCGACCCTTTAGATGGGCAACTCCATTTCAGGAAAAATCAGCATTTTTGGATTTTTCATGCAAAAATACACCTGCTCAGCAATTACCAAGAGATTTCATCAAGTTTTGAGCCTCCAGAAGGTCAAAAAACAAGCAAAAAATGACTTTCTGCTACTTTTTTGACACACATGAAGCAGTCTTGGGAGATTGCAATTTTGAAGGGGCAAATGGACACCAAATTTAGAAATTCCACTTGGGATGGAAAGTAGACATCTAGACCTTTCCAACAAGCCCACTTTTGCCTCATTTGGACACCTGGAAGTGCCTCAAAAGTTGCTCCAAAGGTGCGCTACGCGTTAAGAATCAGGGCGCTACGCGTTGGGCAATTTTCACAGAAATGCACCTACAGCTCAGCAAAACGCAGTTTTGACTGGATTTGACTTTTTGGAGTGGATTTTGATCCTCCTTGTTGTAAATGTTGTAATTTTATGATATTTTGACACTCATTTATCTCTTCTAGAAGATTCATTCATGAGATAGGCAAAAATTTAATGAATAAATTGGTTTCCTAGCTTATAGAGGCAAGTTGTTTTGACTGCCTAGTTTTCAGTGCTCAATTTAGAATTGGTTGAAACAGCTCCTAGGATAGTGAGCTCGACCCCTAGAGGCAAGGAAAGATGTTAGATTGCCTATATTATGTACTTTCTTGGTCATTTTCATGGTTGGACTCTTGAGGGAGAAGCTTCTATTGTATTACTCATTGTATCTCTGCAATTTTGGCAAAGGAAGAAAGACCAGGGTTTTGCAGTCCTTTTTGGGATTCCTGTGGTTACATGTATTGATGGTGTGTTTCTCTTTGTACTTGTAAGTTTTTTATGTGAATCATCTTCTTACTTTTCCTTCTACAAATTAGGCAAATGAAGTGTTAAAGTAGAATTCATGATTGCCATGCTCTGCTTTTAAGTTTGCTTAATATCAATGTTTTCATCTGTTTAAGGAGAACTCAAGGTGAATTGCTTGCTCTCCTTAGCTCCTCACCAGTCATTCTCATCCATCAAAATCTTTCAAAGGCATCAATACAGTCTCCTATCTTTCCCCAAAGAACCCCCTACAAAAACTGTGTCCAATCCCCGCACCCAAAATTTCCTTTCCTCGATTTTCCACCGAAATCATAAAAATCGCAAATCAAACCTTTTATCAGTTTACTAGCCTAAAATCAGTGTTTCCTCATTGGTTATCTCGCCCGTTGAAGATCTTTACTGAGATAGACCGGAGAGAGCCCTCTCCTGCCCCGTAGGGCTAGCTACGAGGCTAAGTGGTTTGATGTTGCCTTGAAGTTTGCCTTTCTCAGCCTGAGGTGAAATTTCAAGCGCTAACATATTGGCGACCATACTGGGGAGAACAAACTGGTCTGTGGATTGATGTGTTTGTTTCATAAGTCTTAGATGGAGCCTGAAGTTATGCCAGGTAGCCTTCGAAACGCTTTTGCTTTGCATAAGCGGAAGTAGATAAGCGCTGCTTCAGTCCATCTCCGTGAGCTTGTGAATACAGCACTTCATTTGCATTTTACCCCAGTACATGTATCAAGTTCAGATCTGATTGTTGATAGTGGACAACGATCAGACACTGACAAGGCTGAAATCATTCACCTGGTGACTTTTTTCACTGAAGAATCCAACCACCTGTGCTTCATGGTGACTTCACTGCAGAGAGATCAGTAGCTTTAAGCTTTTCAAGATGGATCGGATTGCAAGAAGATACGCTCCCCTGAGCCGAGATCACATCCCTGGTTTTCCAAATAAAATTCCGAAGGTAGATTGGTCAAGGAATTTGCCTACCTTTAATGATGATGGTAAGAAGGATGCTGCTTTACATCTAGTTAGATTTCATATGCATATTCGCAAGTTGAAGGTGGATTTTCCTGAAGATTGCTTGATGAAGATATTCTTGGCCACTCTAGAAGGTGCAGCTCAATCCTGGTATGAAAATTTGCCGCAGGCCTGTATTTACTGTTTAAAGGATTTTCATGCCTTATTTATTGAAAGATATCAAGCATCTTATCCATCATTAAATTTAGTTCATGACTGTTGCAAACATGCTTCAACTTTTATTGAAAGCCTTGAGAAATATTATGAAGATGATAATTTTATGGATGTTGAGATTATGGAGGCTCTGTATGAGAATCCATTTCAGCAGCATAAAGAAAACTTAGAGAATTCCCATCAAGATGATCAGGACATTTTACAGCAGAATCAAGATCAGCAGGTTGAAGATAATATGGCTGAAAATGATGAAAGGGAGAATGACATTTCAGATCTGCCCACAGAAGACAGCAGCATGCAAGTAAGTCCAGTGTTGATTGTAGATTGTGATAATGTCCAGTCAGCTACTCCAGGTTCTGTTGAAATCATTTGGAATGCAGAAGACACAGTAATTCACACTGTTAGTCCCTCATTAGAACACGGCCTTCATGAAGAAGCAATCCAGTCAGTTCATGAATAGCAAGGTGAGATCTTTGTGCAAATAAGTGATGAATCTCCTTTCAATAACTCAGTAATAAATGATAGTCTGAGTGCCCTGTCATATGGAGATAATTACTCTTTAAGCAGGAGAAAACAAAAGGCATTGTCTCCTTTGTCTGAAGAGGATATAGATCAGCTCTTGAAAGGTCTTGTTACAGCCCAAGCTACAGCAGATTTGCAGTGCACACATAGTCAGGAAAGTGTTGGGAAAACTTCTTCCTCTGTTGAAAAAGATGACTGTCTTGTAGATCAGAAAATAGATAATGTTTTCCTTCACAAAGATGATAATCCGGCTGTCATATCATTTGAAGATGACCTACCATATTGTCAAACTACAGAAGATCAGAGCATACAGGATTACCTTTCTGATTCTTCATATGTTTCATGTGCTGAAATGTTTTTCCAAGAAGAGATCTGCTCATCCATTTGTTCGGATTTTTTTGAAGCTTATGAGCATACTTTTACTGAAGCACATGATGAAGGCAGATCAGAATTTGAAACAAAGGACACCTTGTTCTTTCAGCAGGAGGTGGCAGTGGCAAATCTTCATGTTTTTCACGATCCTCTAGCAAGTTTATTGCAGCCAGCAGTGAAAATGTTTATTACAGTGTTTTGTTGTAGACATGGTCAACTATGTTTTTGGATGCCCAGTGATAGGTTTGTACTGTTGACCAGAAGTTCTGATAGGAAGAATCAGTCAAGAAGCCATCTTCTTGATTGGTTGCATTGGCATTTTGATATAGTTTGATGGTATATTGTTTTGTAAGAAACACAGGTGGTTGTCATCATGATTTCAAATCTTGATGGACTGCTGCCCTTCAATAAGCTTTGTAAGTTCTTGTTTTAGTTAAGTCAGTCATGAGTCATTTGTGAGTCAGTTTTCATTCATGTAGGTTTCATAATTGAGCCAGTTTGAATCAAGTTTCAGTCAATAAATGCGTCAAAATCTTGTATTGTTTGTTAAATAATGACTCCATTGCCCAATGGTTGAAAGGCACTGGTCTTCTCTCCCAGAGGTCTAAGGTTCTTGGCACCTCCAAGGAGCTACCATCCCCATTGGAGCCAATGTTAGAGTCGGTCTAGAAGCCCTCCATCAGCGATCAAATCTCTTTGCATTTCATTAGTAGGTGTCTCATCAGTGTCATCTTATTGCATTCCATTAGGCATGCCATAACCCTGATGGAGGAGCTTGTGTCTTTTATTCCCCTCTTGGCACTGCTGGATTAAGCTTGTTTCAGTCAATAAATGCTCTACAAGGTCATTTGTCTTGTCTTGAAAGTCAAGGTCCTAGGTCTAAGGTTTAGTCCAATTTGTCTTTGACGTCATGTTTTTAAGGTTAAAAAGTGCCCAGCAGGCCAGAGGGATGTCTATCTAAGCATCACTTCAAAGGATTTCATATTGTACAGCTATTTTTTCTACCTTGAGTTCAAAAACCCTGTTTTTGAAGGCAAGGTCATTTTCTCATGTTTTGTAAAAATTTGTAAAAATTCAAACTCTCCAAAAGTTGGCATGCAGCCCTGGTCTCCTTTGCTAAGACTCTTCAGAAGCTACCTCTGCAAAAAATTTCAAGAAAAAGCATCATTTCAACCAATTTCGGGACAAAAAGGAAACCATAAGTCAGCAGCATTTAAATTTTGAAAGGTGTCATTTTATAAACATTAGAAAGTGGGTTTGAGGGGAAATTAATTCAAATCAAGTTTATAAAAGCTCCCCTCCCTTCATTTTATCATTATTTGCTTCCAAGACTCCAAAAGCAAGAGCAAAAGGCGATTTAGTGTGAAAATTGTGCAAGTTGGTGGACAGAGCCCGCGCGCTACGCATCAGGACCTGCGCGCTACGCGTTGGGCAGGTGCTACACGTCAGGGCGGTCAGCACAGTGGGAAAAAGACACGGGCGCTACGCGTTGGGCGCGCGCTACGCGTCAGGACCCGCGCACTACGCGTTGGGGTATAACACACAAAAAATTTGCCTACAAGCTTCAAATGACCCCAAATATCTTCAAGGTTGCAGGTAGGCCTCTGATCATCAAAGTATTTTGCTTGATAAAGAAAAATGAGCATGGGAAATGTTTTTTAATGCCATCAATTTGAAATGAGAAGTTCATGTGTATTTGCTTAAAAATGTCAAAGTGCAAGTAAAGCTAGGGTTTTGTTTTGCTGCTCTCAAGGTCATCTCTTTCACTCCCATTTTTTCCCCACATCCCAGCCACCTCCCTTATCATTTTTACCTAATATCCCTACCAAAAATATCAAAGGCCCAAAACCCTACCCCTATCCCTAAAATTCATTAACATAACCCTAAACCCTACTTCCCATAAACCCTGGAAAATTATAATTGTATCATGTTGTATATGTCATGATTCCTTCCCTAACATCTCCCTTGTGTTATTTGTCCCCTTGAAGCAGCATTTCAACAGTAAAAACAGCAGGTCATTTGAGCAGAAGAACAATACATTTTAGCCACTTTGCTCTTGAAACCATGTCAGAAACCGAAACCGACTATGAGCAAAGTGATGACCGTGAGTCAACACCAGAGGTTGAGGTACAAAGGAGGCCTCACAGGTGTGGTAAGGGTGGTCACCATGTGAGAGAGGAGCCCACCTCTTTGACCTATTTGCAGGCTTGTCCACTTGCAGTCACATGTTTCCGCCATCAGTCATGTTATGAATTTTGCGAGAGGATTTCTCAAATTCAGCACCATAGGGAATTGGTCCGCTTGTTTGTTTTGCATTTGCATGACGGGCATGTAAATCTTGCAGGGGTGGATTTTATATTGTCACCTAAGATTGTTGCTCAAGAAACAGGGATACCCAATGTTGGAGAAGAGTGGAACAAGCGCAAACTATTGGAAAGATTTCAGTATGAGCCCTACATTAAACCTGTGTACATGAGGTACATGACTGGTGTATTTCCTTTCAGATTTTTGAGGGATGAGTATGCTCCCTTGATGAGGCTCATCATTCGCTATTTCACCTGTGAGGACAGATTTTCACGTTTGTATTCGTACCATATCCGCTTGTTGATGCATTTCACACGGGTACGGATGATGAACATACCATTTTTCATGTGCCGGAATATTGAGAGGATGGTGCCCTTGGTGCAGAGAAAGAGCCCAGCACAGCAACACCGGAGCATCTTTCATTATGGTTTGATCAAGCTTGTGGTCATGCATCAGTTGGCTCAGCAGGGTATCCCATGGGAGGATTTTATCTCTCGAGATTTTTTCACAGCACCACCACCTCTTGAGGTTGTTCATGAGGAGGGAGGACCTTCACAACAGCATGATATCCTCGAGGCTAGACATGTCAGCTCCCCTCCATTGGTCACATATCAGAAAGGCCACAGGGCCTTATTTGCATCAGCTCGGCGAGTATTTTCTCCACATCAGGTGGAAGGGGTCTCGCCTTCTTCATCAACACCGTGAGTGTTATCTCCACACTAGGTGGAAGTGGCCTCGTTTTCGACAGCAGCACAGGTACAAGAGAGAGGCAAGCAGCCCAAAATTGATGAGGGGCCATCAGGTGATCCAGGCATAGATGTTGTTGACCTCGATATCAGTTCTCCTAGCTTAGAGCCAAAGGAGATCATCTAGCAACTGAGGGCTGAAAATGACTCGTTGCAACAAAGGTTGGAAATGGCGAATTGGACAATCACCTACTTAGAGCAGCGCAACAAGCAATTGGAAGATGAGCACACTCTTGATGAGTTGCGGAGGATCCATGAAGACCGCAACTTGGCGCGCAAGAGACCCGGTGATTTGGTACCCGTTGAGCGAGAGGCTATGCTCCTCCAGGTCAATGCTCATTTGGAGAGGCTACTGGCCAAGGCCAACAAAGATAAGGACCTGCTCCGGAACATGAAGAACCACTATTAGGCCCGAATGCACGTATGCAAGGCGAGAATGAAGGTGCTCAAAAGACAGTTGGCCAAGGCACTAAAACGAAGAAAAGGGCCCGATCCCCTCCACATATTGGCTGAGGCTTCCTTGAAGGAGCATGGTGCTAAATGACTCAACTCCAGCAAAAATTTCAAAAAAAATTGAGCATTTTTTATCACTTGTGAATTTTTGGGCTAAAAACAGGTTTTCTTCACCAACGCGTAGCGCGCCGCGCGCGACTCTTTAGATGGGCAACTCCATTTCAGGAAAACTCAGCATTTTTGGATTTTTCATGCAAAAATACACCTGATCAGCAATTACCAAGAGATTTCATCAAGTTTTGAGCCTCCAAAAGGTCAAAAAACAAGCAAAAAATGACTTTCTGCTACTTTTTTGACACACAGGAAGCAGTCTTGGGAGATTGCAATTTTGGAGGGGCAAATAGACACCAAATTCAGAAATTCCACTTGGGCTGGAAATTAGACATCTAGACCTTTCCAACAAGCCCACGGTTGCCTCATTTGGACACCTGGAAGTGCCTCAAAAGTTGCTCCAAAGGCGCGCTACGTGTTCAGAATCAGGGCGCTACGCGTTGGGCAATTTTCACAGAAATGCACCTACAGCTCAGCAAAACGCAGTTTTGACTGGATTTGACTTTTTGGAGTGGATTTTGATCCTCCTTGTTTTAAATGTTGTAATTTTATGATATTTTGACACTCATTTATCTCTTCTAGAAGATTCATTCATGAGATAGGCAAAAATTTAATGAATAAATTGGTTTCCTAGCTTATAGAGGCAAGTTGTTTTGACTGCCTAGTTTTCAGTGCTCAGTTTAGAATTGGTTGAAACAGCTCCTAGGATAGTGAGCTCGACCCCTATAGGCAAGGAAATATGTTAGATTGCCTATATTATGTACTTTATTGGTCATTTTCATGGTTGGACTCTTGAGGGAGAAGCTTCTATTGTATTACTCATTGTATCTCTGCAATTTTGGCAAAGGAAGAAAGACCAGGGTTTTGCAGTCCTTTTTGGGATTCCTGTGGTTACATGTATTGATGGTGTGTTTCTCTTTGTACTTGTAAGTTTGTTATGTGAATCATCTTCTTACTTTTCCTTCTGCAAATTAGGCAAATGAAGTGTTAAAGTAGAATTCATGATTTCCATGCTCTGCTTTTAAGTTTGCTTAATATCAATGTTTTCATCTGTTAAAGGAGAACTCAAGGTGAATTGCTTGCTCTCTTAGCTCCTCACCAGTCATTCTCATCCATCAAAATCTTTCAAAGGCATCAATACAGTCTCCTATCTTGCCCCAAAGAACCCCCTACAAAAACTGTGTCCAATCCCCGCACCCAAAATTGCCTTTCCCCGATTTTCCACCGAAATCCTAAAAATCTCAAATCAAACCTTTTATCAGTTTACTAGCCTAAAATCAGTGTTTCCTCATTAATTATCTCGCCCGTTGAAGATCTTTACCGAGATAGACCGGAGAGAGCCCTCTCCTGCCCCGTAGGGCTAGCTACGAGGCTAAGTGGTTTGATGTTGCCTTGAAGTTTACCTTTCTCAGCCTAAGGTGAAATTTCAAGCGCTAACAGGCCCCACACTCACTTTTGTTGTGAGTGGAGCTCTTATGGAACTCACATCACTTTCTTGTGTCCTTCTTTGTCTTCATGGTGTGTTTGCTTGTGGCTCTAGTGAGTTATCCTGGGTCACCTCGCCTTGGCTCTGTCCTTTGCTCTGCATTTTGGGGACACCTTTCCCTTGCTTCATATTCGCAGAGCCAAAGTCTCGCTTTTTCTTTTTAAACTTCTTTTCAATATTGAGAGCTTATCAGTACATCGTGTCGAGCAAGTAAATGTCTTGGAACTCCATCTCATCCTAGATTTACCTGTGTAGAAAGCCACGGTACTTGAGTACCAAATTCCACTCAGAATCCTTGATACCCAACTTATTGCGAAGGGTATAAAAAACATTAGTAGACTTCAGCCATCTTAGTCCCTTCCCTACCACAACATGGTCCACTTTATGTATTTATCTTCATAGCTCCCGAAAAGGTAGTATTTCTCCTTGATGGCATCCCAGAACGAATTCCAAGTGGGTGTGGCTGAAAATAGTGAGGATTTACTTTCGTCCTTCTTCTCACAGTAGGTTTCCCACTAGTCCTTGACATGGGGGGCAGCTTTGATAATTGCAAAAGTAATCTTTTCCCAGCTGGAAAAATCATGAATAGAAAAACATCCTTCTATAAAGCTTAACTATTTATTTACGGCGTTCGCATCTATCTGACCTTCAAATATGGGGATGTCAAAGTTAACTTGTACCTTAAAGGGTGTGGTGCTTCCAGAGTAGCTACTAGAAGGAGATGTGTCGCCTTTGGGTAGTCGTTGAAGGATCTGGGAAAATTTGTCCATCATCGTGTTCCTCTATCACTCGAGGGCTTCTTAGAGCAAGATTTTGTAAGGATCTCCTACCCCCTCATCTTTCTTCTCTTCCACCATGAGAGTTCGTCAGGATTTGCGAGATTGGTCTTGCAAAGGTTTGACCAGTTCAAACCCTAACTCCTTATATCCCGACCTCGTTGGGGACATGCAAAAAAAACAAAGAAAGAGAAAACCGCTCTGATACCGTTAATCCGAACTTAAACAGGAATGCAACAAATTACAAATATAACCATAAATACAAAGATGCAGCAAAAATAACACTTCATTTCATTAATATCAAATATTGAAATTTGCTTACAAATAGAATGGAAATAAGACTAGCTTGAGCGATGGTAGCTTAACTCTGAGAAGAGAAGTGGCGGCTACATGCATCCGAATTGTGTTACAATGAGGTTTGAAGGCCTATTTATTATTGAGTAACAATGGAAAACCCTAAATTTCCAAAAACCTAACCCTAGGAGATGAATTGCCAAAACTATGGGCCCTGTTTGGGTAAATTGGTACATCAACTCCCGGGGTCGTAACTTTGGCATACGATCTTCGTTCGACGCGCACAATAGCTCATTAGAAATATCTACCCGAGAACTACAACTTTTTAGTGGTAAAAATGGGTTTGACGATCTAGGTTTTCCCTGGTTTTCCCAAAAAACGTCATTTAGGGCCTCAAAATGGCTTCGGAAGTTTAGAACCTAAAAAACTGTCAAAAATAGTAAATTGTGCTACAATTAAGGAAACTGAAAAACTGAAAGAGACAATGGTGGGGGTCCAAGTGGAATAGGGGATTGGCCACCAACATCCACTTGGATCAGGGATTGTGTGGAAAACTATTTTCAAGCCCTCAACATCCCATCAATTCTAAGAGAAGATAACATGCACGCAGATTCTTTGGCAGTTTTTGCAAGTCCTTTTAAAACACCTGATCATTTGCAATTACATTACCATATTAAAGTAAAGTACAGACCTTCCATCCCAGATAATTTAAGACATTGGCAAGTTTTTGAAGATGATGAGCAGTTAAAAAAAATCTTACAGACAATTGATGAATTTTTTGATTTACATGTTTAGGAAGAAAACAGTGGTGAAATGAAATCAAATGATGGTGATTTAGATCCGAATTTGAAATATAAAATTATTTATCATGATATCATTCAATTATCAAATAATTGTATTCTAAAGGGATTGGTTCCCCTGGGGAAAAAAAATCAGAATGATGTATCAAAAGCTTCATTGCTAAGTTTGCAATAGGAAGATGTACAAGATTGTAATATTGGTACTACAAAAGAAATTAGAAATGTCAAAATCTCATCTACTTTGCCTCAGGATATAAAAGAAAAATATGTCAATTTGTGCAAGCAATACAGAGATGTATTCGCATGGTCATATGATGAATTGAAAACCTATGACGTAGCTATTATTGAGCACAAAATTCCTCTTAAACCAAAAGCTAAGTCATTTAAGCAAAAATTAAGGAGAATTAACCCAATCTTATTTCCTATTATTGAGAAAGAAGTGAGAAAACTAGTGGATGCTAAAATAATTGTTCCCTTAAGATGCTCTAAATGGATAGCTAATCTGGTACCTGTTAGGAAGAAAAATGGGGAAATTAGACTGTGTGTCGATTTTAGTAACTTAAACAAATTATCCCTAAAAGATAATTATCCGCTACCAAAAATGGATCAACTAATTCAAAGAGTATCAAGTTCTAATAATATCTCAATGTTAGATGGTTTTTCTATATACAACCAGATTTTGGTTAGTCAAGAAGACAGAGAGAAAACTACATTCACAACTCCTTGGGGCACTTTCATGTATGCCAAGGTGCCATTTGGTTTAATAAATGTTGGAGCAACATTTCAAAGGGCCATGGATCTGGAATTTGTTGGTAAGGTAAATAAATTCATAGTTATTTACCTTGATGATTTGACAATGTTTTCTGATTCTAATGCTAAACACATTAAACACTTGAGAAAAGTTTTTGAAAGATGCAGAAAATTTGGGATTTCTCTTAATCCTAAGAAGTCACTTTTTGCAATGAGGGAAGGAAGATTGTTGGGACACATAATTTCAAAACAAGGAGTTATAATTGGTCCTAAGAGAGTGTCAGCAATACAAGTAATCAGTTTGCCTAGAAATTAAAAAAAGATCCATTCATTCTTAGAGAAAACATTTTTCTTAAGGAGGTTTATACCTAATTATGTTGAAATTGGGAAAGATATTACTAACATGACCAAGAAAGACAATGAAGTTAAATGGACTTTCCAAGCTAGATACCCCTTCTCACATATCAAAAAGGAAATTATAGAAGCCCCAGTGTTAGCCAACACAGATTATACAAAATTGTTTAGTATTTTCTCCTTTGCCTCAGATACCATTATAGCATTGTTTTATTGCAGAGAAATGATGATCAATAGGAACAGCCAATTGTCTTCTTTAGTAAGGTTATGAGAGATGTTCAACTGAGATATGACATCATAGAGAAACAAGATCATGCCTTGGTAAAATATTTGAAAGTATTTAGGATTTATGTTTTACACTCTCCTGTAATTTTTTATATTCCTAACAATGCAGTAAAATAGTGTTGACTCATCCTAATACATATGGAAAGAAGGGAAGATGGATTTCTAAGATACTTGAGTTTTATTTAGACATCAAACCTAAAAATTTGGTGAAAGTACATGTTTTAGATAAACTGTTAGCTGAATCAAACTGCAAAATACTTGGTATTAATACTATCATGCAGATTTCAAGTGAGAATAATCCACAAGAACCTTCTTCCAGTGCAGTTCATATTCCTCTTCCTTTACACATTGATGAATTTTTTTACTATAAAATTGGAACAAAGACATAGTGCATTTTCTACGTGATTTTGAAAACTCTCTTGGCTTCATGAAGAATCAATGTAAATCCCTTTGAATCAAGGCCATGGAGTACTGTATAGTAAAGGAAAATTTGTATTGGAATGATCCTCTAAATATTCTCTTACGATGTTTGACCGAGAGTGAAACGGGTGGAGTAATTGAGAAGTTTCAATAAGAAATTTGTGGAGGATATTATGCTTGGAAGGCAACTACATATAAGATACTAAGAGTAGGTTTCTATTGGCCAAAATTGTTCACACGTGTTGGAGAAAAGGTGAGGAGTTGTATCCCATGTCAGATATTTGCAGGGAAATAGTGATTAGCAACACTTCCCCTTGTCCCAGTTTTAGTAGAAGCCTCTTTCTTACAGTGGGGATTAGATATCATTGGTGAAATAGTTCCAGCCTACAACAATCAACACAAATGGATATCAACAGTCACTAACTATTTCACAAAGTGGGTAGAATAAATTCATGTTAAGAATGCAACTGATACGGTGGTGATAAAATTAATTGAAGAAAACATTTTAGATTTCGTTGTCCTAGGTAAATATTTACAAATAATTCTCAAGCTTTCAGTAGCATAAAGATGATATAATTTTGTCAAAAATATCATATTACTTTACATCATTCTAAACCTTATTATCCACAAAGTAATGGGCTGGCAGAATCTTCAAATAAAAGTTTGATTAAAGTTAATAAGAAATTGTTAGCATATCACAAAAGGAGTTAGGACAGTCATCTCAAATATGTAGTGTGGGAAAATAGGGTTTCACCTAAAAGATCTACTGGTAAATCTCGTTTTCAACTTGTTTATGGAACAGAACTTATCTTCCCTATACAATTAGCATTTCCAGTCATGAAGTTTTTGCAGTATTCATATGAATAAGAAGATGATTTTTCAAGAAGGATCAATCAGATCATTGAGATAAATCAGGATAGAGATGAAGTTTGATCATAAACTTCGACAATATCAATACAAGATGAAGATTTTTCTTGAAATAAAGGCCAGGGAAAGAGATTTCAGACAAGGAGATTTAATTCTCGAATGGAATGCAAGAAGAGAAGAAAGAGGCAAATATGGGAAGTTTGATAACTTATGGTTGTGACCTTTCAGCGTTGCAGAAATTAAAGGAAATAATACATTTTTCCTACACAATCTGGAAGGACAGTATTTCTCATGCCAGTCAATGGGAAATGCCTCAAGCATTATATTCAGTACTGAGTTTTTCTAATCATCATCATTGTAAATTCCTGGTTTTTCTTTAAAACTCCAAGCAAGTGTGATTTTCACAGCAAAGACTCCATATCCCGAGGAGAAGGCACATGGATCTGCACATTCTTTGTATCCCACATGGGGAAGCAATCCCCAGATGGAACCAATGTTGTAACTTATTTTTATCCTAGTAGTTTTTTCTTCATTTACAAAAATAAAAATTTAAAAAAAAATAGAGAAAAAGAAATAGAAAAATAAAGAGAAAATTAAATAAAAATAAAGAAATCAAAATAAAAGGGAGAAAATAATAAAATATATATATAATATTCCTAATAGTAACGAGCACATTTAAATATCATATTTATATTTTTATTATCCTTAGCATTTTTAAATAAATAATTTCATTGTAATAATTCGATGTGATTGATCATCATTGAGCAATTAAAGTTTGCACAGCTTCGAGCGGATGACATCATGCTTGCTGAAATCAAAGGCACCCGATACATTGTGAGACACCTCGCATTTTCAAAATTTAACGGGGGGGTCCACAACGTTATTTCACCCGACCCCACCTTTGTTACGTGGTTCCTCCCCAATCATTGCGTCCCCCCTTCGTTCAAAACCACAAACTACTCCCACCCCCACAAACTGCCATTCCTCCTGCTCAATTCTCCCTCTCATTCCTCCCGCCAAACCTACCACTAATTTTGTCCACCTCTGACTTTTTGTTACACTTAGTCATCACCAACGCTTCTAATAAATGTACCAGGTGACCTTTAACAATTAAATTCTCCCGCCAACGTTCAAACACATTAATTTCTCAACGCCAATATTGGTTACTGTAACTGAAAGTCATTACGATCACCTGATAAAAGTTTCTCCCCTGTCCAAAATGCATTATTTCACCATTTCTACCTGCAACTAAAGCTCTAGCATGACAGTGCAAGTGAATTCCATGATTTCCAACACCTAATCATCTCTATTTCCAAGTAACTATTTAATTATCCTCAATAATTCCTTTTTTCCCCAATGGATTCCCACAAAGGAAAATCTAAGATGTCTATATACAGTCCTATGTTGCCCCCTTTAGTTAATTTATATGAATTTCCCTTGATTGATACCCATCTCAAAATTGTTAGGACCAATTGTGAATTCGACTTGTACGAACTTCACAATTGGGCTTATAGGAAGTATCAAGATGCGAGTGACAAATTATCCTTATGGGAATCACTGTTACCGGAGTTTTGTTTCCCTTAGACATATCATTTTCCCAAATTTATCACTTGGTGTGGAGCCCGATATCTTCCTAGCTAAGGAGTTGTTATTGCTCATAATAATGAAACTTTGTTTTATATAACCCCTAAGTCAATCTACCAAGCCCTGTAATTAAATCCTTAATACTCCCTTCATCCTTTTTCCGCTGATGTTTTAATGGAGATTTATCAGAGACTTTATTTTTCACAAAGAGCACATATTTTTGAGTCATTTTTACTAGAAAACTCATAATCACCCATAACCAAACCCACCTTATCCCTCTGCAATTTTCCCTGAGATGTCTAGGCAAGTCATTTCCCTAGTTTCTTGTCTATTAGGATATCCCAATGATTAATGGGTAGATGAGGTTATTTTGGGGTTTTTGTCAGTCTTTTCTTCTGGTAAAAAACCATCCATCTTGTTCAATTACAGTCAATTTTTGTTTGATGCAATTCATGATCAATTTTTAAAGTTCAGTGTTGAAGGTTCATTCAAGCACCAATCAGTTTTGATTTACCTATTCTTATATCATCATTCATTAAGGTTCAAGTTTCCTTTGCAGAAATTGGATGTTGAATGAAAACCACATTCAATGATTCATTGGACCTCATTAGTGAGGAAAACCTCTGAATAATTTTGTTTCAGTGATTTTGTCAAACATTTTTTGTATATGGAAATTTGTTTATTAAGCAGTGATGCAGTTCCCAGAGTTTCAACAAAGATCAAGAGGATTTTGCATTTGAGTGAGGAGTCTAAAGTTGGATACTAGTATTTGTACCATAATTTCACAAAAATCAGGATATATGGTTGCGAGCTTCCACCTTACAAATTAGCAGTGTTCCTCCCCATGAGGATTTTTTCACTTGAATATGTCAGGAAGATGATGAACATGGATGATGTGCATTTTGTTTCCAAAAAATAAAAGCCTCACTTTAAACTAAATGCACAGGTTGGCCCATTCATAGTCAACACTGCAGCTGCAGAAAAAGAAGTCAATGAGTTATTGAGGCAAATGAAATTTAGATTAAATTTCAGCTGGTCATATAATCCATTAAGACTAATATCATCAATGAGACTTGGTCAGAAGTTTGCACCATATGTGCACATTATGAAACCTGAGATTGAACAATAAGCCAACAAAGAAGAATTGGAAGAGAATACACTATAGGAAGTTGAGGAGATAGTTTCCAGTCAAACAACACTGGAGACTCCAAGGATGAAAGAAAAATAATTGAAGAGACCGAGAGACGGTCTATCTCCAGCAATATCAGAGTTACAGAATGTAGCATTCAAGGTGTTTAAAGAGGAGGAAAACCATAAATGTTGAAGAAGAATCCTCAGAAGCTCAAACTTATAAGGAACCTACTACATTTATACTTTCAAGAGAATCTTCATTTTCACTACAGCAGATTGAAGAAACAACAATATATTCCCCTTCTTCTCCTTCTTCTTCAAGGAAACGGAGTATATTTACAAGGTTCTTAGAGATGAAGAAGAAAAATGAAGCACTAAAAACTTATACATATGCAAAGTTCTGGAAAAAGTCTTCCACAACTCAGACTAGGTTACTTTTTGCCTTAGACAATGAAAGAGGATAGTTTCAGGTAGCATTTTTGGAACCAAAGGTCCCTGTGCTCAAGAGTGTTGAGGATTATGAAACCTTTGTGTTCTCATTTGACACCAAACAAATATATCCTTTTCATCAAATCAATATTCACAAGAAAGTAGGAGAAATGATATATACATATTTCACAAGTTCGGCCATGGCATCTTCTAAGCTACAAGCATCTCTGAATAATATTCATTCTCAATTGAAGCTCGAAAATATGTCTTCTCTAGCAAAGGATACAAAAATTAAGGGATTAGAGGATCTAGTTTTAAAATTGGGATTGAATCTTAAAGATGTAAAGGCAGTTGAAGAAATAATTAAAAGTAGAAATGCATATATACAAGCAATAAGAAAGTAGCTGAAATTACCAACAATTGAACATCACAAGAAGTAAGTCGGCTGGATAAGAAAAAAGAAAACATGCTTCGAATGATTGTAGAGAAAAATATACAAATTCAGAAGATGGAGGTAGAGATGGAAAAATTAATTAAGGAAAGAGAGCTCCAAATCAGCACTAGAGTAGGAACATCTACAGCATCAGCATCTACAGCAGTAGTGTCTACAGCAGAAACAGAGTCTACCTATCAAAATCCAACAAAACAATTATCTAAAGTTATGGGAGACTTATCATTAAAGGATATGGAGATTGAAAAACTCAGAGTTCAGTTGGATAAGTTTCAATTTAATAAGATAAAAGTTGATAATGAATATCTGGTCAAAGTACAAAAAAACTTCAGGTTAATCAAGCAACTGGAGAAGTATGAAAATGAATCATTGATTTCAAAAACATTATCAAAAGCCAAATAAAAGATATGGATTGATATGAATTAACCATAACTAAATTTTGGACATCCATTGAAATCATTTTTGAACAAGAGGGGTTAGTACATAAGTCAAAGGCAGACATTACAAAGATTAAAGAGAATTAGATCACAAGTTCGGGGAAGCTACTAGAATAATCAAAGTGTTGAGTTCTAAAACAAAACAAGAACTAGAGGAGTTTGGAATTGAAGACAGGACTGATACAGTCCTAGAAGTAAGAAGGGTTTTGACAAAAATAAACTTAATGTTACAATTATAAATCAATTTTCAAAACTTGGAAGTACAGGTTAAAAAGTTTCATAAAAATTTCAATGTTATGCGCCAGAAAGGACTTCCAGCTCTACAAGATTATAGTGGCCAATTGATTCCACTAGAATATTACCAGCACAGATTACATGAGATAGTAGCAGATAGAACCAATTTTGCAAACGTCAAAGGGATGATCAATGGTAAATCATTCATTGAAGGCCTTGGATTTGATCTTTTTATTCAACATGAAATTCAACGCTTATTTATTACTATGCCAATCTTTGAGAAATACACATAAGTCGATGAGGCATATAGAAAAGTAATAAAATTTTCTATCCCAAATGATAAAATATGGGATAAGTTACTTAAACTCATCGAGTAAAACAAAATGCACATATTCAGTAACCATTTGCAAAGAAATGAGTAGAAAGCAAGAAAGAAGGAGCATAAAACTGAAAATTCAGTTTCCAGCAACAGTCACCAAATAATAGCCTCGACTTGTGTGTTGATTATTCAAATCAGTTTATACTAGCTAGTTCTGTGTTCTATTTTTTTAATATCCAAATCATTTTTGGCTAATATTTCATTTTGTAATAAATTTTATTTCAGATATAGATATTTTTGAATTACACTCTATAAGTATTTTTTATTTCGAAGAAGGAAGGGTTGAACCCTTGTGATGATCCATTGAAATCATTGTGTTGTGGCCACAACAACCCCATATTTCTAGGAACCCTTCATATAATTCGATCCAAAATTTGTTTAAATTGTCTTTTGGTCTTGAGTACGCTTGTGTTAAGTGATGTTTTCTACCTTGCCCCTTTTCTTACATGACGACACATTGGTCACTTCATGTTGTCATTCCTCTCCTCAAAGCGACGCTCGCATCACTGGTCTCAGTTTTCCATATTGCCTCACATCTTGTATTTGGCTTACTTGATAGCATTTCTTTCAAGTATCTTGTCACATCACGTCACATTCGAAGATTGGTCAAATTAGTTGTTTGTTCCCATCACAATCCTTGCTACATCTACATCAAAATAAAAGTGGCAGATTGTTAACACATTATACAATATGAATTAAAATTTAATAATTACATATAATTAATAGTAAAAAATATATAATCAATATTTATTACTAATCATAATGACATATTTTCCAAATCCATTATAATAAAGATTTCTCACTAAAACTTCTTTCATGGTACACTTAATTTCTTTTATTTTGATGATGCTTTCTATTTTAAAAAAATAAATATGATGCTTTATATTTTAAATAAATAAATAATAAATAATAAATTTTATTTGTATTGGTACTAATTTTCATATTAGTATATTGGTTCTATACACAAATGACTTGCTATAAGCATTTAAAATAATATTAGTATATTGGTTCTATACACAAATGACTTGCTATAAGCATTTAAAATAAGGAACCATTCAACGTTCAGGCTACCATCCGACCCTACCAATCGAATCTGCGCCTTGTTACATAATCCTCTTCTTGCCACTTAATATGTCTGCCCACCAATACCAAAGATATGTGCAACAATGAATCATTTTTGAATGTGGGATTCTTCTCATAAAGTGAAAAGGAAAATATATACATTAAAACAAACACAAGGCAACACACCCTATCTCGTAAACTTATGAAATTACATTCACTTGTTGTTGGTTCACACAAATAATTACTTTTGTCTAACTATTGAACAGAAGGTTCACGAGAACCTAGGCAAGAATATAGCATGATTTGCCACTAAGACACCATCGACATATCAATGTTTATATCACCAATAATAAAGAGAAACGAACAAGAGTAGTGTATGCAATATTATTCCATTTTGTTATTATAACTCTTGTTATGTTTATTTCGTGGCTATATTCTCTGGCTGTGGAGGCATAGAGGTGAGGGGGGGCGAAGGAGAATGGCCAGCGTTTGCTGTGAATGGAGTGTAGGTTCCTTGAATAGCAGCGTAGGTTACTGGAGAACGCACTGAGCGTTACCGAACAGTGATGTTGGTGAGGGCATAACGTAGTCTGGCATGTGGGGGGCGTTGCTGAAGAACGGAGTGGCGTTGTTGTGTAGAGAGGATGCAACACTTTTTGTTGTGGAATTAGAACACGGGCAGTGTATTTGTAAGAACGCATTGGCATATGTTGTTGGTGATTAGCAGCGTAGAGGGAGGAATTCATAATGCACGCATAGCCTAGAGGGAGTTGCAGCCTTTGGAGGAGTAGAGGAGCGCAGTCTTTAGAGGAGCATAGGCGGGCAGCATTGTTGTGGAGCAATATTGCAGAACGCATGAATTAGATCGACTGACTAGACATTACTTGATAGAGAGTCATGTTTTAACGTGATTTTAATATCTTCGTTTTGTGTTATATGCGTTTTGCAGAAATCCTAATATCATTTCTAATGTTTTAATATGTTATGTGATAATTAAATGCCCTGTCCTTTTGTATTGTTTAATATGTTATGTGATAATTAATTTTCATGTTATATATATATATATAATTGTTTTCATATGCATATTAAATCATATTTCTGCATATAAAACTATATTAATATTTATTTAACTATATTAATATTTATTATTTGGCATTTTAAAAAAAAAACAAAAGTGGCTTTTCTTTATACAAAAGAAGATAAAAGAGAAATGATAACTTTTACTATTTATTTTCATAAGAAGTGACTTAAATGGAACTTGATTATAAGATAGATAATTATTTATTTTCTTAATTAAATGGAACTTAGATGGTGAGAATAGCATTTTTGTTGTAGATCATGTTTCACAATTTTTAGTCAAGTGTAATTCTTTAAACATAGCTAATGATAATGAGCTATGCATGTTATTCGCTCTCACGTTTAAAGGTTGGATTAAAGGATGGTATACTACTCTTCCTAACTAATCTATACATTCTTGGGAACATTTCATTGAAACTTTCCTTTCAAAACATCATTTTTATGAATACGACAAGTTGTGTTTTGACATAGGAACTCTTACAATGCAGGAGAATGAATCGATTGATAAATTTTATGATAGATATAAATCTCTTTGTTTTAGATTTCCCCTCAAGGATCTCCCTTCACAAGATGATTTATTACAATGTTTCCAGCTCCTTATTTCTTCTTCCAGTAATTCTAAAATACCGCACACATAACAACAAGATGTTTTGATCTCTTTTGTTATGAAACGAGCTCACAAAAAGATAGAAATGATAGATAAACACCTTCAAAATAAGCCTCTTCGAGGGGGCAACCTCCTTTACATTACACAAATGAAAAATTCTTGGATGATACAAATGACAATGCCTCCTTTCTATATATAGGAGTCTAAGGGGTCATAATATAATCAGAGCTGACATAACAATAATAATGTAAGGGCACAATAATAACAATAGTGGGCTTCTATGGGGCACAACAATATAATAAGGAGGTTGTGCTAATAACAATAAGGGGTTACACTAGCAGTATATGGACCTAACATCTTTCTTAATCTTGTTAAACATTCTAATCAATCTCATTCAATTTCAGCAAGGACTATTGCACCTCAAGAACTAAATAATGAACAATATGATAATCTTCCCTTGGAGGCAAACTCAATTCTAACAGAAGATCTATCTTCAATCCACATTGATCAACATATCCATGATGAGCCAAATCATATGGATATGCATAATATGATATACTCTGGAGTTCATTATTTTTTGTACGCAAACCTTTTTTTCGATCAGATTACAGATCACAATGATATCATAGATCTTTCTGACGAAAACCTACCTTCAACAAATTCATTTTTCTTTGAGGACCACATTTATTGTGAGAAGGATTCTTTATCCATCCTTGATGATTTTCAAGCACCTTTCTCTCCTCTTATTCAGTCTTCTCAATCAAATCAATTACATCAATTTCAGGAAAGGGAGGCCATTTATGAGAAATATTTTGATGATGAGATACCTTCATCACAAAGAGATCCTCATTTAAATATGTCGATAGATTTATTTTCTACTATTTCACTTTCACCTGTGGAGAAACACAACATTGTATCTTTTGATGTACCTGATCTTCAGGCTTCCCATGATCTTCATATTCATAATCCTATGGAAGCTTGTCACGATGAAAGTTCTTGTCTTCCTAGTGTTATGTCTTCCAGTTCTCCTTGTGATTTTAATCATGTATATATGACTGACATCTTTCAACAAGCTTCAACATCTAAAGGTATACCATCTGAACTAAGCCTGTGATTTCTTCTCCTTGGAATGATATTCAAGAGGTATCAACTATTCACCCTTATTTCTATGATCCTTTTGAATTTTTCTTAGACAAATCATTTCAAGTGAAGGTTGATATACATAATTTGTTTTCTTTTAACTTCTTAAGATTAGATGTGCATAGTTGTGTTTTTGTTTCTTATAGTTTTATTCTACTGCCTTTACTAATGCATGTTATATCTTTGGTTGCAGGGACAAAGCTGATGAGATGGCTGCATTGGAAATATACATATACTTGACCATTTTTCCGATGCAAATTTCTATAGTGTATATAGTAGGATTAGACTTAGTTTAAGTTTCTTTAATTCTAGGTTTTTGAATAAGGTAATCATGGTAAATTATGACTTTAATCATCATTATCATCATTATTTTTATTTCATATTAAGCTTGATCTTTAGTTTATTTTCTCTTTAACAAGCTTATTTTGAATAAAGATGAATTTCTTGGTGATAATATTATAAAAGTTTGTAAACATGATTACATCATAGTCAACATTTGGGAAAGCTTTATTCATCACTACCTGACAAGACACTTGTATTACCATATCAAAGTATCTAAACATGATTTTGAGATTTATTTTTTTGTTGCTTTATCTTGTCTTGTTGTCCTTTTAAGCTTAACCATTTGATTTTAATTTTTCTTAGTTTCCTTTCCTTTTGTTTTTCATTTTCTGGTGTGCATTTCCTTTTATGTTTTGTTTTTCAACCTGTTATATGGAGGAACATTATTTCAAAGGAAAACACTAGTTGGTCCGCACGAGGGAAATCCTCACTCTCTATTATAACTAGATATAAGTTTCCTACTTCTCACATCTTAATCATTCATCATGGGGAACATAGAGTCCTGGTTCAAATAGTTTGAGCCCGTTTTAATAGATGAACGAATTGTCATCAGTACAAATTTTGAATCCCTCTCATTTCCCTTCCACATATATAAAATACTCTACTTGGGTAGATGCGAATAGGTCTAGCAAAGTCAATATTTAATAGCTTTCCATCTGTCTCTCAATACATATCCTCATGTACCTCCCCGCTTTCTTCACCCAATTGCAGAAAAAAAATACTAAAACCAATTCTATAAATTATTATCAAAAGGGTAGTCAAAAGGAAGTTGAGTGGGAATTACAAGTAAACCTATCGAGGCTATGGATGCTCACTGGAAGTGGGGCCATACTTGTATGGTACCATGACAACTTTGTCAGGGTACTGTCCAAGCTCGCTGGCAGCAAAGAAATGTCATGTAAAGGGATAATTTCATATCATATGTTTGCTAATATTTAAGTGTCTTCCTAGCTATTTTCACTATCCATTAGTAGAGTCCTAATTTGAAGTAAATAATATTCTTTTTCTTTGGATTCATTTTGGAACTGGGCGTTCAAGTAATCTCATCATTTTGTGCGCTCTACTTTCTTCGAGTCTTGTGTGGGGCCCTTTTTGAATGGTATAAGATATAAATATTTTTTGGGACAACTTCTGTCTAATCCTATCTAGAGATAATTGTTTCTATCCCGTGTGTCACCAATTTTTATGGTTGTTATCATTCTATGATTTTGAAGATTGGCAAGACAAAAGTCACAAAAGATACATCAAACCACTTATGAGTCTAGGACCTAGCCTTCTTGGACTCAAAGAGGGCTCTCTCTATGTAATTATGATTTAACTTTGTTTTTAGTGCTATAATGTTTTAGGCTAGATATTAAGAATAAAATATTTGTTTGTTTGTTTGTTCATTTGGTTGGGGAAAAGGTCATTTTCTCAATATTTTCCATTGGGCTATGGAGTCACAGGTTGGGTGGTAACATCAATTTTACAGAGCGTTTACAGGGAAAGCTAACTGTCCTCACTAGATCTTTTAAAGTAGAATGATAAATGGAATGACAAACAATGATATCAGTTAGGATTACAAAGCATTTAAGTATTTTGTAATCGTACTTCAGAAGAAAACACAGAGATTGTAAATACAGATAGCAGTAAGGTGCTCCAACAGCATATCTTAAACTATAATTTTTGTTTTACAATGAGAAGTGAAAATGCATGGATAAGTAAATAGAAATACATTAAACACAGAGAGAAAAACATCACCAGGTCAAAATAGATCAAGTATCCTGTAAACTGTCCTTTTATTGATGCTCCAGCTCGAAATTACAATGCTTCAAATAGAAAAATAGTTCAAATGACTAGGGTCCAACCCCTAATACTCCTAATGCATGGAATATTTAAAAAAAAAACTACAACGATTTGCCTTGTACACTTGGCAATCTATTATCTATTACAATGAAGGAAAAATTTACTAATGTAACTAAGGAATAGCCACGCTAAGAAGACTGGGACAGGTGTCCCTCCTTTTCTGGAATATTTTTGCTTGAAGTGTTAGTTAGACTCGAGTGGTTTTGCTTACGTGGTTGGTGCTAACTCAAACCTATATGACTACTCTAGTCATCCTTGTCTCGTTCTTCCTTGCAATCACATAAGTCACTCCACGCTTCCCCTTCAAGGATCTTAATTTTGATTAACCTTCGATACACCTCATCAACATTAATGTATTTGGCAAATGATGGCTTGACCAAAAATACATGCTTCAGCTCATGTTGGATGTAAATTTGATTGTTTATTGCTTCTAGTAAAGCTTTTCCTGTTATGATGCCTTTGATGTTTGATAGATTTGCAGCATCTATGGATATGCCTTGAATCTTCTGGACATAATCCCCTCTATCCATGAGCTTTTCATTTATAACAAACATAGAGGGAAGACCCTTTTGGTGTAGAGGATGCATTCTATTAAAAAACATGTTTACTGTCAACTCTAAAACTTGGTACTTTTCCTTCAGTTTCACATTTAAACTCTTCTTTATCAGCACCTTCCTGACTTGTAGTATGGTCTTTGTCCTGTCTGCCACTCCCAAGTATTCCAGTCCATATTTGTTTCTTGCATTCTGGAACTTGATAATTCTGTTCATTGTCTTTCTGAAATTGGAGTAGAAGGAAATGATTGTCTTTTAGCTAGTAAAGAATCTGGAATATCAATTATTTTGATCATTGTCTATGGTGGTGTCATGCGGAAAGAGTCAATTTTGCGGACAAAACCGACCTCCCTAGAAAACAAGGCTTTTCTAGTGACAAACAAAACAATCAAGCACTATCTTTCCCTAAATATGCATTTAAAATAAAAGCAACCAGGTGTTTAAGGCTTACCTTTAGTCCAATGCTGTTTGTAGTAGCCAAGCCCCTTCGATCCAGATGAGCTCCTTCTCCTTGAAGCCTGCATACACTAACAAGCAAACGATTACATAGCACCTGAATAACTCATATAATAAAACATATTCATCATAAAGACCAAGGAGTTTATGAAACAAATTATATATAACAACTTGTTGAGAAAAATGAACTTAATTGTATTAATTGGAAACAAAAGAAACCTTACAACCAGTGCCTTGGTGTTGTGCAGGTCCCTCCCAGGGTCCAGCAAGAGTTCTCCTCTACTTTGATCAGCTCACCCACTTCCAAATGAAGCTAAGAATGGAATGGGATCTCTCCTCTCAAGCTCTATAAGGGAGTCCTAATTTCAGCAGCATCTACCCTTAGGAATGTTCAGCTTTCAACCTCTCTTGCCTCTGGCCCAATGCCTGTATTTATAATGCTTTGGAGGAAGTTAAACAGGTCCACCATCAATGGGATAAGCCCCTCTTTCAAAGGGATAGCTCCCCTCTTCATGGGATAAGTTCCTCTTTCATTGGGATGCATGAACCATCTGGAGGCGCTCAATCCACGTCAAACCATCTTCTAGAATGCTCTAGAATCGACCGCAAGTAAGTTTTTTGAAGTAAAACTTGCGCCTTTTGACTTTTACAGGGGTACGCACCCACCCCTTTACAGACAGAGCGTACAAGTACGCAGGTATTATGTACTTGAGGTGCGTGCACGCAGGTAAGAGTAAGAGAAAGTGCGGAACCAGAGTTATATTGATTTTTTAAAGGCTTTCTCTCTTTTTTGGAGTTTGACATGAGGAGCAGAGGTATAAGACTTGCCAAGGAGGATAGTATGGTTATTGATGGAGCCATACTGACTGCAAATAGTCATGGTGACAAATTTTAGTGTAACAGATTGCCCCCTAAAGTGCGAAGCCTGTAGTAGATTAGGGTTTTATATCATCTAGGAAGGGTGAAGCACTTTATCATTTCGAGGATTATCTTGTGGAGAGCCCAGTCGGAACCTGCAAATATTCAACACAAAATACATATATGAGATCATATCATCGCTGAGGTAGGCATTCCCATACTCAGATCAAAAACTTAACTAACAAACTAATTACTGCTCTGATATAGGAATGATTTCGCAATACATCATAATCATAGACATATGTAGACACAGTATGGACGCAGCCATCTATTTATGATTAGTCTACTGTATAATGAATACAAAACTCCTCACAGCCTGGATGGCGGAAACTAGATCCAGGGTCTTTGTTTCTGCTTCCCGAAATAGTACGATTCTATCCATGCGAATAAATGAGTTGATGTCGAACATGGTAGAAACCACTTGATTACCAATCAATGATGTAAACTATTAACAAGTGTGAGAGAGACCACCAGTGATGTCAATGGTTCTCAAAGTACCTAGTACAATCCATGAGATGTGAATGAATGTGTTGATGTCGAACATGTCACAGAATCCCTTGATCGAAAGTCAATGATGCAAACTGTCGTCAAAGGCGAGAAACCTGCCATTGAGGCATGAAGATTTCAAGGTACTGACGATTCCTAGATCATCTTTCTAGATAATGTGCTGATGTCGATAGAAAGCAACCCGTTGCAGGCAAGCCCACAACACGAAATCATAGATCAAGTTGAAGAAATGTAGCTGTAAGGACTGAAGGGATGGTCAAGATGGATGACAGATATTTTGCAGATGAATGGTTTATTTGCAGTGACCTCTTGAACACATAACGACACAACAGATGGCTTGGTGACAATTGACCCAAAGTTAATACCCAGAAACCAGCTGAAGACTTTCAATGTGGTTCGATCAACTGTTAGGCAAAGGATTTCCCAACCCAGGTGAATAAAAGTGTCGTGTTCAAGAGTGGTTACAAAGTATAACAAACAGACTCATTTTCCTCTCTTTTCCCCCACCATTTCTGGCAAGTACCTCTTTATTTTTTACAAGCTTGAGGAGGATAACATTTGCTTGATTATAAGCTCATCCTTTGGATGAGTCCAACTTAGTTTAGATTCGAACCCTAAGAAGGAGTGGTTCGTTCCTGTTTGTAATTGAACAGGTCCTTTACTGTGAAATTTTAACCAGTCCAGTATAGGAGAAACTCGGTGTTTTTCAATTTTAGAGAGTCTGAAAAACTTAAGAAGACTCCAGGGTTGACCTTTTTCGTAAATTTGTGTCTCCCAAGCCCGAAAAAGTATAAAATAATACTTGAGAGAACCGCTTGATCTTTACGACCAAGGAGTACTTTCATGATTAGTGTCTCTGATCTGAAAAGTAGAAAGCGATCAAAGACATGTCGTTTTATTTCCAATATCGAATTTGAAACGACAAAAATCCAGCAATCTTTTCATGTTTTTACGGTCAGAAAAGGGCTGTAAGAGGACCGTCTTTTTAATTCTGTTTTAACGAGCTAAAAAGAAAACTCGGCAATCTTTTCACATTTTCGGAGTCAGAAAAGAGCTTAAAGATGACTCTAAGGTTTCACTTTTTCGTAAGTTTTAACAAGTTCGAAAAAATGATAAAAATGTACTCATGGTTTTCATTTTTTCGTAAATTTTAATGAGTTCGAAAAAATGATTAAAAAATGTACTCATATGGCCGACTTTCAATTTAATTTACGAGCAGGAAACGACGGAAAGAACTCGGCATTTTCATTTGTTTTACGAGAATGAAAGATAGCAAAATAATCTTGGGATTTTCATGAGTTTAACGAGTCTTGAAAATAACTGAAATTGACTCGAGATAGGTTTCATTTTTACAAAAGCTTGAAACAGAGAAAAACTATGCTTCAAAGTAGTTTCATTTTTACACAAGCTTGAAACAGAGAGAAAATTGTGCTTGATGCCCCCTAAGCATAACTGCTAGAGCGCATGCCCCCTAGCTTCATTTCATTCAACCAGTTGGATGAAATGAAAGTTGAGTTACGAGATCATTTGAAAGACTCGACCTAAACTGTAAGAAAATTATGCAAAAAACTGAAATAACTAACCTAAATATACAACTTAACATTTATGAGATCAAGTCAAACTCTCGACTCAATTAGAGGAGGATTTGTTTCATTTTTAATGAGCTTGACACAGGAAAAGAACTATGCTCGGATTCGGTTTCATGTTTACACAAGCTTGAAACGAAAAACTATGCTTGTTATAAGTTCACATGCCCCCAGCATAAGGACGCAAATCGAGGTACATGCCCCCCAAGCTTCATTGCATTCAACCAGGTGGATGAAATGAAGGTTTACTTTCGAAATCTTGGAAAGACTTGTGGGAGCTGTTTCATTTTTTAGTGAGGTTGACACAGGAAAAGAACTATCCTCAAACTCACTGATTCATTTTTTAATGAGGTCGATACAGTAAAAGGAACTTTCCTCGAAATCCTACTTTCTACAATCTACCTAGATAACCTAAAAATCTACCTGATTCATTTTTTAAGGAGGTTGACTCAGTAAAAAGAACTGTCCTCATGACAGCCTGTTTCATTTTTTAACGAGGTTGATACAGGAAAAAACTTTCCTCACAGCATCCAGTTTCATTTTTTAACGAGGTTGAGATGGGAACAAACTATCCTCACTGCATCCAGTTTCATTTTTTAACGAGGTTGAGACAGGAACAAACTATCCTCACCCCTGATTCATTTTTAACGAGGTTGACTCAGTAAAAATAACTATCCTCTGACCAACTGATTCATTTTTTAACGAGGTTGACACAGTAAAAGGAACTTTCCTCGAAATAACTGATTCATTTTTTAACGAGGTTGACACAGGAAAAGAACTGTCCTCATGACCAACTGATTCATTTTTTAACGAGGTTGACACAGGAAAAGAACTGTCCTCATACTCACTGATTCATTTTTAAACGAGGTCGACACAGTAAAAGGAACTTTCCTCGTAACACCCTGTTTCATTTTTTAACGAGGTTGACACAGGAACAAAACTATCCTCACGACGGCCTATTTCATTTTTTAACGAGGTTGATACAGGAAAAAACTATCCTCGCCCACTAATCATGGCTTCCAACTGGAAGAATGACATGTCAATGGACACACCTTGATCATGGCTTCCAAGAGGTCTTCATCAGAAGGAAGAATAGTTCTCTGGAAAGAACACATGTCAAGGGACTCAGAAGGGATAAGAACATCGTGTTCAAGTAATCCCATAGAGTTTTCCATGCCAATTACCGGATCTAAATCAAAGGAAGATATGCAAACAATGGGAGGCTCACGTACATCGGTAACTGAAAACATGGGACCAGTTGCCACATAATTAACCCGTGGCAGGGTAGATACCACTTTAGAATCAGGAACATTTAGGGGTGTCATATTATTGGTAGTTGAAACAAGACTAGGGAACGAAAGCTGGTCTACAGTCACAATATTTCCATTGTGAGGGAAAGACATCATGCGAAAGAGTGTCGATACGACAGCTTTCATTGCATAAACATAGTCTCGCCCAAGGAGTAAATTGAAATCCAAGGGACCTCGAACTACCATAAGATCAATACAGACAGTTTTACCTTCCAAGGTAATAGAAAACTTAGGAAGGATCCCTAAAGGTTCACTAATGGTTCTGTTAAAAGCTTTCAGATTCTGCGTAATAGGTGCAAGCTGAGGGGAACCCAAAGCTTTCCAAACAGTTGAGGATAAAATACTAACAGAAGCACCTTCATCTACCTGAGTACGATGTATGTCCCTACCACCAGCCTTGACAATGATTTGGAAAGGGATGGAGGAAGGAAGACGAGGTTCTGTCAGTCTATTCCAATCAAAGGAAAAGACCTCAGTACTTGGAGGGGGTTCTGTAGAAACAGGTGAAATACCCCCCGGCGTAGAAGAATCTGATGTAACAAAAAGAACCTGAGCGGTATGAAGTTCACTCTCTAAAGGGAAAGTGGGATCGACCGAATGTGAAATTGAATCGACCACTTGATCAACTAATGGATCATCAACCTGAGTGACATGAGTTTCACTCTCCAATGGAAGAGTGTGATCGACTGTACTTGAAATTAGATCAATCACTCTGTCAGGGGGTTTTCCAACAATTTTGAGGCTTCATACATGTGAGGGAAAATGTGAGTTTGATGACTCCCTTTGCATAAATTACAAGGAAACCTAACTTTACCCTTTTTCCCAGGAACCTGACTATCACTGGTTGATGGATCAATGAAAAGTTGATGAGATTTTTCTGACCATACTTCCAAGATTTTTGGAATACCAGGACAATTGATAAGGAAGTGGTCACCCTTACAAAGCCTGCAAGGGTATTTGGGTTTACGATGCATGTCGGAGTTTTCCTCAACACAACTAACACTTACAGTCATGGTTGGTTGGTTGACCTCTTTCTTATCTTGCTTCTTCTTCTTCTTCTTATTCTTCCCTTTCTTCTTCTTCTTAGCCACCTAGTTACTAGCATCGAGGCTTTTACCAAGCGAAGAGGAAGAAATGGAGGAAGAAAAATTAGGCGAAGAAGGTAAAGGGCCAACAGAAGGTTGGTGATGTTGAGATGGTGAACTCTGCAGAGGGGAAGCATTCGGTTGAGGTGGAACAATTGGAGTATTTGGGGTCAACGAAGTTGAAAATAACCATATCGGTAATCCTATTGTAAATCCAGGTAATGACAAAGTAGCCATATAAGGAGGACCAACATTTCCAAAGAAAGGAAAAGTACTAGGATCCTTGTCAAGAGGGATTCCTTGGTTGGTAAATTCTGGAACATTTGCCATTATATTCAACTTCAGTGAATTTTATTAACAATTTTAAAACTAAAATTAACAATTCACAATTCACACCTAACAATTAAAATTCACAATTCACACCTATGGTCTCTAAAAGTAAAGACAAACAAATTAACACGCGCTATCAAATCTAGGAGTCAAACCACACACAAACAGTAACTTTCCGTACCGAAAACACTAGTTGGTGATGAAATCCAACATCGCAGAATTCAATACAGAAATGGCGGTTGGAACAGTTACCCCGACAATCTGCTTAATGAATAGACTGGACCAAGTTCCTCCACTTTAACCGTCTCGAGTGAAGAGAACCCCCCAGAACATCCAGGTGAGTCTAGCCGACGTCTGCTCCAGGTACAGTGGGATCTTCCCACCACTGTCACCTTAGGAAGAATCCTAAAGAGTATGGCCACTAAGGTTACCAACTGAAACAAATATACCTGGGGGAACAGTCTACGATCCGATACGCACGCAAGGGCAGAGTAGCAAGCTCAATCCCCTTGAAGGCTCCTTGACATAATCCAAGGTTTACCAACAAGTGACCCCAGGCTCCTCGACAATGGTTAATCCGAGGTTTACCGTCTTTAATACGTGAATATCTGGCGTCGTTCCCAATGAGGAAGGGTTGATTCCCACACTGGTTCGGACACGATCTCGTGCTTCTCCTTTAAGAGGAGCTTTCCCAGAGCATAAATGCAACAATTGGATTTCTTCCTACCACAAGATACAGCTACTTATTTGTTTTTACTGTCTTGGAGAGTTAATTACTCTCCTACTCCAAGACACTAGCCTGATCTATGTTGGTGTATCAGAGCCCTAGTAAATAAAAAGTTACTAAGTTAATTTTACTTTAAGCGTTATTTTTTATGGCTTTTCTTTAGGACAAAAGGTAGCGGAGATGAAACTTATGATGTGTAGACTCGACTCAAATCCACTAAAAAGATGCACCTAGGATGAAAAAACAATCTTTCCTTTTCAATGAATTCCCTAGCTAAGAGAGTTGGAGAATGCAAAATTTATAAAGACAACTTTCTTAACAATGAAAATCAAAGAAAAAATCTCTTTATCTTTTCCAAAGCACACAACACAAGACCACTAATTATTTCATGAAAACTTCCTTTCTCTTTTCAAAGACTTCAAACGCTACTAAAACAAACTTTCTTCAAAAGAGATTTTGTATTTTTCCTATTTTAACAAAGCATGTAAAACTACTTAACAAAAATAAATTTTAAGATCTATGAAAATCTAAGAGAAATTTACCTAAAAGCAAATCCAATGAGGTAAAAGCCTACAAAATATAATTCCAGGTTGTTTTACTCAGTTACAATTCAACCAAGGACTAATTCATGCAGAATCATAAATCAGTCAAAAACAAAAATAAAAAGCTCTTGTTTTTTTTCTTAAGAATGAAATTCACAGCTTAACAAACAAGCCTTCTCGAAATTCCGCAAAGAGGCAACACAACGGTAGGTTTCTCACAAAGGTGGATTTTACGAATGGTCTGACTCTTAAGAAGACTGAAAAGACCAGGGATATCCAAGGTTTCTACAACTTCTAAAGCCAGAGTCACTACAAGACCAATACAAAAATCAAACCTAGGGCTAGAACTTCTATGAACTTCACTAAAACCCTTGATGCTAATGAAACAAGCATAGATGAAAACTTTTGACAGGTAACCAGTGGATCTGGGCAGCAACAAATAATCTATAAACAAGATCTAAAAGATAAAAAAGGAAAAAATTGAAATTTTCTAAACTTTTGACAGGGTACGCAGGCAGCCCGTTTTCACAGGTGCGGCCACGCTCTGTGTGCAAAGCAGAAGTGCGTACAGGTACGCATTGTGCTTAACTTAGAGGGTGCATACTTCTCTCAAAAACAAGAAAAATAAAAAACTAACTTAATCCTAAGCTATTCTACCCAAATTCACAGTCAATCAGTCAAAAACTAGAAAGAAATCAATGTTTCTCAAATCAAAGTATCAATCAAAAGAGAAATCAATCAAATCCATGGATTCCCCAGTGGAGTCGCCATTTTGTCATGCAGAAAGAGTCAATTTTTCGGACAAAACCAACCTCCCTAGAAAACAAGGCTTTTCTAGTGACAAACAAAACAATCAAGCACTATCTTTCCCTAAATATGCATTTAAAATAAAAGCAACCAAGTGTTTAAGGCTTACCTTTAGTCCAACGCTGTTTGTAGTAGCCAAGCCCCTTCGATCCAGATGAGCTCCTTCTCCTTGAAGCCTGCATACACTAACAAGCAAACGATTACATAGCACCTGAATAACTCATATAATAAAACATATTCATCATAAAGACCAAGGAGTTTATGAAACAAATTATATATAACAACTTGTTGAGAAAAATGAACTTAATTGTATTAATTGGAAACAAAAGAAACCTTACAACCAGTGCCTTGGTGTTGTGCAGGTCCCTCCCAGGGTCCAGCAAGAGTTCTCCTCTACTTTGATCAGCTCACCCACTTCTAAATGAAGCTAAGAAAGGAATGGGATCTCTCCTCTCAAGCTCTATAAGGGAGTCCTAATTTCAGCAGCATCTACCCTTAGGAATGTTCAGCTTTCAACCTCTCTTGCCTCTGGCCCAATGCCTGTATTTATAATGCTTTGGAGGAAGTTAAACAGGTCCACCATCAATGGGATAAGCCCCTCTTTCAAAGGGATAGCTCCCCTCTTCATGGGATAAGTTCCTCTTTCATTGGGATGCATGAACCATCTGGAGGTGCTCAATCCACGTCAAACCATCTTCTAGAATGCTCTAGAATCGACCGCAAGTAAGTTTTTTGAAGTAAAACTTGCGCCTTTTGACTTTACAGGGGTACGTACCCACCCCTTTACAGACAGAGCGTACAAGTACGCAGGTATTATGTACTTGAGGTGCGTGCACACAGGTAAGAGTAAGAGAAAGTGCGGAACCAGAGTTATATTGATTTTTTAAAGGATTTCTCTCTTTGTTGGAGTTTGACATGAGGAGCAGAGGTATAAGACTTGCCAAGGAGGACAGTATGGTTATTGATGGAGCCATACTGACTGCAAATAGTCATGGTGACAAATTTTAGTGTAACAGGTGGTGATCCTTTATCTATATCCATATGTTGTTTTATGGATTTCTTTATGTACTTCAATCTGAACTCTTTTATGGAAATAACAGTTCTTGGTGACTGCTCTTCTCTGGATCTCTTCCCTGTTATTCCTTGCTCTGGCTCTTTTCCCTTTTTAGACCTTTCTTCAGTAGTTTGTTTCTCCTATGGCCTTGGGGTTTGTGCACCTGATGAGGATATTACCTGCTCCTCGGCCTCCTATAAGGTATATGGCATCCACTCTGTTTGATTCGTGTATTTTTTGAGTTCGGGTCTTTGAGTGTGGATGTAGGTTGTGGATTTATTTTCCACCCTCTTCTTAGAATTAATACCCCAAGGGTCATAAGACCAAGTAAAGCTATGGGTGATATTCATCTCTCTTAGTCATTTATCTGCCTCCTCTCCTGCAGCTCTGCTATTGCAAATGAAGGGACCAATCTGGGACTTGATCCTGAATTGGGATTTCTTCTTGGCTACTACAAACTGCATCTCATTTGCACTGATCATCTGTCTAATATACTCTAATGAAAATATCCTCATGGGGAGGAACTTTGGCAGCTTGCAGGGGGGCAATTCATAGCCATACACTCTTATTTCAGTGTAGTTTCGGTACAAGTACCAATCACCAGTTCTGGGTTGATCAGACAGCTGCATAATTCTTTTTATGTCTTCACTTATCCTTTGTTCTGCAGTTTCACTGAGGAGGCTCATTGCTAGGTGTACAAACATTTCCACAAATGTCTTGTAGCTTAAATCCTTTTGATCTTTCATAACCAAGGTTGTCCAAAATATCATTGATTGAGGCTCAGCTTCATCATTCATTTTGCTCAATGAAAACTAAAACCTATCTACCTGAAAATACACAAACATGTAAACCAACACTGGGGAATAATGAAAAACTTCTTCTGTGAAAAAGTTGACAAGTTTTTCATGAATTACATCTGCTAGAAACTGGTTGAAGTTGAAAATGATTGAGGGCTTGGATTTAGTGGAGAGGATAGATAAGAAAGCTATAATAGCTTCATCAAGCCATTGATCAGAATAATAGCCAAGTAGGTAGGAAATAACTGAGGCAATATGTCTGGTTCTGTCAGGGAAAACAGAGGAGGAATAAGGAGGCTTTTTGCCTGGCAGAGGTGTATTCTCAGCCATGAAAAGCTCTAATGTTTTAGCTCTTTTGGAGAAATTAATCTTTTGGTACATTTCAATCAAAACTTCTTGTGAAAAAGGAACAACACCTTGAATAATTGGGGCCTGCATCATCTACATGATTGATTGAGCATCAATTGTGAATAAAATATGTCCTGTTGGGGCCATCAATGCCCTTTTTTGTGGGTTGTAACATGAATGGCACTTCCTAATCAGTTCTAGACAACTCTGTATTTTAGGGAAGATATAGAAAGGCAGGTTGGTGTCCTAGAAGCCTATGTCATCCATTTCCTCCATGAATTTGTCCTCCCACTAGCAATATACATTAAACAGATCAAATTCTAAGAGGGTTTCATGGATCTTGGAATCCCTGTCAGCCAATGGTAAATGATCTAAATCTAGTGGTGGGTGCACCATTGGGTTGAAGATTTTCAAGGTTCTTTCTTCTTAGGTTCCATTGTTGTCCACTATGTAACAGAAAAAGAGGAAAGAAGTGGGATTTTTAGTGAGGAAAAAAGAAAGGGATTTGAATAGAAATGGGATTCAAGGATAGGAATTGATGATCACTACTTGAAAATAATGTTGGGTTGTGTTTTTGTTCTCTTGCTCTTCTTTGCGTTCTCTGCGATAGATGAATGGAGTGGGAGGAAGCGCCTGCAAGTGAACAATATCATTTAAAGTTTGAACTCGGCACAACTTTGGTGGTTTTATGATTTGAAATCAGTCCGTTGGATTAGCTTAATTTGGCACAGGTCCATTGGCTAATGGACCGACCTCATTTATGGCTCAACGGCGAGAATTGGAATGGTTGGATGGATTGGATGGTTTGGCGACGTGAGGTGGTGAGTGTTCAACAGTCGCTTGGGTGAGTGGTTTGGGCGATGTCAGATACAACTTTTCAGGGGGCCTACGAAGCGGTAGGCGGTATGAGATGGGGGGGGTGCGGACTCACGAGAGCACAACATGTAGGGAAGTGGAAACCGCTAACTTTGGACCCCGCCCCCCAGGGATTAACTTTCAGATGGTGGGGGGGGTGGGAGGTGAAAAAATATGTGGACCATTCGATCGGGTGGAGTGAGCAGAGATGAGGGGAAACATGGTGGGTTGGTTAACGATGACATGACGGGTGAGTGCGTGGTGGGGTCCGGTTATGAATGGGGGCGGACTATAGGAAAATGAAAGGGAAAATAAATAAGGTTTAAAGGGGGGGAATGATTATTAATGTGTCATAAGCCCCTTTTCCTTACACATTGTGCTATCCAACCTTAGAAAGATCGAATTTTCTTCGAACCTTAGGAAATGTCTTCAATTTTTTAAGAAGGTCCTTTGATACCCCTTCTTTATTCTCTGATTCTACCTACCCTTATTCTCTATCCTAGCATTTTTTGTGCTTTTCCATTCATAGGGTGCTTTTAGACTTGCATACCCTTTCATTGTTTTTTTCTTTTTCATCTCTTTTCTTTTAAGATCTAACCTACGCTATCACTTATTTCTCCTCTTTGGTCTGGATTAAACAGTTGGACCAAATTCCATTTCTACCTAGCTACTGATTTTCCAAGGTTTAACTGTTTAGCAATTCTTTATTTTCTAATTGATCAACATAAATTGAAATTTGTTCAATCATGCTTAAACTGTATGATTTGAACAATCTTTGGGGTTTTCTTTTTCTTTTCTTTTTTCTCTTTTTTTCTTTTTTTTCATACCCTCTTTTCATTTCTTTTTCCTCTTTTTTTTATGAAATCAATTGAAAATTGAAAATTATG
Source organism: Pinus tabuliformis (assembly GCA_031772625.1). NCBI lineage: Eukaryota > Viridiplantae > Streptophyta > Pinopsida > Pinales > Pinaceae > Pinus > Pinus tabuliformis. The sequence goes on from CM062817.1 coordinate 342,367,297, forward strand.
AACAATTTGAAACCTGCAAATTGTGAAATTCTTAATCACCTTGAGATCCTATAAATTATAGGACCCTAACAAAGGCCACAACAACCCCATATTTCTCGGGACCCTTTGTTATGCAACTAGTTCACAAAATAGAAGAAAAGATAGATCAACAACTTTAAAATCAGCCTCTTCGAGGGGGAAGCTCCTTTACATTACACGAATGAACAATTCTTGGATGCTAAAAATGACCAGACCTCCTTTCTATATATAGGAGTTGTAGGTTTTAACCCCATACAAAAATTACCTGCATACGAATTCTAAAACACGAAAATAAACAATGCGAGAGCATAACACATAAAACACATATGCACAGAGATTTCCCCTAGATCCCAAAACCAGGACTACCAACTTGATTTTTCATTATATTCCTTTCAATGTTAGAATACATATTTATACATGTCGAAGCATCCAATACCATGGACCGAAAACCATCGCATCCAAAACCATGGACCAAAAATCATTGGTAGGTTCGCCCAACCTAATATAGGGTCCAAAAAAAAATTTCTCGGGGCGCTGCTCCGGACCCCATAGAGGGGGGCTACCCACCCCCCTCTAACCCCCTGGTTTACTACATAGGTTAGTCGTGGAAAGAATATAACACAACCCAACATTCTCCCACTGGTTGTTTTCTTTCCACATGGGGCCACAGGAGAGCTTGGTCATTTTTTCAACCCTAAAATGCCCATTGTTTCTCTACACCAAGAGAACTTATCAAAGCTCACAGATTTTGTCAATGCATCTGCAATATTCTTCAAAGTGTCCACCTTTACTTCACAAAGTGATACTGAACATCAATGTGCTTTGTCTTTGATGATAAGCAGGGTTATTTTCCAAGAAAATTGCACTTTAGCTATCACAATCTATCCTTATAGCTCCATGTACTAACCCCATACTTGAACACAATCTCTGCAACCAAACTGCTTCCTTGCTTGCATGAGTGGCTGCCATGTATTCTGCATCTGTAGTTGATAGTGCCACTACAGATTGTTTCTTACTCATCCAACTAACTGCACCTCCAAATAGGTTAAACACATACCCACTTGTAGATCTTCTCTGATCCAGATCTCTAGCCCAATCTGCATCAACAAAGCCACGAATATCCAACACTCTGTCCAATCCTGGTCTTCCTTGGTAGCACAAACCATAATCACTAGTGCCACGCAAATACCTGAAAACCCACTTCACTATTGTCTAGTGCCCCTTCCCTGGTTTTGACATAAACCTGCTCAATACTCCCACTGCATGTGCAATGTCTGGTCTAGTACAGACCATTGCATACATTAGGCTATCGATTGCACTTGCATATAGAAGACGGGACATATCCTCTTCCTCTTCTTGTGTCTTGGGACACTGTTTAGCAGATAACTTTACACCTACAGGAATAGGAACCTTCACCGGTTTACTATCCTGCATATTAAACCTCTGCAGTATTGTCTCGACATACTTCCTCTAGTTTAACCAGAGCTTCCTCTTTGCCTGATCTCCTTTAATTTCCCTACCCAAAATATAGTTTGCAGCACCAAGATCTTTCATGTTGAATTTGGAGGACAATTGGGTCTTCAAATCCTAGATAATTTCTTTGTCATTTCCAACCAGCAACATATCATCCACATACAAGACTAAATAAATAACACGATCACCAATTAATTTAAAATACACACAGTGATCTGCTTTGCTTCTGGTGAAGCCAAGTCCCCACATAAATGTATCAAATTTCTGATACCACATCCTTGGTGACTGCTTTAACCCATATAGAGACTTCTTTAACTTGCATACCAGTTCTTTCTTACCCTTCACCGCAAAGCCTTCAGGTTGCTTCATGTATATTTCCTCTTCCAGATCCCTGTGAAGAAATGTTGTCTTCACATCCATCTGTTCTACCTCAAAATCAAAAGCAGCAGCAACAGATAAAAGTAATCTAATAGAAGTTACCTTGGCAACAGGAGAAAAAATATCACCAAAATCAATTCCCAACACCTGGGAATAACCTTTTGCTACCAACCGAGCTTTGTATTTCTCCACCTTTCCTTCTGCATTTGTCTTCTTTTTGAACACCCATTTGCTGCCAATGGGTTTCCTTCCAGCCGGCAACTCCACCAGATCCCAAGCCTCGTTTTTGTGCAAAGATGCCATTTCATCAACCATGGCCTCTTTCTAGAGTTTTCCATCCTCTGAATCTACTGCATCCTTCACAATTCTGGGATCATCATCAGTAATAGATAAAGCAAAATTTGAACAGAAAGCAGATGGACTATACCTTTCTGGCTGCCTTCTTTCTCGAGCTGATCTTCTTACACCCGGAGTTTGTGGCTCTTCTTCTTCTTCCTCCTCTACTGTAGAGTCTGATTCTTCCTCCTTTAGCTCAAACTCTATCTTCTTAGGTTCCTTTGGTTGGACTTCATGTTTAATAACATCTTTCACCTCTCTGAACACCACATCTTGGTTGTACATGACCTTCCTAGTTGCTGGGTTCCAAATCTTATAACCCTTTAAACCATCCTCATACCCAATAAAGATGCACTTTTCAGATTTATTATCCAACTTGGTTTGTTTCTCCTTTGGAACATGTACATATGCATCACATCCAAATACCCTCATATGTGAAAGAGATGGTTTCTTACCAGTCCATACCTCTTGTGGAGTTTTATCCTCCAACGCTGATGAAGGTGATCTATTGACCAGGTAACATGTTGTCTCCACTGCCTCTACCCAGAATTCTTGTCCTAACTCGGCACCACTGAGCATGCTTCTTGCCCTTTCCATCAACGTCTCGTTCATTCTTTCTGCAACTCCATTTTGTTGAGGTGTATATGGAGTAGTCTTCTGCCGTGCTATACCACACTTCTTATAGAATTCTTCAAATTCCTTACTGCAAAACTCTCCACCGTTATCTTTCCTCAGCACCTTTATCTTCTTCTCTGCCTGGTTTTCCACTAGAGCCTTAACTTCTTTAAACTTGTCAAAGACTTCAGATTTCTTCTTAAGGAAATATATCCATGTATTCCTTGAGAAGTCATCTATAAATGATACATAGTACATAGACTTACCCAGTGATGGAACCTTCACAGGTCCAAACACATCACTGTGCACAAGCTCTAATATATGTTTCACCCTCTTACCACCAGAGGGGAAACTCACCCGATTCTTCTTCCCATATACACAATTTTCATAGAAATCAAAATCCAGAGAGCTATTACTCATACCTTCTACCATACCTTTATCATGAAGTATTCGAAAGCCCTTCTCTCCAATATGTCCTAGCCTTTGATGCCACAACATGGTCTTCTCTCTAGAGACCACTAGATTTTCTACTCCACTTTCAGGAACCACAGAACTGTTGCACTCATCAACAACAGTGCTACCTTGCAGCTTGTACAGAGTTCCAGTCCGAACTCCCTGCATCAATGCAGTGCTCCTCGAACCATCTTGCAGGTGTCCTTCTCAAACACTATTTTTACACCTGCATCATCTAGCTTGCTTACAGAAATCAAATTTCTGGCTAATGCAGCAATATGAAGAACAGCCAGAAGTGCTCTAACCCTTCCACCTTGCAACTTCAACTTTACTTTTCTACGACCAACGATTCTAGCCTTCCTATCATCCCCTAAGAAGACATCAACACCATCATATTTATCATACTCGCAGAACCACTCTCTATGGGGAGTGAAGTGAAAGGATGCACCTGAGGCAATCAACCATGCCTCATGATCTACATGTGTACTTGAAGAAGCAAAGTACACATACCCACCTTCATCTGAGGTGGTTTTCGTCTTTGCAGAAGAATCATCATCAGATCCCTTTCCTTTATTAAGAGCTTTAGATTTACAGTCCCTTTTGTAGTGCCCTTCCTTTCCGCATTTCCAGCACACCACCTTTATAGGTTTTCCTGGAGATTTAAATCTCCCTCTAGATTTAGATCTCCCACTCGATGACTTATTTTTGTTTTTGTTCTAGGACCATCCTTGTACAGACAAGGCATCACCATTCTAGCTCTCCATATTTTTCCGTCTCATCTCCTCCGTCAGCAAGGATGAGACTATTTCATCAAACTGCAATGCAGTTGCATTGCTACCTATTACAATAACCAGACTATCCCACGAATCTGGTAGAGAACACAACAAACTAATGCACTTATCTTCATCTGAAATTTTAATATCAATAGATGCTAACTGACTTACCACAGTATTAAATGCTTTCAGATGCTCTGTCACTGAGTCTCCATCTTTCATCCTCAGATTATAGAACTGTTTCTGCAGGAACAATTTATTCACCAGAGACTTAGATTGGTACAAAGTCCCTAACTTGTCCCACAAAGCCTTTGTCGTAGCTTCCCTTGATACATTCAGCAATACTGAATCTGAGACACACAATCGTATTGTGCTCTTTGCCTTTTGATCCAACTTCTTCCATTCTTCATCGGACACTCCCATTGGTTTAGTACCCGGATCTACCTCAATCCATTGATCTTTATCCACCAACAGATCCTCCATCTTGAGTTTCCACAACTCAAAACTCTAACCATTAAATATCTCAATCTCTATCTTTCCACTGCTCACCATCTTCTTTCACCACCAGAATCGATCTCGCAGACCTCCCACTGAACAGGGTCTACCACAGGCCCGAGCGAAACCCCTTAGCAACAAAGGTGTCCCCTTGAAGCCAAAAATAGCTCTGATACCAAATGTAGTTTTTAACCCCATACAGAAATTACCTGCATACGAATTCTAAAACACAGAAAATAAACAATGTGAGAGCATAACACATAAAACACATATACACAGAGATTTTCCCCTGGATCCCAAAACTGGGACTACCAGCTTGATTTTTCATTATATTCCTTTCAATGTTACAATACATATTTATACATGCCGAAGCATCCAATACCATGGACCGAAAACCATCGCGTCCAAAACCATGGATCGAAAACCATAGGTAGGTTCGTCCAACCTAATATAGGGTCCAAAAACCCGCCCCCCTCAAACCCTGTTGTGCAATCGGTGCACCCCCCAGTTCACTATGTAGGTTAGTAGTGGAAAGAATATAACACAACCCAATAGGAGTCTAAGGGGCGGCACAACAATAACAATAGTGAGCTTCTATGGGGCACAATAATAACAACATGGGGACTATATGGGCACAATAATACAATAAAGGGGTTTCACTAATAACAATAAGGGGTTACACTATTAGTATAGGAACCTAACATGCCCCTCTCCTTCAAAATGTGTTGTCCTCAACGCTTGAGTAGTTCTGGATGCTTATGTATAAAATTCTCATCCTCCCATGTGGAATCTTCAGTTGATAAATTTTTCCACTTGATGAGATACTTTGAAATTGATTGATTGTGTAGCTGTCGATTTCTTGTTTTTATGACTACTTCAGGTTCCAATATGATTTTTCCTTCCTCGTCAAGTTATGGCAATATTGTTTGAACTGGGATCTTCTCACTTACAATCTTCTTTAAGCATGAAACATGGAAAATTGGGTGCACACGGGAAGATGCAGGAAGCTCCAATTTGTATACCAAAGTACCAATCTTTTGTAACACCTTGTACGAATCATAATACTTTGGTGATAATTTACTATCATTCTTAGCTTGCTTGAGGAACATTTTTTTGTATGGTTTTAGTCGTAGAAATACCAAGTCACCTACATCAAAAATTCTTTCACTGCGATGTTGATGTGCTTGTTGTTTCATTCTATTTTGCGCCAAAGTGATGTTATCCTTTAAGATTTTGAGAACTTGTTGTTGATGGTCAATGTGATCTTCCAGTGCTTGAACTTTAGATTTTTCTTTTAGAGATAATGTAATGGAAGATGGATGATATCCATAAAGTTCCATAAATGGGATAATTTTTGTTGCAGTAAGGAAGGAAGTGTTCTACCACCATTCAGCCAGAGCCAACCACTTGACCCATTGTTTTTGTTTATCAGATACAAAGAAACGAAGATATTCTTCCAAACATTTTTTCACTATCTCAGTTTTCCCATCACATTGAGGATGATAAGATGAGCTATGAGCTAACTGAGTACAAAAACAATAAAATAATTTTGTCCAAAAATTTCCAGTGAAAATGGGATCTTTGTTGCTTACAATAATCTTTGGGTTTCCATGTAGCTTTTGAATTGTTTCCATTAATGCAGTAGCAATTGTATTGGCTTTAAATGGATGAGATAATGCACAAAAGTGTGCATACTTGGTAAGTCTATCAACTACCACCATGATGACACTCTTTCCTTTGGAATTGGGTAAACCTGTGATAAAATCCATTGAAACCTCCTCCCAACGTTGACTTGGAATGGATAAAGGTTGTAACATACCTAGGGTCTGAATTGTCTCAACTTTATTTTGTTGGCAAACCAAAAATTTGCCACAAAATTTTGAATATCAGATTTAAGGCCATCCCAAAAAAAATATTTCTTAACTCTGTGGTAAGTTTTTAAAAATCCTGAGTGCCCTCCTAAGGGAGAGGTGTGCAATTCCAAAAGAATCTTTTATTTGAATTGGGAATTCTTACATAGGTATAAGCGATCTTTGTACCATAACGAATCATTTTTCCAGCTAAATGTATCATATGTACTAGGATCTTGCTGCAACTTTTGAATGAGTGCCCACACTTCTTCGTCATTCTTCCATTTATCCCTTGCTTCATTTATCCAATCTAGTTGGATAATAGAAATGGCACAAAAAATGCTTCCACATCCTCATCCTTTCTTGAGAGTGCATCTGCAACAACATTTTGTTTCATTTTTTGTAGATGGTTTCAAATTTATAACCGAACACCTTTATGACCCATTTTTGTTATTCTATGAAGATAATCTTTGCTTTAAAAAGTATTTAAGACTATCATGATCCATTTTTACCTTGAAGTGTCTTCCCATTAAGTAAGGTCACCATTTCTTAAGTGCATGTAGTATTGCCAACATTTCCTTCTCATAAATAGCTTCGTGTAAATCTTTCCTTTGAGTGGATGACTTTCGAAAGAAATGGGTCTTTCTTCTTGCATTAAAACAGTACCAATTCCATTTCCTGAGGCATCACATTCCACAATAAAGGTTTTTGTGAAGTCTGGCATAGCTAAGACTGGTGCTTGGTACATTGCCTCTTTAAGATGTTCAAAGGCCTTTGTTGCTTCTCAAGTCTAAGAAAATTCATATTTCTTTAGTAATGTTGCTAGAGGTGTTTCTATTCTCCCATATTTCTTAATAAACTTGTGATAATACCTTGTCAACCCGAGAAATCCTCACAAATGCTTTATGGAGTGGGAATTTTCCATTCCTTAATGGATATAATTTTGCTAGGGTCTACCCTAACACCTTCATGAGATACAATATGACCCAAATATTCCACCTCTTGTACTCCAAAGAAACATTTGGAGCTTTTTGCATATAATTATTTCTCCTCCAATAGTTTGAGCACCCTGTCAACATGTTGAACATGATCCTTTCAAGACTTGTTGTAGATTAGTATATCATCAAAAACTACTAACAAAAAATTTATAAGGAAGGGTTTGAAAATGGAATTCATCAAACCTTGAAATGTAGAAGGTGCATTAGCAAGGCCAAAAGGCCTGATCAAAAATTCATAATGACCCTCATGAGTTCTAAATGTTGTTTTTGGAATGTCTTTAGTGTTCATTCTGATTTGATGATATCCTGAACAAAGATCCAACTTGGTGAAGTAAATTGCTCCATGTAATTCATCCAATAATTCATAAATGACAAGAATGGGAAATTTATCTTTAATAGTAAGCTTGTTGAGCTCCCTATAATATGAACACGTGCACCATGATCCATCCTTCTTGTGTACCAATACCACAGGAGCAGAGAAAGAACTTTGACTAGGTTGACTTATACCAACCTCTAGCATTTCTACAACCATGCATTCAATTTCACTCTTTTGGGCATATGGATATCTGTAAGGCCTGATGTTTGGGGGAACAATTCCTGGAATCAAATGAATAGCATGATCATGATCACGAATAGGTGGGCAGCCTTTGGGAGTCTCAAATACCTTGGAATGATTGTCCAAAACATTTTGGAGATCTAGAGAAATCGATGATTTCGATGTGGGAACCTCTAGTGAACATAATTGTGCAATTACAACCTAATGTTATTTATTTAGAAGCTTTGTCATGTTGTTAGAGCTGATTAACTTTCATGGTTTCCCTGTGATACCCCTTAATTCAACTTCCTTTCCTTCCCAAAAAAATTTCAAGAAAAGTTCTTTAAAATTAAAAGCTATCGTACCCAAAGATTGTAGCCATTGGATTCCTAGTACAACATCAGCACCACCCATTGAAATGGAAATCATTGAACTATTCATTACATATTCTCCCATGGATAGCTTGATATTATGGCACTTTCCAGAGAAATTTGTGGTTCCTCCATTTGCAACCATCACTTGACACTCTGGTGCTAGATATAGGAAGCAATTCAATTCCTTGGCTATCTTAAAATGAATAAAATTACGGTTACTACGTGAATCAATCAATACTATGACCTTTTTCTTCTTGATATGTCCTTCTATCTTGAGAATTTGAGGAGTGGTAATTCCTGCTAATGCATTAGAAGATATGGTTGGATTCATTTCTTCTTTCTCTAGGGTTGGTTCTTGGTGTATATCCTCTTCTTTTGACGTTTCTTGTTCATTTTCTTCCTCCTCTTCACAATCTATGTAAAATAATTTCTTCTCAACACACTTATGACCTTTAGTGTATTTTCTATCACAACTATAACAAAGCCCTTTTTCTCTTTTTCCTTCCAATTTTTGTGGTGTCAACCTTGTAGGTTGTGGAAGGCTAGGGGAAGCAACACTTCTATCTTTATAGTTGTGAGTGGTAGGCTTCCTTGTTGCCATAATTTTGCTTTCAAGTTTTCTTGACAACCTGAATGCCTTCTCCAGTGAATCAGGTTCCCAATGGCGAACCTCATGTTGGATGTTATCCTTTAAAGTCCCTATGAACACATCAATTATATGCTCCTCTGGAATATATTTTACCCTTATATTCAATTTTTTGAATTCCTCAATGTGCTCCACCATTGAACCCTTTTGTTTGAGATTTATCAATTAGCTAAAGAAGGTGTTGCTTTTTGTATCCTCATAATGTGTTATCATTTCCTCCAAAAACATTGGCCAAGTGACAATTTTTTTACGAGAGAAAATCCATCAATGCCATACAAATTGATTAGGTTCTAAATATAAAGTTGCAATGCGTACCTTTTGTGTGTCTTGCAAATTATGGAGATCGAAATATTGCTCCATGTATAGTATCCATGTTACGGGATCCTTGCCATCAAACTTCCTCTTATCAATCTTTGAAACATGGTGGGTCTTGAATCCAACATTATATTTTATGGAATCATGATTATCGTTTCTTTTGTTCTCATCGTGATTTTCCTCTACTACCTTTTCGCCATTAGGAAGCATTTCTTGAAGCAACTTTGCCTAACCTCCTTTCAAATGTTCCATGCCTTTCTTCAAATCTTCAATGATTACTTCTAAACCATCCATCTTAGATTCCACGCCATCAATATTAGCTTCCATGCCATTCATCTTAGCTTCCACGCCTTTCTTTAAACCATCCATCTTAGCTTCTATTACTTTTTGTGAGAGTGAAATTTATTGCACTTGGTCTTGTAATTTTGATATATCATGTTGCATTTCTTCCTCTTCTTCATGAGTCATGGTAGAGATTTAAGGTTGTTTACTAGGTGTTCAATTTTCTTTCTTTGGGGCATCAATTAATGATAATTATGTTTCACTATGCCCTTTGAATTACTTCAAACTAATTTTTCAAACCAAACTTATGCAAAATTTTAAAAGGACTACACACTTTTTTTTGCTTTGAGGTCGATATTGAATCTGTTGTATCTCTGTAATTTCAGATCTCCAAGGTTGAAATTTCGATATGTGGCAGCCCTCTGAGTCCTCTTTCCAACCCCACAAGTCTGATCAAGATTGGATTCTCCAAGAAAGATTTATTCAAAATATCCCACGATGGCCTGATTATAGACTAGTTCATTAGAGAAAAATTTTAGGAAGTGACATATGTCATTGTTTCAACCTTCGGACTTGGAAACGATACAAATAAAACTATAGTCTATCCTCTTTTTGTAACTTTTTATGAAATTTTAATCTAATGCTCAACAAGAAAATTATGATGATTTCCCCAGGTTAGTTGTTTGAGATATAATTCGAGAGCCTACAAAAACCCTAACTTCATTGGATCATCTCGCCAAAAATATAGCAAAAAAGGATCTAAAATGCAGACTCAAGGTTCATCAAGATTTCGGTTCAAATGTGTTTTAATTTCATCTTCTGAAACTTCGTAGAAAAAAATTATAGCAAAAATTCCGCAATGACCTGTTTGAAGCAATGAAACCCTAAAATCCAAAGCTCTGATACCAACTGTTATGTAACCAGCTCACAAAATAAAATAAAAGATAGATCAACGACTTCAAAATTAGCCTCTTCGAGGGGGAAACCTCCTTTACATTACACAAGTGAAAAATTCGTGGATGATACAAATGACAAGACCTCCTTTCTATATATAGGAGTCTAAGGGGTCCCAAAACAACCAAAGCCTACATAACAATAATATTGTAGGGGCACAACAATAATAATAGTGGGCTTCTATGGGGCACAATAATAACAACATGGGGGCTATATGGGCACAATAATACAATAAGGTGGTTGCACAAATAACAATAAGGGTTTATACTAGTACTATAGGGACCTAACACCCTTCATATAATTCGATTCGAATTTTGTTTAAATTGTCTTTTGGTCTTCAGTATGTTTGCGTTAAGTGATGTTTTACACCTTTCCCCTTTTCTTACATGACAACACTTCGTTCACTTCATGTTGTCATTCCTCTCCTCAGAGCGACGCTCGCATCACTGGTCTCAGTTTTCCATATTGCCTCACATCTTGTATTTGGTTTACTTGATAGCATTTCTTTCAAGTATCTTGTCACACCACATCACATTCGAAGATTAGTCGAATTGGTTGTTTTTTCCCATCACAATCCTTACTACATCTACATCAAAATAAAGGCAAACTATTAGCACAATATAGATTAAATTTTAGTGATTACATATAATTAATAGTGACAAATATATAATCAATATTTATGACTAATCATAATGACATATTTGCCATTATAATAAAGATTTATCACCAAAACTTCTTTCATTGTACACTTCATTTCTTTTATTTTGATGATGATTTCTATTTTAAATACATAAAGTTTATTTGTATGGGTACCAATATTCATATTACATATATTTTTATTAAACATTTCATTACTTGTAAATATTGGTTCTATATACAAATGACTTGCTATAACCATTTAAAATAAGGAACCATTCAACGTTCAAGCTACCATTGGACCCTACCAATCCACTCCACACCTTGTTACATAATCCTCTTCATGCCACTTAATATGTGTGCCCACCAATACCATATATATGCGCAATGATGAATCATTTTTAAACGTGGGATTATTCTCATAAAGTGAAAAGGAAAATATATACATTAAAACAAACACAATGCAACACACCCTATCTCGTAAACTTATGAAATTACATTCACTTGTTGGTTCATACAAATAATTACTTTTGTCTTGAGCATCAATCTCAGCTAACTGTTGAACAGAAGGTTCACGAGAATCTAGGCAAGAATATAGCATGATTTGCCACTAAAACACCATGGCCATATCAATGTTAATATCACTAATAATAAAGAGAAACAAACAAGAGTAGTGTATGCAATATTATTTCATTTTGTTATTATAACTCTTGTTATGTTTATTTCGTGGCTATATTCTCTTGCTGTGGAGGCATAGAGGTGAGGGCATTGTTGTATAGGGAGAGGCGGCATTAAAAGTGCGAGAGTGGAGGGCCTTAGTGGGGAGGGGGGAGAAGGAGAATGGGCAGCGTTTGCTGTGAATGGAGTGTAGGTTCCTTGAATAGCGGCGTAGGTTACTGGTGAACGCACTTACTGGTGAACGCACTGAGCGTTGCCAGACAGTGATGTTGGTGGGGGCATAACGTAGCCTGGCATGTGGGGGGCGTTGCTGAAGAACGGAGTGTCGTTGTTGTGTACAGAGGATGCAGCACTTTTTGTTGTGGAATTAGAACACGAGCAACATAACTGTAAGAATGCATTGGCATGTTGTTTGTGATTGACAACGTAGAGTGGAGTAATGCATAGTGAACACATAGTGAAAACGTAGCCTAGAGGAGGGCGTAGCCTTTGGAGGAGCAACGTAGCATTTGGAGGAGCACAGCCTTTGGAGGAGGAGTGTAGGTGGTCAGCGTTGCTATGGAGCAATATTGAAAACGCGGGAACTAGATTGACTTACTGGACATTACTTGCTAGAGATTCATGTTTTAATGTGATTTTAATATCTTCGTTTTGTGTTATATGCGTTTTGCAGAAATCCTAATATCATTTCTAATGTTTTAATATGTTATGTGATAATTAAATGCCATGTCATTTTGTATTGTTTAATATGCTATGTGATAATTAATTTGCAAATTCATATATGTTAATATATATATATATATATATATATATATATATATATATAATTGTTGTTAGATGCATATTAAATCATATTTCTTCATATGAAACTATATTGATATTTATTATTTGGCGTTTTAAAAAAAACCAAAGTGGTTTTTGTTATACAAAAGAAGATAAAAAGAAATGATAACTTCTATTATTTATTTTCATAAGAAGTGAGTTAAATGGAACTTGATTATATGATAGATAATTATTTATTTATTTTAACAAACTCTTTTTAGTTTTATCTTATATTGAGTGGAGAAGATTATTTTTTCTGGTCATATAAAATCTATAATTAACTCATTTTACAATTGATCTCACGTATGTAAGTAAAGTTATCCTTGTATTTTTTATATAAGAGATGTTTTATTTACATTTGTGCTAAAGACATTCGTAGAACTATAAATTTCTTTGGAATTTGCAAGTGAATATTCATCCTAAAATCAAACAAAATTCTCCCTCCTTCCTGTTAAAATACTTTAGCTCTTGACTAGGGACGAGGACATCCGATGCTTAGTCAAGATAGATTTCCTTTTATGTTCGTTTGCATAGTTGCATTTATTTTTCAAGACTCCTTGCGAAGGAGCAAACCTCATAGTGGCTTGACTGAGCCCTGGTTTCAATCACGTTTAAGAGATCATCTTTTCTAAAGTTATATCATATGGATGATTCTCTAATCTTCAGTTTTTTAATCATAAACATCATCACTCTTAAACAAACTAAAGATCATTCTTGTGCATATTGTATATATTTGTTTAGGTAGCTTAGACTAGGTTAATATAGGCTAGTTCTAGGACACGAGTAACTGGAAACCCATTTAAACCAGTCAGGATTTCCATTACAACGAAAAAGAGTCTAATTGGGACTCTGACTGGGCAGGTTTCTCACAAGTTGAGCTAGGGCATTTCTAGGCATCAACACATTGTAATACTTTGAAATATTTCTGAAGATAATCAAAGGATTTTGGCTTCATTCTTAATAGATTTTGTGTCCATGTGAGTTTTTTCTGTTATTCATTTATGTTTTTCATAATTTAATTACGCATATGTTCAAGGTAACATAGGAGTTAGTGTAAGGCTAGATTGAGTATCAATCTCCCTGATAGCTCACTGCAAAGTTATAATCATTAAAGAGATTAATTAACTAAACAGTGGTTTTAGTTAGTTCCTCCATATCTTTTAATTGTTGCCTTCTATCATCTCTTGAACATGTTCTGTTTGGGTGTAGAATTTTTTTGCACACATCAACTGTATTTGACTGGTTAAATATTCAATATGGATGTTTGATTATCACATTTTTTTTCAAACTCGACTAAAAGATTTATTCCTGTTATGAATGAAAATCATCCCTTTGAGATTCCCACCTATATTTGGATTTTATAAGTGTTAAAGGTTTAGCACATTGGTCATCCAATTCAATTAAAACCTTACTTAGATGCTTTGACACAGCTCCCCAGTCTATAACTGTCTACAAAGATAAAACACAATCATCAATCTGAGATGCAGAATGAATAGCAAGAAACAGTGCTTTTTACTTGAGATGAACCTAGAAACCACTTTTGATTATTTGTCACTCAAATTTCTAGCTTTTTATTGTATTGCAATTGAAGTTGGTTGTGTTATTCATATTGGTAATCCAGGTTTTGTAGATTAAAATAAATGAGAGCAGTTGATAGCCTTTTTCTTGTAGATTAAATACTCTTTCGCTCTAATTAAATTGTTCTCACAAATATTTTAAGTGGACACTCCACCCATTATCAATATTGTATGATAATAGTCTGCTAGGCTCAAATCAACCATGTATTATGAAATTACATCAAATGTTTTAAGAAACAAAACTAAACCCAACTTATTGTGAAACCATTTAAGGGGTATGGTAGAGACATATTTTCTTTTATGTAAGAGTAACCTTTCTCAATATTCATTCATTCCTAAGATTAAACAAACATAAAAATAATATAAATTTACATATTCATAAATAATAATATAAATTTACATATTTAAAATAAAATATTTAAATTTTTTGGGAAGAGAATTGGATGTAAGAAAATAAATGAATAAGAGTTGCACTTTTCCACTACCCACGTGATATAAAGGGGGTGTTTTTTAATTACTATGCACCCACAAAGACTCAACATGCTCTATGTTCTAGATTTTCAAAACAATACTTTAGTTTTAGGTCTTTAAATAGTAGCAAATATATATTGAATGATGTTTTTTTAATTTGAAAATGTTTGTAATGATTACATACATTTCATGCAAATTTGTGAGTACTTTTTAACTAAATGGACTAAATAACTAATTTTAATAAATTAAATAGCTAATTTTAATAAATTAAATAGCTAATTTTAATAAATCAAGGGAGATAAAGACCCATGAGGTGTAGCCTAATGGATTGTGTGGGTTTAGGCTTCATCATGTCCCAAGTTTAAATTTCATGGGAGGGGTTAGGATGGGAGTCATGTTTGGGGAATTAAACTGTCCCAAGGAGCATCCATGCTTGTTAGAGCTTCACGAAATTCTAGTGATAACCTCTTGTTGTTGGGAAAATCATTCTTCCAACCCGCATTTGGCTTTCCCTGGTCATGGCGAGGAATTCCACTTCAAAATTGGTAAGCTCTCTTTCTTATTCCAATCAACACAATATTTTATTGTCTTCCCCAATTCGATCTCGATTTCCTTCAATCGGTTTAACATCCATTGGAATTACACTTTTGGAAAATCCCATTGAGTTATATATCCCTCAAAATCAGTTCCAACATGCTCCTATTCCTTCTCAAAATTAATTACAAATATTATTTTTATCATTTTATACGTATCAAACTTGTCTACAACATTTGATGGCGAAGTTGAAGCTTGTAATTAAAAAACAACAGTTAGTTGAAGAAGACAAGGGCAACAGACCCATTTTGTAATGTTCCAATATTGATCGAATTGAAAAGAATTTAAGCTAGGTTCATGGTCTCTCCTATCTTCGATGCAATCATCAGTCTGAGGCATAGAATCAATGGCCAAAAACAATGCTTTTTACATGAGATGAACCTAGAAACCACTTTTGATGATTTTTCACTCAAACTTCTATCTTTTTATATTATTGCAATTGAATATGGTTGTGTTATTCATATTGGTAATCCAGGTTTTGTAGATTAAAATGTTGAAATTGCAACAAGAAAATCCTAATTTAATTTTTTCCTTGATTAAATTAGGAATAAAATTGTAATTCCACATCTCATGACAACTTGTATTAGTTAACTAAGTTAATTTGACTTAGTTGGCTCAGATAATTTGAGTTGAGGGTCTAACTAGAGTCATGTAGAGTGTCTCCTACAATTAGGAGCAGTAGTTGAGTTTATTTTGAGTTGTAATTAATTAATTCAATTTAACTGAGTTAAATTCAATTAAACTAGTTCTAACTGATGGAGGAACTAGTGGAAGGTCTAGTAGTGTGGTGTTGCCTGCAGTCCAGTGGGGTGCTACCTGTAGTCGAGTGTGGTGCTACCTGAAGTTGTGGTGCTACCTGAAGTGTAGGGTGGCACTTCCTGCAATGATAAACCAGTAAATTGAAGATTCACTCATAATTAACTCATGCATGTCAAATCAGAGAAAGACCCGGTTGATATTGAAGTTCACGGGCAGTGTACTATCAATTGCATAATTATCTGAATTATATAGATGGTGCATGTAGTGATAGGAAGAGCCTCAAGGAACTGCGTAATCCAATGGAGGAAAATTCATCTTAAATATGGGCCTAATTCCTCATTGAACAACGCAAGAAAGTAGGATCTTGAAAGGTTATGAATTTGGCTAAGTAATGGCCAAAGGAAGTCAGTCAGGCATAGGATAGAAAATACTTGTGCAGGTTGAGCTCAAGGTTGAGCAGAGCATATTGTATTCATCAAAGGATTTCCTAGGAAGTAGTTAGATAGATAGATATAGTACGAAGGTTGCTCAGGCTTGAGCAAAGCATTGTAATCTTCTCATATTTTTTGGCTAATGCATTATACAGATAGTAGGGGTTTTTAATTGTGGCTTTCCCCAGGAAATGATTGTGTAATGTGTAGATTGAATTATTTATCTTATATTCTTCATGATTTCGCGATCGTTTAATTGTTTCTGCTGATGAGTAGAGTAGATTCAAGTCTATTGTTCTAGTAAATTACAATTAGCAGTTTGAATCTACAAGAAATTTCTACATAAAATAAATGAGAGAAGTTGATATCCTTTTTCTTATAGATTAAATACTCTTTCGCTCTAATTATCATGAAAATAAACTCTATGTAGGTATTGGCATCCTTTTTATAGTATTTGTGGTTGATTTATTCTTCATTAGAGTTTATTTTCTCGATCCTTCATGTTTTTTATGTATTTTATCATCCTATTCGTTCTTAACTCCTTTTAGTATTTTTGTTATTTGTTTAATGGGCCTGAGCCCCATATTTTATTGTTGACCCCATTTTATTTATTGATTATTTTTCTTTGGATATATATGTGTGTGTGTGTGTTTATTTATTTATTTTTATTTATTTATTTTTTATATATATATATATATATATATATATATATATATATATATATATATATATATATATATATATATATATATATATATATATATATATATATATATTTATTTATTTATTTATTTATTTTGACTTGTGTATATTTTTGTTTTATTTTATTTATTTTTCCATTAATTATTTTTAATTTATTTTATTTTATTTCTATTAGTTATTTTATTTATCAAATGATCTTGTCTTGATTAGGGTCTTCACTCGTTTTTATAATTTTTTACTCCCCTTCATTAAAGTTTGACTTTGATTATTTATTTATTTATTTTAAAAACTAGTTGTTTAATATAGCGATTACTTATTCATATTTGTTTTTAATAAATTAATATCACAGTTTAAATATTATTTTTCAAAAACTAGTAATATTTGGTTTTAATAAATTAATTTAAATATTATTTTTCAAAAACTAGCCATTTAATATAGCCGTTACATATTAATATTTTAATAAATTAATAAACTGATATCATTATTTAAATATTATTTTCAAGAACTAGTAATAATTGGTTTTAATAAATTAATTTAAATATTATTTTTCAAAAAATAGTCGTTTAATATAACCTTTACCTATTAATATTTTTAATAAATTAATGAAATAATATCATTATTTAAATATTTTTTTCAAAAACTAGTCGTTTAATATAGTCATTATTTAATAATATTTTTTTTAATATATTAATAAATTAATATTATAATTTAAACATTATTGTTCAAATATAGCCGTTACTTGAAATTATGTCTCTACATTGCTCTCTATTTAAGCCTTTGCCATGGTCTGCCTCTTCATCTGGTCCTGATGATGAACACACTTGTTGGTTCGAAACGCATCGGCCAAAAAATTCTCTCATGTGATTTCTACTGGAAGACTTTGTTTAATTCATTATGGATCATAGAAGCTTGAATACAAAAAAGGATTAGTTTGTTATACCCTTCTCTTTATTTTTCGCATGCACTACACAATCAGTTACAACTAAAGAGGTTTTACTTTACATGTTGCTTTATGAAACTCCTACACAAGTTCAAAGAATAGGGAGGTGGATCTGGTTACAACATGCCTACTACTCAACAAAGAGTCTTGACTGTGTAGTATATCATGATAATCAAAGTGAAAGAGTATATATTTATTTATTTATTTATTTATTTATTTATTTATTTATTTATATGTTTATTTATTTTGACTTGTGTATATTTTTGTTTTATTTTATTTATTTTTCCATTAATTATTTTTAATTTATTTTATTTTATCTCCATTAGTTATTTTATTTGTCAACTGATCTTGTCTTGATTAGGGTCTTCACTCATTTTTATAATTTTTTACTCCCCTCATTTAAAGTTCGACTTTGATTATTTATTTGTTTATTTTAAAAAGTAGCTGTTTAATATAGCAGTTACTTATTAATATTTGTTTTTAATAGATTAATAAACTAATATCACAGTTTAAATATTATTTTTCAAAAACTAGTAATATTTGGTTTTAATAAATTAATTTAAATATTATTTTTCAAAAACTAGCCGTTTAATATAGTCGTTACATATTAATATAAATTAATAAACTATTATCATTATTTAAATATTATTTTTCAAGAACTAGTAATATTTGGTTTTAATAAATTAATTTAAATATTATTTTTCAAAAACTAGTCGTTTAATATAGTCGTTACCTATTAATATTTTTAATAAATTAATGAAATAATATCATTATTGTTGCACAAAATATTGTCACCATGACTTTCTGCAATCAGTGTGGGTCTATCACCACTCATATTGTCCTCCTTTGCAAGTCTTAAACCTCAGCTCTTCATGTCAAGCCTTAAAAATGAGAGAAAGTCCTTGAAAATCTCTAAAACTCTAGTTCTGCACTTTCTCTTAGCATTACCTGTGGTCCCGCACCCCTTGGTCATGTCCCCTGCAGACCTACCCGCTCTGTCTCCAAAGGAAAGGGTGCGGACCCCTGTAAAAGTCAAAAAGGCGTAAGTTTATTATTAAAAACTCACTTTGGATTAATTATGGACGCTTCTAGAAGGAATCTTGAGGTGGCAAGTTCACTCCTAGGTGGTTCATGCATCCCATAACTAAAGGGGCTAACCCTTTGATGGGAGGAGCTTATTCCTTTGAAGGTGGACCTGGTAACTTCCTTCCTCTGCACTATAAAATGAGGCATTGGGCTGGTTGCTAGGGAGGTTTAAAGATGAATATTGTCCTCCTTTGCAAGTCTTAAACCTCAGCTCTTCATATCAAGCCTTAAAAATGAGAGAAAGTCCTTGAAAATCTCTAAAACTCTAGTTTTGCACTTTCTCTTAGCATTACTTGCGGTCCTGCACCCCTTGGTCATGTCCCTTGCGGACCTACCCGCTCTGTCTCTAAAGGAAAGGGTGTGGACCCCTGTAAAAGTCAAAAAGGCGTAAGTTTATTATTAAAAACTCACTTTGGATTAATTTTGGACGCTTCTAGAAGGAATCTTGAGGTGGCAAGTTCGCTCCTAGGTGTTTTATGCATCCCATAACTAAAGGGGCTAACCCCTTGATGGGAGGAGCTTATCCCTTTGAATGAGGACTCTATCCCTTTGAAGGTGGACCTCGTAACTTCCTTCATCTGCACTATAAAATGAGGCATTGGGCTGGTTGCTAGGGAGGTTAAAAGATGAATATTTTTGAGGGTAAATGTTGTTGGAATTTAGACTTCCTAATTGAGCTTGAGAGGAGAGATTACATACCTTTTGATCTCTTTGGGAAGAGAGTGAAGCTTGTCAAAGTAGAGGAGATTCTTGTTGGACCCTAGGAGGAGCTTGTACAACATCAAGGCACCAAGGTTGTAAAGTTCTTCTTTGTTTAAAGTTAATACAATCAAGTTCATTTTTCTCAATAAGCTGTCTTCTATGGTTTATTTCATGAATTCCTTGATCATCATGATAAATATGGTTTATTATATTGGCTGTGAAGGTGTTATTTGATGTGTTCTTGTTTGTGTTTGCAGGTTCTTTAAAAGGAAGCTCATTTCGACAGTCGAAGCGTGGCTACCACAAACTAGCATTGGACTTGAGGTAGGGTCTAAAACATCTCTTAGCTTTTATTTATAAATCGCAATATTTAGAGAAAGATAGAATTTGCTTGTTTTGCTTGTCGCTAGATATTAGTAGATACTAGGGAGATCGATCTTGTCCGCAAGAACGATTTATCCGGCCGACAAAATGGCAACCATACTGGGGACTTGAATTTGGTTTTTGCCTTTCCTTTTACTTTGACTTGAGAAACTTTTCTCTGTTTCTGGTTTTTTGCTTGATGTGTGTGGGATTGGGTAGTTTCTGTAGATTTTGAATTGTTTTTGTTTTCCACGCTTTTGAAAGAGGACCGCACGTTCTGGTTGTAACACAGTGCGGACATCCCCGCACTATTGCTTTACTACACAGAGCGGTACCGCACCTGGTTATACTAGGAGCATGTCGACCCTGTCAAATTTTTGAAAAACTTAAAAAAATTTCATTCAGTTAAGCTTAGGATTCGTTTATGTGTTTTAGTCTCTGCCCAGATCTGCATGTGTCTTGTCAGAAAATTTTTGTAGGTGAATTCCATTGGCATTTTGGTTTTAGGTGAATTTCTAGAAGTTTTGTGTGCCTGGCTTGATTTTCGTTTGGTCTTTGTAGTAACTCAGAGCTTAGAAGCCTTAGAAACCTTAGATCACCCTAATTTTTGTTGGTCTTCTTTATGAGTATGACCAATTTGTAAAATCTACCTTTGGTGAGGAACACATCTCGTTTTTTCTCTTTACGAAGCTTCGAAAGAACTTGTTTTGAAAGTTTTGGATTTTATTTTTAAAAAGAAAACATACGCTGGTTGTTTTTTGATTAATTTTTTATTCTGAACGAATTAGTCCTTAGTTTGCTGATAACTAAGTAAAACGTCCTCGAAAAGAAATTTTGTAAGCTTTTACTTCAATTAGATTTTTAGAAGTTATAGATCTCAATATTAGATTTTTAATAGTTTCGAGTCTTTTCTAGGAATTTTAAAATCCCTTTTGGAAAAAGTTTGTTTTTGTAGTTTTTGAGTGGAAAAAGAAAGGGATATTTTTTCGTGAGCATAATTAGTAGTCTCGTTTTTTAGTTTATTGAAAAAGACAAAAAAGTTTTTCTTTTTATTTGTTTGTTAAGGAAAGATTTGTTTTTCAAGCAATTGCATTCTCAACTCTTTCTTTAGCTAGAAATTCATTGAAGAAAAATGATTGTTTATCATCTTAGGTGCATTTTTAGTGTTTTGGAGTCGAGTCTTCACACCATAAAGTTTCATCTCCACACCTTTTGACTTAAGAAACAACCATAAAAATAACGCTTAAAGTAAAATTTATCTAGCAATATTTTTATTTCTAGGGCTCTTTATCACCAATATAGCTTAGGCTAGTATCTTGGAGTCGGAAGTAATTAACTCTCCAAGATAGTAAAAACAAACAGGTAGTTATATCTTGCGGTAGGAGATAAATTCCAATTGTTACATCTATGCTCTGGGAAGCTCCTCTTATAGGAGTCAAGCACGAGATCATATCCGAACCAGTGGGGTAATCAATCCTTCCTCATTGGGAACGATAGAAGATATACACGTATTAAAAATGGTAAACCTCGGATTAACCATTGTCGAGGAGCCTGGGGTCACTTGTTGGTAAACCTTGGATTATGTCAAGGAGCCTTCAAGGGGATTAAGCTTTGCTACTCTGCCCTTGCGTGTGTATCGAATCACAAACTGTTCCCCCAGGTATATTTGTTTCTGTTGGTAACCATAGTGACCATAATCTATAGGATTCTTTCCTAAGGTGATGGTGGAGGGAAGATCCCACTATACCTGGAGCAGACGTCGACTAGACTCATTTGGACTCTCTGGGGGGTTCTCTTCACTCGAGACGGTTTAGTGGAGAAACTTGTGTCAGTTTGTTTCATTAATCAAGTTGTCGGGGTAACTGTTCCAACCGCCTTTTCTGTATTGAATTCTGCGACGTTGGATTTCATCACCAACTAGTGTTTTCGGTACAGAAAGTTACTGTTTGTGTGTGGCTTGAACTCCTAGATTCTTTAGGTGTGTGATTCAAATTGTTTGGTTCTTTAGAGACTTTAGGTGGTTTTCATTGAGATTTTTCTTTGTTTGCATGTGAAGTAATTAAAATATTTAATCGTGGCTGAATTACCGAGACAGTCCCGTAGACTTCGGGGCCAACCTCCTGAGTTTTCACCAAGCCAGCTTGAAGGGCTACGAGCTCTTGTAACTCCTAGTGATAGTAGAGTTGGGTCACCCGAAGAAGGAGAATCTTCTTTAGTTGTGCATCCTGATTATCAAGTTCAAGCACCAGAGTATATTATTGAACCAATTTCATTTTCCAAAGTTACTGGTAGTTTTTCTTCTACTAGTGAATTAGTTGAAGAACCTGAAATTTCTGAACCTGAAACTGAACCTGCTGCTACTCCATCATCAGGATTTGCTTCTCCAACTTCCAGT
The DNA here is from genome assembly GCA_031772625.1 of Pinus tabuliformis. Classification (NCBI taxonomy): domain Eukaryota; kingdom Viridiplantae; phylum Streptophyta; class Pinopsida; order Pinales; family Pinaceae; genus Pinus; species Pinus tabuliformis. Next base: position 342,389,948 of record CM062817.1, read on the forward strand.
GGTCCTGGTTCACCCAGGGTAGGAAGAATCATTACCCAAAATCTTCCTTCTGGACTTATTGCTATTGAAGAACTTGTCACTCCAGAAGAAGGTATATCTATCCCTGAAAATCAACCAACTATAGAACTTAGGGAGCGTGAATCGATCTTTTACAGTCCACCTAAGAGGGACACTTGGTATCTTTCATTGACCAATTTTCTAGAAAACTCGGGACTAAGTTTTTCACCACCTCACATTCCTTTTCATCCAACACCTAGAGGTTATTATCCTCCTTTGAATATGTCGAGACAATCATCCATGTTTTCTCAATCTCCAGAAACATTTTATATGGCGATCCTTCTATTCCTTCTGGGTATCAGTCACTTACTGGTACTTTTTCGGGAGCATCTCCTCAACCTATTGAACAAGGGTTATTAACTGGTAATAACGGAACTAAGCCGTTGAGTGTAGAAGATATTCTTATGATGTCAGGTACCATTCTAAATCTGCAGCCTCAAGGTAGTCAGTTACCGCCTGGGGGGCAACCTCAAGGTCCTCAATTATCGCCTGGGGGGAAACCTCAAGGTACTCAGTTACCACCTAGGGGGCAACCTCAAGGACAGTACATACCTTCGGGACAGTACATTCCTCAAGGTCAACCCCAGACTCAGTACGTACCTCAAGGTCAACCCCAGTATCAATATGTACCTTAAGGTCAACCCCAGTTTCAGTACGTGCCTCAAGGTTATCAACCTCAAGGTCAGTACCCAACCCAAGGTTTCCAACTACCTTCAGGTCAATCATTTGTCCAAGGAGCTGTAAATGTACCTTTGAATTATCAACCCTACCCTCAACCCGGTTATGGTCCTCAATATGGTCAACCTTCAATGGGTCCATATCCCGGAATGAACGTAGTGTGGGATCCATCTCAATCTCAACAGATCTTGCAACCGAATGTGCAATTGTCATCTCAATCTGGACAACCCTTGGTTTCTGGTTCAACCCAGCAACCTATCCAGCCTACTATTCAAACTTCTGCACCTGGTGTAGTTTCTCAGCCTGGGCCTAGTTCACCTCGAACTCCGCCTCAAACGACTGCTGCAACTGCAGCAAAATCTGTTCAATCTACCCCACCTACTTCTGGAGTATCAGCAGCTCTAGTTTCTACTGTTCCTAAATCAATTCCTCAAGCATCTTTACCTCAGTCTGGACCTACAATTCAGACTTCGGTTCAAATGCCTGCAGGACAACCTGGTCCAAGTACGGTTGTCACGAGTCAATCTCAATTTACTTATCAACCGTACCAGGGACAGTACCAATTCGGTCCTTCTATGCAGAACCCAGTCTATCAGTATCAACCGTACCCTGGATATACTTATCAGCAACCTCAACAACCCCAGTACGGTCCGGTTAATCCTGGTTTTCCGGGAGGATATAATATCCCAAATGCAATTCCAATTCCAAGTTATCCTGGATATCCTCCTCCTGGGGCTGGTCTCATGACCCAGGGTTTTTGAGACCCTAATCGTTAGTTACCATTCATTGCAACTTTGGACTTGCCTGACTTGTCGCGCCTTACGAACGATCTGATTAATTATCTTCCGTTTTGGCCACCAATGCCGAATAAGTTGCCCAGTGATATCCCAAAGTTTGAAGGTAAATCAGGAGAGGATCTGTCAAACCATGTGATGACTTATCACCTCTGGTGTGCATCTAACTCCATTTCAGATGATTCAATTTGTTTACGTCTTTTTCAACGCACTCTAATTGGTCTTGTGGCCAAGTGGTACATTGAGTTACCGCAAGCCACTTTTTATAATTTTAGTTAGCTAGCTACTTCATTCCTAACTCATTTTCAGTTGCCTGTCAGATATGACAATGGCACGGAATTATTAACTTCATTAAAACAATCAACGTCCACTTATATTTCAGATGACATTCATGAATGGAGACGTCGACGACGTTTAGTGAAAGCTTTTATTCCGGATCAAATCTTAGCAGAATGGTTTGTTAAATCATTATTACCTAAAATCACTGAGGATGTAGCTAAGGCAAGAGTCGTTGCTGAAGAGAAAGTAATTGCTCAAGCTCAGTACCTTGACCTCGTTTATACGCAGTCAGGTATGTTACAGGAGAAAATCCCCGACCTTCCTAAACAAAATCAAATAACTGCAGCTCCTCCAGGGTCTCATGCCGCTGACGGTATGATTGGTTCAGTTAACACCAAAAGTAAGAAGAAATCTTCAAAGAATTCTTCTCCTATCATAACTTTACCAGATTCCCCGACAGGAGACTCTTCTGCAGAAATTCCTGCCAATATTCATGTCGTAGAGTCATTTACAGCCAAATCAAAAACCGGCGGTAAAAAGAAGGGGAAGAAGAAAAATAAGCAAAATTCGAAAGAGAAATCAGATAAAACAGAATCTATTGATGAGAAACGTAAACCTCGTTATCCTTGTCTCATTTGTGACGAAGAGCATTTTACAAGAGACTGCCCTCATCGCGCTGAGGTTGCGAAAATCGTCAAAGATTCTCAAACACATGCTGTCTTGAAGGATCCTTTTCCTAGTCAAGACAGTAAGATGATAGGTTCTTCCTCAAATGCCTTAGAAGAACCCATAATGATGATGTCCCATGTTAGGATTGCGACACGATCGCAAGATTATGGAAGTAAAAGTCTTGTTGGTGGTAAGGAAGCAGAATCTTCTAATTCGAACCCATCAACTTCAACTCCTGGTTCTGATCTGCTACAGATCGAGAAACCTAACCCAGACTTAGTAATCAAACTGCCCGCTAAGGGTATACTTCGAAAGTCAGCTTTCAATCCACATGCGAGAGCTTCTCAGAACTATAACATTGTTGAAGATTTAGCTATTTCACCTTCAGCAATGTCAGCTTTGGAAGTGCTGCAATCATGTCCAGCACAGCGTAAATTGCTATTGTTGGCTATAGGAGCTGTTGATATTCAAGACTCGAACCTTATAATCTTTGATTTAGAAAACAGTACACCTTGCTTACCTCATCAAATGGCTTTCCAGATTCTAGTGTCAGTCAAAAACAGACCTTGCTATAAGACTGTAATTGATGAGGGAGCTTCAACGTGTATTATGTCGATCCATTGTTGGAGATCACTTGGTTCTCCTACACTCAATCAATCTCCGACGATTCTGAAGGCTTTCTATGGCCGTGGGTTCCATCCTTTTGGCATTCTACAAGATTTACCTATAGGGGTTGAAGGCAAAACTGTTAATCTAGAAATGGAAGTGGTTGATGCCCCTCTAGATTACAACCTTCTCTTGGGTCGTAGTTGGTCTTACGCTATGACTGATGTTGTTTCATCGGTCTTTCGGCTCATAAAGTTTCCTCATAATGGAAAGATCGTAACTATAGACCAACTAACTTACTTTTCATCCGACCCAGCCTCTTCTGAAAGTATCCAGCATGTTGGCAAAACAACTATCCCTTACAAGGATGTTGGAGTAGGACTAGTTAAAGATTCTGGTTTACTAGGAACTTTTTCCTTTCCTCCTCCCAACGTATCGCCTTCTACTACAACCATTCATATGATTTCATCAGACACTATTGTTTATGATGATCCTTGGATCGTACCTTCCGAATCTGAGATAGATTCATTTGGCGATGCTATGCCTTTGAGTCCCTATGAAATTGCGTATCAGGCTGTACAGTCATTTTCCGACCCTTCTTCAACCGAAATTGACCTAATGAATGTGGTCCATGAAGAATCACTTTCAACATCAAACTCAGATTCAACAACTTTTTCCGAACTTGTTCATACTGATGAGCAGATTCGTGAAATTTTGTCTGTTGATGATTTACCATGGGAAGATCTTCATCATAGATCTTCGTTCTTACCTGAGATTGATCATTTTGAAAATGATTTTTCATCTATTTTTACTACTGATTATGTCAAGGAACCACAGAATCCATTGCAAAATCCTGATTTTGAGTTAAATTTGGGAAATATTTCTCGAACAGTTCCTATTGACATTTCAGTTAAACCTGGAATTGTTGAAAACATTCATATAGGTGCCTCCTATACGGAAGATGAATTTCAAACATATAAGGCCCTATTTCAAGAATTCTGCGATGTGTTTGCCTGGTCATATGAAGAAATGCCAGGAATTTATCCAGCAATTGTTGTTCATGAAATCAAAACTTACCCATATGCTAAACCCGTCTGACAACGTTTGCGTTAGATCCACCCATGAAAAGCTGCTGCTATTAAAGCAGAAGTTGAAAAATTACTTAAAGCAGGTCTCATTTATCCAATTCCCTTAATGGATTGGGTATCGAATATTGTTCCTGTTAATAAAAATCAAGGAACAATAAGAATATGTATCGATTATAGGGATATTAATCGAGCTTGTCCAAAAGACAATTACCCAACTCCCTATATCGATCAAATCATTGATGATTGTGCCGGGAGTGAAATATTCTCCTTTATGGATGGTTTTTCTGGTTACAATCAAATCAACATTCTACCGACTGATCAACCAAAAACGGCTTTCATTTTTCCATGGGGGACGTTTTCTTATTGCAAATTACCTTTTGGGCTGAAGAATGCCGGAGCAACTTTTCAAAGAGCTATGTCTTACGCGTTTCATGACATCAAGCACATTGTGCAACCTTATCTCGATGATTTACCTGCTCATTCATTACGTAGAGCCGATCATCTTATTCATTTACAAGCAATCTTTATGAGATTTAGGCATTATCGAATTAGGTTGAATCCACACAAATGTGTTTTTTGTATAGAAACGGGTCGTTTACTAGGATTTGTTGTTTCGAAAGCCGGCATTCGTGTTGATCCCTCAAAGGTTGAAGCTATTGTCAAATTACCTCCTCCTTCGACTCTTCGCCAACTCCAAAGTTTGCAAGGGAAAGCAAACTTTTTACGTCGATTCATTCCTAACTACGTCGAGATAACAAAGGGTTTTACCAGGTTGTTGAAACAGAATACTCCATTCTTTTGGGATGAGATAGCTGACAAATCTTTTGATGCACTTAAACACGCGTTGACCCATGCACCGTTATTGCATCCTCCCAACTACAACCAGGATTACTTCTTGTATCTCGCCGCCTCTCATTCCACCATGTTGATGGTGTTAGTTTAGGAAGATGAATTCGGTAATGAACATGTGATTTACTACCTTAGTCGAACCTTGAATCCGACTGAGCTAAAATATTCACATGTGGAGAAATTGGCCTTGGCAGCTGTTCAAGTTGTCCAACGATTTCGTCATTACATTTTACTATGCAAAACTACCGTAATTTCCAACTGCAACCCTATGATCTATATTTTGACCAAACAATTGCTAGGGGGCAAGTATTCCAAATGGATTGTTATCCTGCAGGAATTTGACTTGGAATTTGAAAAATCTAAGTCAAAGAAATCTTTAGTTTTTGCGGAGTTGATGTGTGACTTCCCGCGTGCTGATACTGAAACTGTGGCGGAAGAGCCCATTGTGGATGAATCCTTGTTTCTTATCAGCACTCTTGATCCATGGTATGGAGATATCATAGTTTATCTCCAAACCCAATCCTTTCGGCCTGAAATTTCAAGATCTCAGCGTCGGAAAATACGATTCCAATCCCAACAATACAAAATTATTAGAGATACACTTTATCGTCGTGGGGCGAACTCTATTTTCCGACGTTGTTTAACTCATGAGGAAGCTGAAAGGGTTCTAAATGACTGTCACTCTGGAGCATGTGGCGGTCATATGTCTGGGTTTGCCATAGCCCAAAAGATATTGCGCGCTGGCTATTTCTGGTCGTCTTTGTTTAAAGATTGTATTGACGTGATCCGAAAATGCCACAATTGCCAAATTTTTCATCGAAAGATGTGTGCTCCACCTGCTCCTCTACACCCTATAATTGTCGCCGGTCCTTTTGCGAAATGGGGTATCGATTTTATTACATGTAACCCTCACTCAGCCGGGGGGCATGCGTATATCATCCTTGCGGTAGATTATTTTACCAAGTGGGCTGAGGCGATGCCTACATTTTCGGCAGACGGAAAAACTGCTGCGATTTTCATTTTCAATCATATAATTACTAGATTCGGTGTTCCACAAGCAATTATCACTGATCATGGGCGTCATTTTCGAAACATCATGATGACTGAACTAACAGATCAACTTGGCCTGCGTCACGATAGTTCTACTCCATATTACCCATAGGCTAATGGTCTGGTTGAAGCAATCAACAAAGTTCTAGTCATTATGATCCGACGAATCATTGGGATTCATAGGTCAAATTGGCATAACATGTTATTTTCAGTGCTTTGGGCGTATCGAACCTCAATAAAAACATCAACTGGTTTCACTCCTTTCCAACTAGTTCATGGTTTGGATGTTGTGCTACCCATTGAATGCGAAATCCCATCATTGCAAATAGCCATAGAATTACTTCCAACCACTTCCTAAGAGGAGAAACGTTTGTTGTACTTGGCTCAGCTAGATGAGAATCCACGTGATGCTGCACTAGCAATCGAAACTCATGCCAAACGTAATAAAGCTTAGTACGATCTAAATGTTACACCTCGTAATTTTTCGGAAGGAGACTTAGTCTTACTATACGATCAATCAAATGATAAGTTAGGCGCTGGAAAATTCGTACCCATGTGGCATGGTCCTTATGTTGTTAAGCGAAAGCTGGCAAAAGGGGCCTATGAATTGGTAGATTTTGACAGTGTCTCTTTAGGTAAACCCAGAAATGGTCTTTACCTGAAGAGATATTATGCTTAAATATAGGTGTGGAGATTTTAGTTAGATTAGTTTTCTTTCTAGCTGGTGTGTTTTAGATTAGAAAAGTGTGCTTAGTTTAGAGACTGTTTTTGTCATTATTCCTGCTTATCTTGATTTTACTCCCTATATTGCAGATGTCGACGTCTCTTTAAACATACATTGGTTTCACTGATGGTGCTTGTCGTAATACACGGAACATTTCTTCCGCAGCTTGGGTTATCTATTCACCCTCTGATGAGTTGGTATCTATGCATGGGGTAAGCCTCGGTCAAACAATGAACAACATTGCAGAGTATAGTGCAATGATTGAGTTATTATCTGAATCCATCTCATTTGGGATTCGGAGTTTGATTGTGAGGTTAGATTCTGAACTCGTTGTATTGCAGCTTAATAGAGTTTATGCCATTAGAAATCCAGTGTTATTAAGATTATTTTTGAGAGTTTGTCTCTTGGAACATGAATTTGACTATATTGAATATCAGCATATTCCAAGATATTTAAATACATTAGCAGATGCAATTTCTTCTCGAATGTTAAGTAGACATTTGCAATAATCAAACAGTAAATTTAAAAACATTTCATAACATGTTTTACAAGATAGCCAGTAATAGTGATATAGCATAGCATAGAAGTGTGTCAAATATACATCGTCTTCAATCATAGGTTGAAAAACACCTTATGATTGGCAAAAATGATAGTACAAAAAGCAAAAATGTCAGATGAGTCTACAACAAGTGATCATCCTATCACTGGTGATGATCACGATAAGAAACCACTGCACGAGCCACCCTACAAAGGAACCTCCTGAAAGGTCTTGGGACCCCAATCACATAAAGTTGTAGCCTAAGAGGAATGTCATCTATGCTAGTCTCTGGAATGTCTGCTGTCAAACGCTCTAGATGGTTTTCCAATTCGGCCAAGGTCTCTGTAGATTCGTCCTATGGGGCTGGTACTGCTGCAGCTGGATGTTTCCTCTCATAAGGCCGGAGAGTGGCTGGTCGCCGTGGACCGACATCTGCATTTGAAACTTTTTACTATCAATTTTGGGACGATTTAAAAACAAACAAAAAAATTAAATTAGAAAATGTTGAAAATGATTTTACCTAAGTCATCCCATTGCTCTCCTGGTGGAAGAGCCATGTCTGGGTCACCACGATAATCCATCCTAGCATAAGGAAAATCCTGAATCGCAAAAACTTGGTTCTCCAACCAACGAAAATACTCAGGAGGAAATCGAACAACCTCTGAACCCTCCTCAGGATGACGGGCCATAACTGCAACCCAACGCATCAGCTTGGGCTCTCGGGGAAGTCCAGCTTCAACGGAAAGATGTTGTGGGACCAACATTGGGACCCTCTCTAGACCAAAGCTCACAACTAAGAAACCATATCCAAATTTTTTCAGTTGTCCATTCTTTGCTCTAGTCAGTTGGCATTTTACATTAGCCAACACAGCTTCACACCAGTTGAAGACGGTGCCTCGATAACAGTCTACTGCCATCCACATTTGGGATCCGGTGGCCATATGTAGTGTTGCGCTTCCGTAGAGTCTGGTGACAGTAAATGCAATCACTTTGAGTTCAGGACGGGAGATGGTTTTGATGTCAATCCCTTTGTCCTTGGTTTGGTCGTTACAAAACTCTAGCCGGAGGCTATCGACAGACTGGCCACCTGGCCTAGTCCCGAATAGAGTCAATTGTTCACCTCTCTTGGGCAAACCAGTCAAAAAGTAAATGTCCTCTAGCTCCATTTCGAGCTGGTGGCCACCAATAATGAAACATTGGTCCTGTATATTCCACCTGTCCACCAGCCACTGCAGAAAGTCTACTTGGGCCCTCATGCCAGGTATGGCCCAGAATTTAAATAACCTGCATGCCTTCAATGCATCTATCGAAGGTTGATGATTAATTGCGGTGAGGTCCACATCTTCGTGCTCCCGTTCCCGCCAACTAAGCATGGTATATATCCTACATTGAAAGAAAAGGCGGATTAAAACATTTTAAATCAAAGTTTTTGGGCGGAAATTGAAGAATTTGGAATTGTAAAACCTATGCCGCAGGGACCGCACTCTCTAGTTAGAGACAGTGCATAGGTCCGCACTCTGCCCAAATAGCAGGTGCGGGCCCCTGGCTCTTTCCTGTGTAGGAAAAAGTCGAGGTCCGCAGGTTTCGCATGTTGTGCCTGCGGACCCCCACGAGCGGACTTTTAAACAAAATTCTTCCTAAAAATCAAAATAGAAACCTAAAAATAAAATTCAAACAATTGAAATACAAGAGTAAAGTGATGTGGATTACCTAGAGGTGACGGTGTTTGATTCCAACGGACAGATTTTCCGCAATCTTCACGGAAAGTTTCTTACCCAAAAGCTCTCTTTCTCACTCTGAAGTCAAACGTTAAAAATGAATTTACAAAAGCCCTTTTTATAAGATTTTTTGAATAAATGAATTTTTAATTTGTTTATTTTTCACTTTAAAGAGGTAACTTTTGAAGCATTTTTATTTATTTTAAACAAGTATGAGTAATGTTTGAGTTTTCGTGCAGAATATTGGATTTTTCAGGCAAAATTGATCATTTTCGACAAAAACATTAGAGTCATCTTTAAGCTCTTTTCTGACTCCTAAAATATGAAAAGATTGTCGGATTTTTATCGTTTCAAATTCGATATTGGTTATAAAACGACTTGTCGTTGATCACTTTTTTACATTTTCAGATCAGAGACACTAATTATGAAAAGTACTCCTTGATCGTAATGGTCAAGCGGTTCTCTCAAGTATTATTTTATACTTTTTCGGGCTTGGGAGACACAAATTTACGAAAAAGGACAAGCATGGAGTTTTCTTAAGTTTTTCTTCTGACTCCCTAAAATTGAAAAACACCGAGTTTTTCCTATACTGGACTCCTTAAAATTTAACAGTAAAGGACCTGTTCAATTACAAACAGGAACGGACCACTCCTTCTTAGGGTTCAAATTTAAACCAAGTTGGACTCATCTGAAGGATGAGCTTATAATCAAGCAAATGTTATCCTCCTCAAGATTGTCAAAAATAAAGAGGTACTTGCTAGAAATGGTGGGGCAAAAGAGGGAAAAATGAACCTATTCGTTATACTTTGTGTCTCAAAAAAACATTTAACCACTCTTGAACATGACACTTTTTGTTCACCTAGGTTGGGAAATCCTTTGCCTAATAGTTAATCAAACCATATTGAAAGTCTTCAGCCTGTTTCTAGGTATTAGCTTTGGGTCAATCGTCACCAAACCATCTGCAGTGTCATTATGTGTTCAAGAGGTCAGTGCAAATGAACCATTCATCTGCAAAATATCTGTCATCCATCTTGACCATCCCTGAGTCAGTCCTTGCAACTATATTTCTTCAAACTTGATCTATGATTTCGTGTTGTGGGCTTGCCTACGACGGATCGTTTTCTATCGACTTTAGCTCATTATCTAGAAAGATGATCTAGAAATCGTCAGTACCTTGGGATCTGCATGCCTCAATGGTAGGTTTCTCGCCTTTGACGATAGGTTGCATCATTGACCTTCGATCAAAGGATTCCGTGACATGTTTGACATCAACACATCTATTCACATTTCATGGATTGTACTGAGTACTTTGAGAGCCATTGACATTACTGGTGGTTTCTCTCAAACTTGTTAACAATTTACATCAATGACTGGTAATCAAGTGGTTTCTACCATGTTCGACTTCGACACATTCATTCACATGGATAGAAGTACTGTTTTGGGAAGTAAAAATCAAGACCCTGGATCTAGTTTCCACTATCCAGGCTGCGAGGAATTTTGTTATTCATTATACAGTAGACTATTCATAAACAGATGGTTGCGCCCATACTGTGTCTACATATGTCTATACTTGTGATGTATTGCAAGATCATTCCTATATCAGAGCTTTTTAGTTAGTTTTCTAGTCAGTTTTGATCTGAGTATGGGAATGCCTACCTCAGCGATGATATGATCTCATATATATATTTTTTATTGAATTTTTTTACAGGTTGCAACCAGGCTTTCCACAAGATGATCCTCGAAATGATAAAGTACTTCACTCTTCTTAGATGACAAATAATATCTATTATAGACTTCGCACTTTAGGGGGCAATCTGTTGCACAAAATATTGTCACCATGACTTTCTGCAATCAGTGTGGGTCTATCACCACTCATATTTCCTCCTTTGCAAGTCTTAAACCTCAGCTCTTCATGTCAAGCCTTAAAAATGAGATAAAGTCCTTGAAAATCTCTAAAACTCTGGTTCCGCACTTTCTCTTAGCATTACCTGCGGTCCCGCACCCCTTGGTCATGTCCCCTGCGGACCTGCCCGCTCTGTCTCTAAAGGAAAGGGTGCGGACCCCTGTAAAAGTCAAAAAGGCATAAGTTTATTATTAAAAACTCATTTTGGATTAATTTTGGACGCTTCTAGAAGGAATCTTGAGGTGGCAAGTTCGCTCCTAGGTGGTTCATGCATCCCATAACTAAAGGAGCTAACCCCTTGATGAGAGGAGCTTATCCCTTTGAAGGAGGACTCTATCCCTTTGAAGGTGGACCTGGTAACTTCCTCCCTCTGCACTATAAAATGAGGCATTGGGCTGGTTGCTGGGGAGGTTAAAAGTTGAATATTTTTTAGGGTAAATGGTGTTGGAATTTAGACTTCCTAATTGAGCTTGAGAGGAGAGATTACATACCTTTTGATCTCTTTGGGAAGAGAGTGAAGCTTGTCAAAGTAGAGGAGATTCTTGTTGGACCCTGGGAGGAGCTTGTACAGCATCAAGGCACCAAGGCTGTAAAGTTCTTCTTTGTTTAAAGTTAATACAATCAAGTTCATTTTTCTCAATAAGCTGTCTTCTATGGTTTATTTCATGAATTCCTTGATCATCATGATAAATATGGTTTATTATATTGGCTATGCAGGTGTTATTTGATGTGTGCTTGTTTGTGTTTGCAGGTTCTTTAAAAGGAAGCTCATTTGGACGGTCGAAGCGTGGCTGCCACAAACTAGCATTGGACTTGAGGTAGGGTCTAAAACATCTCTTGGCTTTTATTTATAAATCGCAATATTTAGAGAAAGATAGAATTTGCTTGTTTTGCTTGTCGCTAGATATCAGTAGATACTAGGGAGATCGGTCTTGTCCGCAAGAACGATTTATCCGGCCGACAATTATTTAAATATTTTTTCAAAAACTAGTCGTTGAATATAGATGTTACATATTAATATTTTAATAAATTAATAAACTAATATCATTATTTAAATATTATTTTTCAAGAACTAGTAATAATTTGTTTAAATAAATTAATTTAAATATTATTTTTCAAAAAATAGTCGTTTAATATAGCCATTACCTATTAATATTTTTAATAAATTAAGGAAATTATATTATTATTTAAATATTTTTTCCAAAAACTAGTCATTTAATATAGTCGTTACTTAATAATATTTGTTTTTAATATATTAATAAATTAATATTATAATTTAAACATTATTGTTCAAATATAGCCGTTACTTGAAATTATGTCTCTACATTGTTCTCTTTTAAGCCTTTGCCATGATCTGCCTCTTCATCTGGTCTAGATGATGAACCACACTTGTTGGTTCGCAATATGTCGGCCAAAAAATTCTCTCATGTGATTTCTACCGAAAGACTTTGTTTAAAACTAATCCTTGTTGAATCATCACATGGATACGTATGAGATATTTTCCACGATAGTAAATCTATCTTAAAAGTAATTAACAACCAACAAACAATTAGCAGAGACTGAAACCGTTCATTGATTTTTCATTAGTAACATTCAAAAGTTTTAGCTCTTTATTTTATTGTAATTGAAGTTAGGAGACTTTTGATTATTTTTCACTCAAACTTTTAGCTTTTTATTGTATTGAAATTAAATTTGGTTGTGTTATTCATATTGGTAATCCAGGTTTGGAGTCCTTAAAAATCATAAGGGACTTTCATATGGCTTTGCACAAGTCAATCTATATTTCTTTGTTTGACAATTTTTTGTTCCTGGTATATATACCCACCCTATTGTGGGCATTGCCAAGCATTAGAACCTACATATAATAAAATTGCAAAGAAGCTTCATGGGGTTTACTCCCTTGTCTTAGATAAAATGGATCCCCATGAAACATGGTGCAAGCTCATAACTTTTCCAAAGAATGTGGATTGAACAATATGAAGCAAAAATTGAAAATTATTTACTTGAAGTATAGAAGGTACAAAAATGCACATGTAGAGTTTTGTTTTTGTTTTAGCCTCCTTTGGATTTGAACTTGTGACCTTTTACAAAGAAGCACATATCCTTAAGCGTTAATGTTATTAACCATTAATCTCACAATGACAAAAAACGTCCTATTCAACACTACTAGAGTACTAAACCCATCTGAACTTAGTACCATATACACCTAGAGGTTGCATATCTCAGGTCTCAATATTTCATATTCATATGGTGATTTAAATGGGTTTTTGTTAACATTTATATTCAATAGGTCCAACTAACCATCTAAATTTAGTACATCATTAAAATTACACAAGCATACAAAGTGTTGATAAATACAGGTCCCCTTTGCATAGTACATAATTAGAATGACACACAAAGTTGATAATTACCCACCTTCTGCACTTCTTGCAGTGCAGTTATCCTCCCTTGGGAATCTTGTTTGTATGTATATATTAAAGCACATAATTCACAATGACACACAAATATACAAAGAGTTAATAGAATTCTCACCTTGATGTATTACATTGCCATCAATATACCAAGGTGATAAATTCTTGTTTCTATGTATTTAGCAGATCACATAATTCACAATAACATACACATATACAAAGAGTAGTTACATTACCCACCCTCGCACTAGTGCAATTATGCTTGGGATTCTTATATGTATATATAACATAACATATAACTCACAATGACATACATATATAGAGTTGATAGAATTCACACCCTGATGTATTACAATGGCCCCAATATTCAAGAAGTTGATAGAACACCCACCCTCTGCACTTCTTCCAGTGTAGTACAACTATTTCAAAGCTGAGAATATATGGAGCAGATCCTGCAATTATTCAAGCCTTTGCTAACACATAAATTGGATTACTTGTAGGTATTAGTAATGACCAAATCCCATCTCTGAACCAGCTAGTTGTAGCACATAATTGAGTTAAGAACAACATTGTTTCTTTTGTTCCTGTCACTGATATCATTGGGATCTCATTTGGGAACGAGGTTTTTTTCAGTGGAGATAGGGTTCTAATTTCTTATCGCCTTCCTACATTGTAGAACTTACACACTGCCCTAGTTGAGGTTTCATTTGATCAGCAAATTAAGATGTCTACACCTCACTCTATAGCCATACTTTTTGCACCTGCACCCCCATCTGCTGGAGCATAATTTTAAAATACAACTATTTCAAAGCTAAGAATATATGGAGCAGATCCTACAATTATTCAAGCCTTTCTAACACAAGAATTGAGTTCCTTGTAGGTATTAGTAATGACCAAATCCCATCTCTAAACCAGCTGTTTGTAGCACAAAATTGAGTTAAGAACAACATTTTTCCTTTTTTTCTTGCCACTAATATCATTAGGATCCCAGTGGGGAATGAGGTTTTGTTCAATGGAGATAGAGTTTTGATTTCTCAATGTCGTCTTGCATTGCATAACTTACACATTGCCCTTGTTGATATTTCACTCTCTCTCTCATTCCAATCAACACAATACACACAATATTTTACTGTCTTCCCCAATTCGATCTCCATTTCCTTCAATCAGTTCAAAATCCATTGTAATTCCACTTTTGAAAAAACCCCTTGAGTTACATATCCCTCAAAAATAGTTCCAACATAATCCTCTTCTTTCTCATAATTAATTAAAAATATTATTTTTATCCTTTTGTATGTATTATACTTCTCGACAATAAGTCATGACAGAGTTGAAACTTGTAATGAAAAAAACAACAATTAGTTGAAGAAGACAAGGGAAACAGACCCATTGTGTAATGTTCCAATATTGATGGAATCGAGAAGAATTTGAGCAAAGTTCATGGTTTCACCTATCTTCGATGCAATCATCAATCTGAGGTGCAAAATCGATAACTTGAAACAGTGGTATCTACTTGAGATGAACTTGGAAACCAATTTTGATGATTTGTCACTCAAACTTCTAGCTTTTTATTGTATCACAATTGAAGTTGGTTGTGTTATTCATATTGGTAATCCAGGTTTTGTAGATTAAAATAAATGAGAGAAATTGAAAGCATTTTTCTTGTAGATTAAATACTCTTTTTCTCTGATTAAATTGTTCTCACAAATATTTTAAGTGGACACTCTGTTAGCCTCACTCTCTTAAAAATCAATAATAAATCCAATTAAATAAATAAAATCATGAGAATTCCTCAAACCAAGGATTCTAGTTTGGATGAGAGATTCTCTCCAACTAGATCTCCTAAATTAGCGTGTACGTTGAGAATTGTCTCAACCAAGTGAGTCTAATATAGACGCACTATCTTAAAACCACTTACTCATGTATTTAAATGTATTATTAAATTATTTGAATAATGAGAATTACATGAGCATGAGAGACCACATGATGGCTCTCTGCCTTTTCCACCAGTTTAATTTTTGTGTGTTAATTTGTTGTGCATATGGTTATATGGCTTTGTGATTAATCTTCATGTGGAATCAGAGCCTGGTGAAAAGGTTCATAGTCCCTTTATCTATGGCAGAATCCTCATTGTTCGAACAAAAGTGCTAGCCCAAAGTTGAAGCTCTCGTATCGAACCAAAATCACTTCATTACAATGGAACAAAAGGGGCCAATACATGCACCCCTCAAGAACAAATGATGTCGAAGCTATTGGTAGTTACAGTAGCCATTGGATGGGCATCGATATGAAAACCCCAATACCCTTCTGTGGGAATTTTAAAAAGATCTCAACGAGGATACCCTTGAATCTCTGCTAGACATTTCTAGATACTTTAGGGGATGATTAGAGGCCAATGCCCAAGCAACCACGCAGCGAAGGAAGTTGGGGATCCGAGTCAGCGCTCATCAGGGTATACGTGAATCAACCTACCAACCATCCCATGGCACTAGGTCCTGTTACTTGATAATGCACAGAAAAGAATCAGTGGACGGTAAAGCTTAGGCCAAAAGAGGAACGCACATTTTCGTTTGTGTGTGCAGGAAGCAACACAGATAGCTCTGAGCACTATACGCAAGCCATTATCGACCCAGTAAGCTTGATTGTAGATCCCCCAAACTCATTTCGAGCATATGAACCCTTAAATCACCGTTTTGGACAAGAGATGATTGACGGCGAATTGATGCGAACAGTTGTTCATTTGTTCACCTTTTTTTAAGCTTTAAATTGCGGTTTTAGCGCAAAAATTAGATCTGAATTGCTTTGGAGGGTTTTGTGGGATAGATTCTTATGAAAAATTAGATCAAAGGTTGTAATTTGGTGATCTAGCGAGCTATCTGGTAGAAACATTAGTTGTATTTCTTAGTGAATCGACCTAGTGTGAAGTGTGAATCCACTGCAAAATTGAAGCGCAAAAGTGAAGGGAATTATTTGCTTGTGAGTCGTTGATCTCAACAAGAGCTGGAATGATGATTGTACAACTGAGATCATTATTGACAGAGTCTGGCGCTCCAAGAGGCAGCAATGTGGCCCATGGGTCTATCAACAGCTGATGTCTCTCTACTCTTGTTGAACTGAAATGATAGCTCTGCACCCTCAAAAGACACTCTGCAAGAGCCAGGGTGCAATAGCAAGGATCTTTCTGAAATCTCGGTGGTCAAAAGTTCAAATCATATGGTGGACAGCTCTTTATGGTAAAAATTTAATTTATATTTTACATGCTTAATTTAAAAAATAATAATAAAATAAAAATAAAAAAATCCATTTATTTGTTTTAATGGGAAGCATGTAAAATAAGATTGGAGTGATAAGATTGTGGAGTAATAAGTGCCTTTGGAAAGAGTGATTGGTAATATGAAATGATGAGTGATTTTTTTTCTTAAGGGCCGCTTATTGTAGAAATCCAAAAATAGTATTTTACTTTGAGGTAGCTTAAATTCTTTTCAAAGTCAAAGTCAATGTTAAATTGTAATTGAGAAGTCACAATGACAAGTGAGAAAAGTGAGGGTTGATGTGAAATAGAGGTAAAAAAGGTATTAAAGTTAACTTTGACGCTAGAGCTTGGCATTATCATTGTTTTAAAGTCAGATTTTGAAGACAATTTGACGCCAAGGAGTTCTCATTGTGTGCTTGAGACGCCTCACTGAAGACATTGTCATGATGATGTATCTTGAAGGTTAATAAAAACATATCTTTTGTGGTGATCATGTCCTAGATCCGCCCCAAATTGAATAAGGAGATCATAGGTACACTTTATGTCGTGAATGTGCTTGCATGATTTGAGTCGAATTTGTCAAACACTCTCTTTATTATGCTTAAACAAAACAACTACATGCACATAAGAAAGTTTACATATACAAGTCATCGATCAAGCTCCTGAAATCAAAGCTCCCATAATCAATTAAGTTCATGAGCACAAAGCATCACATTATCGACTTGATAAAGTAATATTCTGCAACAACATTTCACAACAGCTAATTCACGCCATCAAGTTAAGGATGCTACAAATCAAGAACTTCAAGCCAAGACGACATCAACATCATCAACACTTTTGTATCACTTGCAGATAAACATTTTTTAACTGAATTGTACGAGTGTGTTCTCGGTTGTAACCGACACCCTAATTTTACTTGTTAAGGTGAATACATTAAGTCAAGTAAGTCTTCAACTGAGTCATCAAGATTGAACTTGTCATTTGTATCTTGGGTGCATTTTCAACAGTGTTTGACACCCTTTCCTTTTTTTTACAAATCATCACATTCATTGGGTACATTCAAGAAATCACAAGTGTCGGTATTCAACCAAGAATCAAGCGAGCGTGAAAGAAAGCAAGTGTGAGTTCAAACAATCAATTGTTAAAACAAGTTCAAGCGAGCGTGCAATAAACCAAACATCAAGCGAGCAAGCTCTACAAATTCAGCAAGTATTAAAAGCAAGTGAGCGTGAGTTCCAACAAGTTCACATGGCGAAAAGCATTCAATTGTTAAAGATTCTTAACAATTTGATCCTCTCAACTACTGAAGACATGGTGCAAATCAACAAAAGCACTCTTGCTGAAATTCAAGTGCATATTCAACATGCACATGAAACGATTGAGTTCCTTCAACTTGAGTCACAACTGCAGAGAAATGAGCTGCAAGAGAAGCATGTTGCTTCCACGTCTTTGACCAATCCAGAGACAGCTAATCATTCGACTTCATTCATCCAACCAGCTTCAAGTGTTGAAGTTGTTCCAGTTCAACTTTCTTCCAAACCCATCATCAAGCCATGGGAAGAAATTCAAAGTAATCAAAATCGATCCGGCTTAGGATATGTCAAAGATAACGACAACTTGCATATCCTTGATTATTCAAAGCCCATTCAGTTCGTGAGTGCCGGATTACTTGAACAAATCACCTTAGCAAGTTCTCAGCAACTTGCAGACCGACGTCAATGCACACAAACTGAAGTTGTAGACAAACGGAAATGCACACAAACCCAAGTTGCAGCCAAACCGACATGTTCTCATTGTCAAAGAACCGGTCATCTAGAAGATCAGTTCTTTGATCTCCATCCTTGTCACCATTGTGGCAAGTAGAATCATTCATTAGAGAAATGTTGCAAACAAGACAAACCTGCCAGATTAAAAATCAATTATTCATGGATTGATCCCTGGGAATGGTCATCCACAGCCATAAGATTGTACAAGTTTTACAATCAGATTCACTCACACATATTGGAGCCAACAGTCAAATGAAGATGGTACTCTCGTGCAGTTGAACGGGGGAGTACACCAGTGAAACACTCCTACACCTGAAGGGGGGGAGTTCAGATATAATTTGGAGAAGATTGCCTCTCCTTTCAGCTGACAAAGTGGGGCAAATGTTAATGAAATTAACAAGTGGTTGTCAGACTGAAAGTCTCGACAACATCAGTGAAGCAGCCAATGGGCATCTTCATCACTCAGTGGGCGATCATCATCAGCAAATACGCAAGTGGGCGATCATCATCAGCAAATACGCAAGTGGGCGTTCATCAAATTGTGTCAGTGGACACCGGATGTTGTTTTCAAGCAAAGGACAATTGGATCCTTTTGTGCCTTGGCACATGATGGAGTTGTCAAGCAACATTCAGAGATGAATCAAACATGCAGCTGATTCATGTTCTCTTCAGACTTGAATTTTTCTAGCAACCAGCTTTGGTGGTTTTTCAGGAAAATATTTTTTGAGGATCAACTTGAGAACTTGGAAGATGGTTCCTTGTTCATTTTGGATTTACCATTGAGGGGGGGAATGTTAGTCTCACTCTCTTAAAAATCAATAATAAATTCAATTAAATAAATAAAATCATGAGAATTCTTCAAACCAAGGATTCTAATTTGGATGAGAGATTCTCTCCAACTAGCTCTCCTAAATTAGTGTGTAAGTTGAGAAATTGTCTCAACCAAGTGAATCTAAGATAGACGCACTATCTTAAGACCACTTATTCATGTATTTAAATGTATTATTAAACTATTTGAATAATGAGAATTATATGAGCATGAGAGACCACATGATGGATCTTTGCCTTTTCCACCAGTTTAATTTTTGTGTGTTAATTTGTTGTCCATATGGTTATATGGCTTTGTGATTAACCTTCGCACTCCACCCATTATCAATATTGTATTATAATAGTCTGCTAAGCTCAAATCAACCATGTATTATGAAATTACATTAAAAATTTTAAGCAACAAAACTGAACCCAACTTATTGTGAAAATATTTAGGGGTTATGGTAGAGACATAGTTTCCTTTATCTAAGAGTAACCTTTCTCATGATGCATCCATTCCTAAGATTAACCAAACATAAAAATAATATAAAAATACATATTCATGATCAATCATATAAATTTACAGATTTAAAATAAAATATTTAATTTTGGGAGGAATAAAACTGGATGTAAGAAATTAAATGAATAAGAGTTGCATTTTTCCATTACCCACATGATATAAAGGGAGTTTTTTTTTAGTTACTATGCACCCAAAAAGGCTCAACATGCTCTATGTTCTAGATTTTCAAAACAATACTTTAGTTTTATGTCTTCAAACAAGAGCAAATATATATTGAATGATGGTTTTTTAATTTGAATTTTTTTTAATGATTACATATATTTCATACAAATTTGTCAGTAATTTTTAACTAAGCGGATTAAATAACTAATTTTAATCAATTAAGTAGTTAATTTTAATCAATAAAATGAGATAAAGACCCATGAGGTGTAGCCCAATGGATTGTGTGGGGTTTAGGCTTCATCATGTCCCAGGTTTAAATTTCATGGGAGGCGTTGAGGATGGGAGCCACTTTTGGGGAATTAAACTATCCCAAGGAGCATCCATGCTTGACAGAGCTTCACAATATTCTAGTGATAGCATCTTGTTGTTGGAAAAATCATTCTTCCAATGACCATTGGGGCTTTCCCTGGTCATGGTGTGGAATTCCACTTCAAACCCAGTAATATCTCTCTCTTATTCTAGTCAACACGATACACACAATATTTTATTGTCTTCCCCAATTCGATCTCCATTTCCTTCAATCGGTTCAACATCCATTGGAATTCCACTTTTGGAGAACCCCCTTGAGTTGCATATTCCTCAAAATTAGTTCCAACATGCTCCTCTTCTTTCTCATAATTAATTACATATTATTTTTACCCTTTTGTGTGTATCAGACTTGTCTACATCAGTTAATGATAGAGTTGAAACTTGTAATTAAAAAAAAACAATTAGTAGAAGAAGACAAGGGAAATAGACCCATTTTGTAATGTTTCAATATTGATGGAATTGAAAAGCATTTAAGCCAGGCTCATGGTTTCTCCTATATTCGATGTAATCATCAATCTAAGATGCAGAATCAATAGCCAGAAATAATGCTTTTTACTTGAGATGAACTTGGAAACCACTTTTGATTATTTGTCACTCAAATTTCTAGCTTTTTATTGTATTGCAATTGAATATAGTTGTGTTATTCGTATTGGTAATCCAGGTTTTGTAGATTAAAATAAATGACAGAAGTTGATAGCCTTTTTCTTGTAGATTAAATACTCTTTCCCTCTAATTATCATGATATACTACACAGTCAAGACTCTTTGTTGACTAGTAGGCATGTTGTAACGAGATCTACCTTCCTATTCTCTGAACCTATGTAGGAGTTTCATAAAGCAACATGTAAAGTAAAACCTCTTTAGCTGCAACTATTTGTGTAGTGCATGCGAAAAACAGAGAGACAAGGTTTGAAAAACTAATCCATGTTGAATCATCACATGGATACCTAAGAAATTTTTTCCACGATAGTAAAACTATCCTAAAAGCAATTAACAACCAATCAAACAATTAGCAAATTCTGAAACCGTTCATTGATTTTTCATTAGTAGCATTCAAAAATTTTATCTCTTTATTTTATTGTAATTGAAGTTAGGAGACTTTTGATGATTTGGCACTCAAACTTTTAGCTTTTTATTATATTTCAATTGAAGTTGGTTGTTTTATTACTATTGGTAATCCAGGTTTAGTGTCCTTAAAAATCAAAAGGGACTTTAATATGGCTTTGCACAAGTCAATCTATATTTAATTCTTTAACAAATTTTGTTTCTGGTAGATATAACCACCCTTTTGTGGGCATTTCCAAGCATTAGAACCTACATATAATAAAATTTCAAAGCAACTTCTTGGGGTTGAATCCCTTGTCTTGCTAAAATGGATCCTCATGCAACATGGTGCAAGATCATAACTTTTCCAAAGAATGTGGATTGAACAATGCGAAGCAGAAAATGAAAATGATTTGCTTGAAGCAGAGAAGGTACAAAAATGCACATGTAGAGTTAGGTTTTTCTTTTATTTTTTTTCATGTATCACACATTTTGTTCGAGTAACTTAACAGTAATTATGAAATTTATGTATGACATCAATCCTTCTCCT
Organism: Pinus tabuliformis; assembly: GCA_031772625.1. Classification (NCBI taxonomy): domain Eukaryota; kingdom Viridiplantae; phylum Streptophyta; class Pinopsida; order Pinales; family Pinaceae; genus Pinus; species Pinus tabuliformis. The sequence goes on from CM062817.1 coordinate 342,411,779, forward strand.
CCATTCAACCTTGACATACAATAATATGGAAATCAACACATTTAGAATCAAATTATGTGCAGGTAAAATGTAAAAGACTGGAATCTTTATATCAGTGAAACAGTTCAATATTGATAAATGATAAAAAATGAGGAGAAGAGAAAGAAATATGCACCAAACCTGTGTGGAAGGAAACAATCTCAACATCAAAGGTACACTTCGCAACCTTTTCCACTTTTTGGGAATAGAGTCTCGTTTCTGTGGCACTAAAAGCCTTTTGTATTTATTTATAGGCCCCTGCCTGGTCAAATACATAGCCAAGTCTCACATAATATCATGTTGAATAAAGGAAAGCTTGTGGATGCTACCGTAAGAGTTCACCATGTTACCTCCTAATAGTGAATTAAATTTTTTATGTCAGCAAAAAGAATTATTTAATCAATGCTCAACAAAAGATCCACTCCTCTCCTATCAAACAATGTAAATTTGTTATGCCAATGACTAGCTTTATTGATATATCTATTTTTGTATCTTTTCTTTAAACCAGTTTATCCAATGGTAAATTTTGAATTTTCTATTTTAGAAAAAAGCTTTGAATAAACCTCCTATGTCACAAACTAGTCCAAATTCCCAAAACAAGTTAAGCAAGGACAAGCAAAGGCAAATCTAATCACCTTAAAAGCACATGGTAAGAGATTGTAAGCTTTTGATCAAGTGAGAAAGTTCAATAATGAAAAAGAGCATATTCTTGATCAAATATTTTCTATTGGAACTTGAAAAAGCATATTTGAGGATTAAGAGGCAATCTATGTTAGAAAGGTTATAGAATCTGTAAATTTGGCATAATGTAAGTGATTTCTCTTTATCTTCTCGCTTTGAATGGCATTTTGTTTACTAGTTTTTATACTTAGTGATCTTCAATATGCCACGATTCTTCTTGAATTTATGCCTTACAGTATTTCTATTACAACATCTGGTGCAATTTCTAGTTATATGTATTTTAGAAATAGTTATAATAGAAGTGTAATATTTCAATAAAATATAAAAGTTAAATATATAAAACACATATGTAAATTATTACTATTATTATTGAATACATGTGTGTGTGAGAATTTTTATACCATACACACTTAAACTATATAAATCTATATATTTATAAACAATTATAGTAGAAGTATACTATTTCAATAAAATCTAAAAATTAAATATATAAAATAAAAAGGGGCGGTTGGAGTGGGAGGGGTCATTTATTGCCCCGAGGAAGAAACGATTAATAGCTTTGATTGGGGCCTAGGAATAGTAACAAATAATCAAGCAAGATTTTGGGCTTTGTGGAAATGTTTGGAGATAGCCATAAGCAAACGAATAAAGAAAATAAAGGTTTTGGGGGATTCTGTGATTGTTATTAGGAATAACTCCATGCAATACCAAGAATAAACTCTCGTTTCTCTTCAATAGTACTTAAGACAGCATTACAATGCAAAAAAATTGATGAGATCTCCCTCATCATGTTCTTAGATCTCTAAACGAGGAGGTGGACAAGCTTGTTAAGTAAGGCTCTGAGATGGAGCAAGGAACTATGAAAACAATTGGAGGAGTAAGAAACTTCACCCCAATCATGTGAAGATTGAATAAACTTAGCATAAATGGCTCAGTTGACACCTCGTTTAAAGCTCATGGTAATGGGAATAAAGGAATTAAATGTTGTTTTCCAGATGGAGCTCTACTCCCCTAGCACTGCCACCTCACAAGTCCATCTGCATGGAAGGAGTGAGCTTACCACATATCATCCATTGTCAGGTCGTGAATGCAAACGGTACATATGGAAAGGAGGGAGGACCTATTATATTTTGGGATTGATATCTCTCTTAAGGCCAAGGATCCAATCGAATTCCTCTAAAGCATCTGTTATAAATTCTCTACATCATTCCCTCTTATCGAAGTCAATCTGAATTATAGAGGCAGTCAATTTGATAATTCACATAATGTTAGAATTAATGCATTTCCTCGAGGATCAATTTGGATGGGATGTTGAAGAATTGTTAAATAGGCAAGGCTCATGGGCACTTGGGTTATCTCATCTTTCATGTTCATCCAGTGGTTTTGTAGCTTTCTTGTTCTTATAACTTCTGTGGAGATCCAGGTTCATGATAGAGAATCGAACCACTGGAAATAGTTAATAGAGCGGTTGTTTAAGGTGCTTATGGGAATGTCAGAAATTATAATCAAAAGGTTGGAACTTATAGAGCATGAGAAGGAGGAAAGGTTTAATCTCATGGAAAAAAGGTTTGATTGGTTGTAGACCCGACTAGAAAGGAAACTCGTTGAGTTTGAGAGGGAAATCAATTTGTTGAAGGTGCAGTCAAACAAAGATGTCAAGGTCGCAGAGAATGTGAACTCCAAGCTTAGTTTCGATTTGGAACCTAGCAATCAGGAAGATACCGCAGTTCGTATGGCGACTCATGATGGACAATCTTGTGGCAAGGAGGTTGTAGTGGAAAACAAATCTGAAGTTGGTATATCTAGGGTATTCTAAATAATATGTTTGCATGTATATAAGATTGAATTGTTTTTGGGACAATTTTGTCAAATCTATGGGAGGTTTCAAAGAAAAATAGTATTGTAAAAAGTAGGCAGATGCAAGAAATTTTATTGTGGTTTTACTAGAGTGTTGAAGCAGCAAAAGTCAAATAATCTTGTAAATGGTTCTAGCCATGACAACCATATTATTATAATATAAAAGATAACCATGCCATTTAATATGTGTGTGTGTGTGTGTGTCCCTAAGGGTTAGCTTAACTGGTCGAGTTCCCATTGCTAACTACCTCGTTGATTGGGAGGTCATAGGGTCAATTCTCCTCAACGCCCTTGGGGTTAGGCCCTACTAGTTTGGCCGATGGGATATGATTCCCTTTGGGGTTGATCTATCCGGATTTTTCTGTGGATGTAGTGGCCACCCAGTGTCCCTGAACCACCAAATATATATGTGTGTGTGTGTGTGTTAATTTTTTATTTATACTATACACACTTAAATTATATTTATTTATTTATTTATAAACAGTTATATTAGAAATTTGATATTTCAATAAAACATAAAATTTAAATATATAAAAGAAACACATGTAAATAAAAAATATATTTTAATCTTTAAATTTGTTCTCATTTATTATTTTTCAATATATATGTGTGTGCGTTATTTTTTGTTTATACGATACACACTTAAATTATATAAATTTATGTATTTATAAATAGTTATAATAAAATCATAATATTTTAGTGATATATAAAAGTTAATATTTCAGTAATATATATATATATAGCATAGATCCATCTTAACTTTTGATCTACTAACTACCGAGAGTGATCAAATCTTTTGACAAGCATTTATTTAAGTTTTGCACTTAAAAAGAGGTTTGCATCTTGAGAGATTTGATCCCTCTAGGTGCTTGGTAGATTTCAACATTCAAATATCATTTTAAGTACAAAAATTGAGGAAAAGTTTGCACCTCAAGAAATTAGATTTCTCTGGGCTCTTTGATAGATGTGGAGTTAAGATGATCTATATTGGTTTTGAGCAAAACACTAATAAAATGTTTTAACTATAAAAAAAAATAAAAAAAAGTATTTATTTCATTCATTTTATATAATATATGCATAGTTGACTTTGAAATATTTTATTTGTGATTCACATTTTCAACATTAAAAAAGTTAATACATGCCCCCTCATATCCACAAGTAGAAAACCTCTATACTTGTCTCATATATATATATATATATATATAGTTATTAATATTTTTTAAAACTTTACATATCAACTCCATATTAAAGTTTGAAGAAATTACAAAACTTCTCGATATCTTGAATTAGAAAGAACCAAGGACTCTCTCTACTTGTTTCTACTGATAAAAAAAATTATGTTATTTAATAAAGATAATGAAATATCATATTTATGGTTGGCATTAATTTTTTGTTATTATTAATATGTTTTTGTTTTAAATATTACATGTTAGTTGACCATACAATGAACTACACATCATTAATTATCAATAATATTATTTTCAATACATTGTAAACTCCATATTAAGCAGTGAAAAAATTATATATCTCTCATATTCTAAAAATAAATTAAATCATTTATTTATACTTTCAATTACTTTTCTCTTTCTATATAAAGTTGACTCAAAATTAATGTGGAAATTGAAATATTTATTTATGGAAAAACTGAAATTTTTTTGTTATTATTATTTTTTAATTTGTTAGTATAAATATTATTTTATTAGTTTTAAACGTAATATTACATGACAACATCTCCCTTATATTGTTTTGTAGAGCATCTCTCTAAGAAATTGATCAGCGTAGATCCATCTTAACTTTGGATCTATCAAGTGCCCAGGACTCAAATCTTTTGAAGTCAAAACTTTTCCTTAAGTTTTGCACTCAAAAAGAAGTTTGCATCTTGAGAGATTTGATTCCTCTTGGATTGGTAAATTTTAAGATGCAAATATATTTTTAAATGCAAGACTTGAGGAAACATTTGCACCTCGAGAGATGCAAATGTATTTTTAAATGCAAAACTTGAGGAAAGGTTTGTACCTCAAGAGATTTGATTCCTCTGGGGTCTTGATAGATATGGAGTTAAGATGGATTTATGTTGGTTTTTTTAACAAAACACTAACAAAATATTTTAGCTATAAGAAACTTTTTATTTTTCAGTCATTTTATATAGTATATACATAGTTGAAACTTTATTTGTTATTCACATTCGCCACATTAAAAAATTAATACATGCCCCCTCATATTGAAAAATAGAAAAACATCTCTCTCTTATATATAAATGTGTTTTAAAATGTTATATATAGATAGAGAGAATTATTTTGTTAGTAATATTTTTTAAAATGTTACGTGTCAACTCTATATTAAACATTGAAGGAAGTAAAAAATTCCCTCATACCTTGAATTAAAAAGGACCAGGGACATTTTCTCTCTCTCTCTCTCTCTCTCTCTCTCTCTCTCTCTTCTTTACAAAAAGATTGATAAAGCATTATGCTATTTAATATAGATATTGAAATATTTTATTTATGACTAACGCTATTTTTTTGTTATTAATATGTATTTGTTTTAAATATTAAATGTCAACTAAACATACAATGAATTACACATATGAATTACGCATCATACATTATCAATAATATTATTTTTACATGCAATTTGTAAACTCCATATTAAGTAGTGAAAGAATTGCATATCTCTCTAAAAAGTGATTTATTTTTTTACTATCAATTACTTTTTTCTCTCTCTATAAAGTTGAAGTAAAATTGATTTATGGTTGAAATTGAATTTTTTGGTTATTATTATTTTTTAATTTGTTAATGTAAATCAGTGGTTAAATTTGACAAATATTTAAGTTGTATTTTGTCTTTTTAACCATCAAATACTTGCAATTTTAAAAAATGCAGATCATCATTGATGTCTACTTAATTTTTAAAACCTTAAATTTGGTAGTGAGATAAAAATGTAGCCATATATATTTATATGTGTGTGTGTACATATGATCGAAAGTATATTATTACATATATTTATAACTCTATATCCTAGATAAAAGCAAATCCAAGTTGGAATGGAGAAAATAAAATAAGTTAGGCACAAGATGAAACTCCAAGATAAGCATATATTGCATGTTAGTTATAGACTCTAAGATAAACATAACTTGTGCACTCACTACCCCCACTATTGATCCAGGTGGATATTGGTGGCTACCAACCAAGTCCACTTGGACCCCCACCATTGTTTCTTTCAGCTTTTCAGTTTCCTTAATTGTAGCATAGTATACTATTTTTAGTAGTTTTTCGGGTCCTGAACTTCCGAAGCCGTTTTGAGGCCCTAAACGACGTTTTTTGGGAAAACAGGGAGCAACATGGGTCCATGGACCGATGTTTCTCTTCCCAAAGTTGTAGTTCTCAGATAGATCTTTCTAACGAGATATTGTGTGCATCAAATGAAGATCGTATGCCAAAGTTATGGCCCTGGGAAGTTGATGTACCAATTTACCCAAACGGGGCCCACAGTTTGGCGTTTCATCGTCTAGGGTTAGGTTTTTTTATGTTTAGGTTTTTCCATTGTTTGAAAACAATAAATAGGACTTCGAGCCTCATTGTAACACAGTTCAGAGGCATGTAGCTGCCACATCTCTTCTCAGAGATAAGCTACCATTGCCCTAGCTGGTTTATTTCCATTTCTGTTTGTAAGCATATTTAAGTATTTTACATTAATGACATGAAGTATTATTTCCGTTGCATCTTTGTGTTTATGGTTATCTTTGTAATTTGTTGTGTTCCTGTTTAAATCTGGATCAGTGGTATCAGAGCGGTCTACTTTTTCTCTCTTTTTCTTTGCATTTCCCCAACGAGGTCGGGATATAAGGAGTTTGGGCTTGAACTGGTCGAACCTTTGCAAAACTAGCCTCACAAATCCCGATGGCCTCCCATGGCGGATGAAAAAAAACACAAGGGGGCAGGAGATCCTATCAAAATCTTGCTTGAAGAAGCCCTCGAGCGACAAAGGAACGCGATGATGGACAACTTTGCCCAGATCCTTCAGCAGCTACCCAGGGACGACACATCAGCTTCCAATAGCTACTCGGGAAATGCCACATGTTTAAGGTACAAGTAAATTTTGAAATCCCCATATTCAAGGGTCAGATAGACACAGATGCCATCGATAAATGGTTAAATATTCTAGTGGGTTATTTTTTTGTTCATGATTTTTCCAGTCAGGAAAAGATTATTTTCGCTCTTCTCAAAGAAGCCCCCCATGTCAAGGACTGGTGGGAAACCTACTGCGAGCAGAAGGATGAAAGTACAGGCTCACTATTTTCAGCTGCACTCTCTTGGGATTCATTTTGGGATGCCATCAAGGAGCAGTACTACCCTGTTGGAAGCTATGAGGATCAATACATAAAGTGGACCACGCTGCGACAAGGAAGGGACCAAGATGTGCCGAAGTTTACCAATATTTTCCATACTCTTCGCACAAAGTTGGGTATCAAGGATTCAAAGCAACATTTGATACTCAAATACCGTGGCTGCCTGCACAAGTACATCAAGGAAGAAATAGAATTCCTGAACATCTCCTCGCTCAGCACTGCATACCGATATGCCGTCAAGGTCGAGCAAAAGTTTAAACAAAAGAAGTGAGACTTTGGATCTACAAATCTGAAGCAAGGGAAAGGTGCCCCCAAACCGCAGAACAAAGGACAAAGCCAAGGCGAGGCGGCCCAAGACAACCCGCCAAAGCTGCAAGCAAAGAACAGCGTCGTGAAGCCGAAAGAGGACACAGGAAAGTGGTGTGAGTTCCATAAGAGCTCCACTCACAATACAAGTGAGTGTCAGGCCAAGCAGTCACTGGTGGCCGAGCTAAAGGTTTCAGTATCATATGCATGTTCCGACTCTAAGTCAGAAACCGACAAGGGGAATGACAAAGGGAAGCATATTATTGATGCGAAGCCCAATGCCACCATTGCCACCACAAAGATCCAAAAGGAGGAACCGAAGATCTAGAGGAGGAGGAGCGTCTCTTCCACTCCCAAATGTGGGTAAAGGGTTCCCCGCTACAGTTCATTATTGACAGCAGGAGCCAAAAGAATCTCATTTCAGCAGAGGTCAGGAAGCGGTTGGGCTTACTGACCACAGCACATACACAACCATACACCATTAGGTGGCTTCACCAAGGATGGGATCTTCGCGTGAGCCAGTAGTGTCGCCTTCCATACAACATCAAGCCCTTCACGGATGAGGTATTGTGTGACATTTCTCCCCTTGAAGTTTGTGATGTATTATTAGGACAACCATACTTGTGGAAGCGGCATGTTGTGTGTGAATCAAGGCCTTGTGCTGTTATTGTTACTTTGGGAAATAAGTTGTACAAGATACCAGAGGTAGCACCGCCTACCGCCATCTCTTTGGTTACTACAAAACATTACAGTTAGCTCATTTCCAAAACCGAGAAATTTGTTTTCCTGATGATACGCCCTCAAGGAAAGAAGAAGATGGTGTCCATGACCTCCAGACTGGGCTCCTCTACACGACAACTACAAATGGACAAGGTCGTGGAGGATTACGAGGACATCTTCACCTCCCCCATAGGGGTTCCTTTGCACTATCAGGTCAAGCACTCCATCAATCTAACCCCAGGTGCGTCGCTGCCCAATGGACCAATCTATCAGCACTTCATTCTAGAGAACAATGAAATCAAAAGGCAGATTCAGGAGCTACTGTAGAAAGGTCACATCCGTCCGAGTTCATCGCCCTGTGGGAGCCTGATCATGTTGGTACAGAAGAAGGATGGAACTTGGAGACTCTGTATTGACTATCAGGCGCTCAACAAGATCACTGTCTGTAATAGGTACCTGATCCCACGGATTGATGACCTCCTGGACCAACTGAAGGGGACAAAATATTTCAGCAAGATTGATTTAAAGTCGGGATATCACCAGGTACCAATCGAACCCTTCGATGTGTGGAAGACTGCCTTTAAAGCCAAGGAGGGCCTTTTCGAATGGTTGGTTATGCCTTTCGGATTGACGAATGCTCCTACAACCTTCATGAGACTAATGGATGACATCTTACGGCCATTTACCAACTCATTTGTAATGGTATACTTGGATGACAACCTGATCTTCAGCCAAAGTTGGGAAGAGCACCTCCACCACATCTGACAAGTTCTCCAAACACTGTGGCAACACAAGTTATGTGCCAATTTGGAGAAATGCACTTTTGGCATGACCCAGGTTCAGTATTTGGGGTACATTATTGATGAACAAGGGGTGCATGTGGATCCAGCCAAGATCCAATTCATTCGGGATTAGCCATCTCCAACCACTCTAACAGAGCTTTACAGCTTTCTAGGTCTTGCCAAATTCTACCGCAAGTTCGTGTTGGGGTTTTCTCATATCACTTGGCCCTTGAGTCAATTCACCAAGGGAGGAGTGAAAGAAAAATTATTTTGGTCTGAATATCAACAGAAGGCATTCACAGAGTTGAAAGATCGCCTCTTCTTGGCACCGGTGCTCACATTTCCAAACTTGCAACAACCATTTGAGGTCGAGATAGATGTCTCTGACTATGCTATTGGGGCAGTCCTTACTCAACACGAGCATCCAGTGGCATATCACATTGAGACACTTTCAGACACAGTCTGGAAGTATCCCCACTTATGACAAAGAGATGTATTCCATTGTGTAGGCCTGCCGACAATGGAAGCATTACATTTTGGGGAAGGAAATGGTCATCCACACAGACCACCGACCCTTGCAGTTCATACAGACCCAAGGGAAATTGCAGAATGATCGCCATCAAAAGTGGTCCACATACCTACAACAGTTCCATTTGAATATCAAGTATAACAAGGGCAGCACCAATAATGTTGCAGATTGCCTCAATCGACCACCAATCATGGCATTAAACACCCTGCTCAGCTCTTGTGGGCACGAGACTTCTAATTGGCCACTTCTCTACAAAAGTGACCCAGAATTCGGCCACACATACCAGACACTCTTAGAGGGTCAGCATGTTCTAGATTTCACCTCCAAGATGCCCTGTTATGCCACCTGGTTCACCTTCGTGTTCCTTCAAGCGAGCGTGCCAAGATGATTTGGGAAGCACACTACAGTCGGGCTGGTAGATATTTCGAGGTTGAGAAAACGGTGGCAGTACTGCAGAAGTATTTCTATTGGCCAAATCTTCGACAGGATGTTGGGAAGTACATCAAATCATGCATTGTTTGTGTCATTGCTAAACCAATCGTCAAGAAGAAAGACCTCTATACCTCGTTGCTTACCCCTAATCGACCTTGGGAATCCATCTCCATGGATTACATGTCAGGCCTTCCTTCCACTAAGCATGGAAACGATAGTGCTTTTGTGGTCGTTGACAGGTTCTCGAAGATGACCATTATGGCGCCTTGCAAGAAGAATATCACAGTAGAAGCCACTGCTAAACTATTCTTTGAACGAGTGTGGGTACACTTTGGGATCCCACAGTCTATCATCTCAGATCGGGACAGCAGGTTCCTCAGTGCATTTTGGCCCAGTCTCTGGTCGATGTTGGACACCAAACTCACTAAATCCACAGCCTTCCATCCTAAAACTGATGGCCAGACAGAGGTTGTCAACAGAATGATTGTACACATTCTACGCATGTACAAATCAAAGCATCCACGCACATGGGACGAGAGCCTCCCCTATGTTTAGCACAGCTACAACCAAGCTCTCCACAGCTCAACTGGCCACAGCCCTTTTCAAGTGGGCTTGGGATTCCAGCCACTATGTTCCATTGATGTGGCCATGCCATTTGCAGCTACTCACGCAGATTCGGCTCATGTCCAGTCTGAAACCAACATATTCACCAGTAGGTCCATGACATTCTGGAGAAATCAAATTCCAAGTACTAGTAGTGACATGATCAACATCGGGTGCCACACAAGTTTCAGGTGGGAAACAAAGTCTGGTTGCATTTGAAAAAGGAACGCCTTACCGAAGCCTATCAGAAACTCAGACCACTCTAATATGGTCCTTACACCATTACCAAGGTTGTGGGAGATAATGCATTTGAGCTCAGCATTCCCCCATTCCTTGGCCTGCACCCAGTGTTCAATGTGTACCACCTTCGACCATACTTTCAACCATTACTAGACACATCCGACATTGCAAAACAGCTCACACCCACAAAGTTAAATCCAGATTACATCGAACAAGTTGCAATTGATCGAATCATGGACGCACAGATCAAGCACACTTTCTAGTAGAATATCCAACTGTATCGAGTTGTCAAAGCAAGCCAACTCCTTCACCAGGGCAAGTGGCTCACCAGGGACCAAGTTCAGCAGAAGTTTCCTCATCTCATGGAGGAACTCAACACAATGGGGACCATTGCTTCCTAAGGGGGGAGGAATGTGTTATGAAACCAGCTCACAAAAAGATAGAAAAGATAGATCAACACCTTAGAATTCAGCGTCTTCGAGGGGGCAACCTCCTTTACATTACATAAATGAAAAATTCTTGGATGATTCAAATGACAAAACCTCCTTTCTATATATAGGAGTCTAAGGAGTCACAATATAACCCAGCTGACCTAACAATAATAATATAAAGCCACAAAAATAACAATAGAGGGATTCTATGGGGCACAGTAATAACAATATGGGGACAATAGGGGCACAACAATATTAATAAGGGATACAACTACAATAGTAATAGGGTAATCACTAGTATTATAGGGACCTAACATGTCCCTCTCCTTCAAAAAATTGTTGTCCTCAACGCTTGAGTAGTTCTGGATGCTTTTGTATAAAATTTTCATCCTCCCATGTGGAATCTTCAGCGGATAACTTCTTCCACTTGATAAGATACTCTGAAATTGATCAATTTCGTAGCTGTCGAGTTCTTGTTTCTGTGACTGCTTCCGGTTCCAATATAATTTTTCCTTCCTCATCAAGTTCTGGCAATATTGTTTGAACTGGGAGCTTGTCACCTATAACCTTCTTTAAACATGAAACATGGAAAACTAGGTGCAATCGAGAAGTTGCAAGAAGCTCCAATTTGTATGCCATAGTACCAATCTTTTGCAACACCTTGTACATACCATAATACTTTGGTGATAATTTATTATCCTTCTTAGCTTGCTTGAGGGACATTTGCTTATATGGTTGTAGCCGTAGGAATACCCAATCACCTACATCAAAACTTCTTTTGCTATGATGTTGATCTGCCTGTTGTTTCATTCTATTCTTCCGTAAAAATTACCCAAGTGATAATTTGTTTACGAGAGCAAAGCCATTGATACCATACAAACTGATTTGGTTCCAAATATAAAATTGCAATACGTACCTTTTGTGTGTTTTTCACATTATGAGGATACAAAAAGCAACACTTTTTTAGCCAATTGATAAGTCTCAAACAAAAGGGTTCAATAATGGAGCACATTGAGGAGTTCCAAAAATTGAACATAAGGGTAAAAACTATTCCAGAGGAGCATAAGATTGATGTGTTCATAAGGAATTTAAAGGATAATATCCAACATGATGTTCGCCTTTGGGGAACCTAATTCATTAGAGAAGGCATTCAGGTTAGCAAGAAAAATGGAAAGCAAAATTATGGCAACCAGGAAGCATACCACTCACAACTATAAAGATGGAAGTGTTGTTGCCCCTAGTCTTCCACAACCTATAAGGTTGACACCACAACAATATTAATAAGGGATACAACTACAATGGTAATGGGGTAATCGCTAGTATTATAGGGACCTAACGTAAGAATCTTTTGTTTTAGTTGGGAATTCTTACAGAAGTATAAGTGATCTTTGTACAATAACGAATCATTTTGCCAGCTAAATGTATCAGATGTACTGGAATCTTGTTGTAACTTTTGAATAAGTGCCCACACTTCTTCATTATTCTTCCATTCCTCCCTTGCTTCGTTTATCCAATCTGGTTGGATAATAGAAATGGCACACAACAATGCTTCCACATCCTCATCCTTTCTTGAGAGTGCATCTGCCACCACATTTTGCTTCCCTTTTTTGTAGATGATTTCAAAGTCATAATCCAACATCTTTGTGGCCCACTTTTGTTGCTCTTCAGAGGATAATCTTTGTTCTAAAAAGTGTTTAAGGTTATCATGATCCGTTTTTACCTTGAAGTGTCTTCCCATTAGGTAGGGTCGCCATTTCTTAAGTGCATGGAGTATTGCCAACATTTCCTTCTCATAAATAGCTTTGTGTAAAAATTTTCCCTTGATTGGACGACTTTCAAAAGCAATGGGTCTTTCATCTTACATTAAAATAGCACCAATTCCATTTCCCAAAGCATCACATTCCACAACAAAGGTTTTTGTGAAGTCCGGTGTAGCTAAGACCGGTGCTTGGCACATTGCCTCTTTAAGATGTTCGAAGGTCTTTGTTGCTTCTGGAGTCCATGAAAATGCATCTTTCTTCAATAATGTTGTTAGAGGTGCTGCTAGTTTCCCATAATTCTTGACAAACTTCCGATAATACCCTGTCAACCCGAGAAATCCTCACATATGCTTTATGGATGTGGGGATTTTCCATTCCTTAATGGCTTTAATTTTGCTAGGGTCTACCTTAACTCCTTCATGAGATGCAATATGACCCAGATATTCCACCTCTTGTACTCCAAAGAAGCATTTGATCTTTTTGCATATAATTGTTTCTCCTCCAATAGTTGTAGCACCCTATCAAGATGTTCAACATGATCCTTCCAAGACTTGTTGTAGATTAGAATATCATCAAAAAATACTAACACAAATTTTCTAAGGAAGGGTTTAAAAATGGAATTCATCAAACCTTGAAATGTAGAAGGTGCATTGGTAAGGCCAAAAGGCATGACCAAAAATTCATAATGACCCTCATGAGTTCTAAATGTTGTTTTCGGAATGTCTTCAGTCTTCATTCTGATTTGATGATATATGTTAGCTCTGTTATAGGCTACAGCGTTTGAAGGTCAAATCGAGGTCTGATGGTTGGTTTGTGCCGAAAAGATGCTTGGATCAGCTTTTCTCTTCCTTCCTTCTTCCCCACATTCTCCTCATATTCTCTCAACTCCTGCTTAATCCCTTAAAACCTGTTAACCTTGCTTTACCCCGAAAATCAATATAAAGTCTCATTCCCTTATAACTCTCGCTGCCTCCATTTCTTCTTTCCCCTGTATTCTTTTAATTTTTCTTATAATCCCTTCATTTCTGTTTTATCCCTTTAAATCCCGTATAAACCCATTTGTTTTAAACTCCTGGGCGTTTACACCATGAACCCGTGCCATTATTAATCCTCTGTCGCTTTTGAAACCGCAGGTGTTGATCGCCACAATCCAACGGTCTATGCGCCTTTTCCCACACATTAAACAGTGTGCATCTTCCCCTCCATCTGACCGTCCATCGCTAGATCGACAGTAGTCGCTCCCCCCGGTCACGCGACCTGCGCGCTTGTTAACCCGCGGGGGTGGTGGTATTAGCCTGCCACGTGGCGCTTTCTTATTGCATCACTTCTCCATATACGGAAACCGCCCAGCGCCGATAGGTGGTGCAGGGAAACCGCCCGCCCGCAAAATCGCCATTCCCCCGCTCATTAACCATCGATCAACTCCGCCGCCCGATAGCCGTTGGATCTACCCAACAGTGATCCGACGGCCCATGTGTCTCCATTCGCGCTGCCTCTCGCAGGATTCCCTAGCCGTTAACCTATGCGCGCCTTCCGATAGTGATCACCATTGGATCTGGTGCGTCCTGATCCGACGGTCCTCGTTCTTCCGATCGTTCACCTCCCGATAGCCTCCAGGATCTAATCTCCATCATTCATCCTCGCGATCCGACGGCCCATGATCACCCATCCTCGTACCTCCCAATAGCTCCTCCCGCACAATCTCAACCGTTGATTTTATCATCCAACGGCCCATATTCATTCGCCCGTCTGCGCTATCTCCCGATACCCTTTGTCAAGTCATTTCCGCCGCTGATCTATGTGATCCTATGGCCTTTTTCTCTCAGTTCACCTGCAAGATATTCGTCCATAGCATTTCCATACTCCCGAAGGATGAAGGGGATGTTCTATCTACTTTCTGCACAGTTAAAGCTTCACCCACTGCATTCAAGAGACAGTACACCCAAAGGACAAACAGGATGACCTCCAGCAGTGAGGAGCATTTATAAGGCATGGAAATTAATCCATAATTCACCCCAGCTGCCAGAGAATGACTTTAGAATATCAGAAAAGGCCAATTTTGTCCATTAAAATCAGTAGACTGTATCAGAGCCCATATCTGAATGTAAATGCGGTTGGTGGCTAGTTATGACCCCTCCACGCATAGTTTAGCAAGTTGTTTGTAAACCAACCTCAATATATACCAAGAAACAGAATGTAATGAGGTTGATGAGTGTTATTTTGCTGTAAGGTTCAACTTCTGGAGATTGTAACTGTTGTGATACCTGCAGCGTCTGGTCTTCATTTTCAGCTAATGCAAGCTTCTTTTGCTGTTAATTGCTCATTGTCCACTTCTTCTTCTTGTTCTAGGTTGTGTCTGTCTTGCATTTATTCATGTGTTGTTAATGTTAGCATTACAGGGGCTGTCATCCCACCTCTGTGTTAGGATTTAGCATGTATCATTGAATTTGTATGCAGGTTTCTGTTCTTTTAGTGCCAGAGAGCTGTCATCCTGTCTGTGTATTAGAAAACAGGTTTACAGACCTTTTAACTGGTTGCGGCCGGCCATCACAGGATCCTGTGCATCTACTGGTGTGGTCAGTATTCTCCATTATCACCTTATCCTCAAACTGTGAGTAATTGGTGGTCTAAAGCCTTGTAGTCTGGGGGTGTTCACCCATGTATGGGGTCAAGCACAGTAGAAGTGGTTATCTGGCTTGAATATGCAGCATTTCTTTCATTCATCCACCATTTTCCAACATTTTTGTTGAGTTTGTAATGTTCCTGAGCATCTCTGATATACAACCTAGGAGAGTTTCTTGGGGTGATAACAATATCCTTGAACGAAGATCCAACTTGGTGAAGTAAATTGATCCATGCAATTCATCCAGTAATTCATCAATGACAGGAATGGGAAACTTATCTTTAATAGTGAGCTTGTTAAGCTCCCTATAATCTGGACACATGCGCCATGATCCATCCTTCTTGTGCACCAATACTACTGGAGCAGAGAAATAACTTTGACTAGGTTGAATTATACCAGCCTCTAGCATTTTTGCAACCATACGTTCAATTTCACTCTTTTGGGCATAGGGATATTTGTGCGGCCTGATGTTTGGAGGAACACTTCCTGGAATCAAATGAATAGCATGATCATGATCACAAATAGGTGAGAGACATTTGGGTGTCTTAAATACCTTGGAATGATTGTCCGAGACTTTTGGGAGATCTAGAGAAATAGATGATTCTAATGTGGAAACGTCTAGCGAACATAATTGTGCAATTACACCTCTTTGTTCCTTTTTTAGAAGCTTTGTCATACCGTTAGAGCTGATTAGCTTTCCCGGTTTCCCTTCAATACCCCTTAATTCAACTTCCTTTCCTTCCACAGAAAATTTCATGAAAAGTTCTTGAAAATTAAAAGCTATTGTACCCAAGGATTGTAGCCATTGGACTCCTAGTACAACATCAACACCTCCTATTGGAATGGAAAGCATTGGGCTAGTCAATACATATTCTCCCATGGATAGCTTGATATTATGGCACTTTCCAGAGCAATTTATCGTTCCTCCATTTGCAATCATCATTTGACACTCTGGCGCTAGATATAGGAAGTAATTCAATTCTTTTTCTATCTTACAATGAATAAAATTGTGGGTACTTCCTAAATCAATCAACATTATTACTTTTTTCTTCTTGATTTGTCCTTCTATTTTGATAGTTTGAGGAGTCGTAATTCCATCTAATTCATTACAAGATATGGTTGGATTCATTTCTTCTTTATCTAGGCTTTGTTCATGGAGTATATCCTCTTCTTTTGACCTTTTTTGGTCCTTTTCTTCTTCCTCTTCACAATCGATGTAGAATAATTTCTTCTCAGCACACTTATGACCTTTGGTGTATTTGCTATCACAACTGTAACAAAGCCCTTTTGCTCTTTTTTCTTCCAATTGTTGTGGTGTCAACCTTATAGGTTGTGGAAGACTAGGGGCAACAACACTTCCATCTTTATAGTTGTGAGTGGTATGCTTCCTGGTTGCCATAATTTTGCTTTCCATTTTTCTTGCTAACCTGAATGCCTTCTCTAATGAATCAGGTTCCCAAAGGCGAACATCATGTTTGATATTATCCTTTAAAGTCCCTATGAACACATCAATCCTATGCTCCTCTGAAATATTTTTTACCCTTATGTTCAATTTTTGGAACTCCTCAATGTGCTCCATTATTGAACCCTTTTGTTTGAGACTTATCAATTGGCCAAAAAATGTGTTGCTTTTTGTATCCTCATAATGTGCTGTCAATTCTTCCGTAAAAATTGCCCAAGTGATACTTTTTTTACGAGAGAAAAGCCATTGATACCATACAAACTGATTTGGTTCCAAATATAAAGTTGCAATACGTACCTTTTGTGTGTTTTGCACATTATTGAGATCGAAAAATTGCTCCATTTGTAATATCCATGTTGCGAGATCCTTGCCATCAAACTTCCTCATATCAATTTTTGGAATATGGTGGGTCTTCGATCCAACATTAGAGTCTATGAAATCATGATTAACATTTCTTTTGTTCTCATCATGAGTTTCCTTTACTACCCTTTCACCATTAGTAAGCATTTCTTGTAGAAACTTTGTCAAATTTGTCTTCAAATATGTCTTCAAATCTTCCATGCATGTCTTCAAATCTATCTTCAAATCGTCCATCTTAACTTCCATGCCATTCATCTTAGCTTCCATGCCCTTTATCTTAGATTCCACGCCATTTATCTTAGATTCCACGCCATTTATCTTAGCTTCTATTAGCTTTTGTGAGAGTGACATTTGTTGCACTTGGTCTTATAATTTTGATGTATCATGTATCATTTCTTCCTCTTCTTCATGAGTCATGCTAGCGCTTTCAGGTTGCTTACTAGATGTTTGCATTTTCTTTCCTCGGGGCATCATTTACCGATAATAATGCTCTACTATGCCCTTTGAATTCTTCAAAATAAGTTTTCAAACCAGGCTTAAGAAAAAAAAATTAAAAATCTACACACCTTTTTTCACTTTGTAGGAGCTCGATATTGCCTCTGATGTATCTCTGTAACTTCGGATCATCCAGTTCTAAAATTGCGACCTACAGTAGCCCTCTGTGTCCTCTTTCCAATGCCAGCAGTCTTATCCAAATTGGATTCTCCAAGGAATATTTATGCCAAATATCCCACAGTGACCTGATTATAGACTAGTTCAGTAGACCGAACTTGTACGATGTGCCATGAGTCACTGTTTCGACCTTTTTCTCTGAAAAATATCTACAAGAAACTACAGTCCGTCCTCTTTCTTTTCCTTCTTACGAAATTTCAATCCGAAGCTCAGAGAGAAAGTTATGACGATTTTCCCTAGGTCACCTGTTTGGAATGTAATTCAGGAGTCTGCAAAAAGACCAAATTCCTCAGATCATATCTCCGCAAAAATAGCATGAAACACTCTAAAATTCGGACCCGAGTTTCAATGAGATTTATTCTCTAACGATTTTTTTTTTTAGCTTCTGAAACGTTGCAGAAAAAAAAGTTATAGCGAAAATTCCATGATCACCTATTTGGAGCAGCGAAACCCTAGAATCCAAAGCTCTGATACCAAATGTTATGAAACTAGCTCACAAAAAGATAGAAAAGATAGATCAATGCCTTAGAATTCAGCCTCTTCGAGGGGGAAACCTCCTTCACATTACATAAATGAACAATTCTTGGATGATTCAAATGACAAAACCTCCTTTCGATATATAGGAGTCTAAGGAGTCACAATATAACCCAGCCAACCTAACAATAATAATATAAAGCCACAAAAATAACAATAGAGGGATTCTATGGGGCACGGTAATAACAATATGGGGACAATAGGGGCACAACAATATTAATAAGGGATACAACTACAATAGTAATGGGGTAATCACTAGTATTATAGGGACCTAACAGAATGATCTAGGTGGATATTGGTGGCCACCCGCCAAGTCCACTTAGACCCCCACCATTGTTTCTTTCAGCTTTTCAGTTTCCTTAATTGTAGCACAGTTTACTATTTTTAGCAGTTTTTGGAGTCCTGAACTTCCAGATCCATTTTGAGGCCCTAAACGACGTTTTTTGGGAAAAATGGGAGCAACATGGGTCCATGGACCGATGTTGCTCTTCCCAAAGTGGTAGTTCTCTGATAGATATTTCTAACGAGATATTGTGCGCGTCAAACGGAGATCGTATGACAAAGTTACAACCCTGGGAAGTTGATGTACCAATTTACCCAAATGAGGCCCACATTTTGGTGTTTCATCTTCTAGGGTTAGGTTTTTGGATGTTTAGGCTTTTCCGTTGTTTCTCAACCATAAATAGGCCTTTGAGCCTCATTGTAACACAATTCAGAGGCATGTAGTTGCCACATCTCTTCTCAGAGATAATCTACCATCGCCTTAGCTGGTTTATTTACATTTCTGTTTGTAAGCATATTTTAGTATTTTACATTAATGACATGAAGTATTATTTCCACTGCATCTTTGTGTTTATGGTTATCTCTGTAATTTGTTGCGTTCCTGTTTAAATCCGGATCAACTTTGGACTATGGTATTTGGGCATGCTAGAAAATGCTTGCCTATGTCCTAACTCACATCATATAATCCCACACTAAGTATCCTAAACCTAGAGGTTGAAACTCACCTGATCACCCATGGGCCATCTCTATGCTATATAAAATTTGGGGTTGGATTCTTTTTCAGGGTTATATTCTTGAAACTCTCCTACTAAAGGTAGATTATTTTATCGCAGGGCCAAGAAGCTCAGTCGTCATCTAATTTTATTTTAGGTAGTTTATATAACCTAACCCATTTTTTATCTTAGGGTTTGCATGAAATTTCTCTTTTATTTCCATTTACTCACATAGTTGTTCTTCTTGAGTTTTCCAAGTTAGCCCATGACTATTATACTAGGGTTATCATGGGGAAAAGTCCTAGGGTTTTCACATTACGATTCTCTCCAAGTACCAATTGTTTTTTCTTTGGCAAGCCAAGCCATAGTTGGCTTGAATCTTTCTTGTTCTTTATTTTATATATATGTTCTTATATATAAGCCCTGGTAGCTAAAACTACAACTACTCATATTGAAACAATTTATTTATTTGCATGCACTCCTTAAACTAGGTCCGCTTGTACCTAAAATTATAATTTTTGTCATAGCAAGTTTTTCTTCTATTGTTTTTCTCTCTCAGTTGAGGCCAAGTAAGGCTTAGCGATAAACCTAATATAATTGTACATTCTACATTTCTATTTATAAATGAAATTCTATGTTTATAGCAAATGATGGAGCTATATCATTCCCATTTAATTCCTTTCTTTATGACTTCTTATGGTTGTAGATAGATGGTTCCTTCAGCAATATTCCATTGTTCATAATAAGGATTAGATGCTTTCATGCCTATGGATACCTTTGATTCTACATAGATTTCCTCAATCTTATTTCATGAATATAGTTCATAGTTATACTCCCAAGTGTCTTACTTTTTGTTCATGCATGTTTATATTTATGGAGAGTACTACTAGACCCTTACACTTAGTTTTACTTTCATACACATATACATATACCACACTTACTAACTAAGCATCAACCAGGGAAAAACCTTGATACACAGGAAATTAGATGCATGACTCTTGAATTCAGGTTTCTACATTTGTTCCTCTCAAAGGTTCTTTTTACATTAAGTAGGGATTGCATGTTGTTAAGGGTTAGCCCAAAAGTGTTTCTTCACCGCTAGCATATAACCATGCTAACCCCCCCCCACCATATAAAGCTATAATAAAAATAATTTGCTACTTTACCCAGAATACTTGTATAGAGTAAGCTTCATAACAAAGATTAGACTTTTATCATGAAACCATTTACTAAGTTAAATACCCATTACTCAGTCTCCTTCCTATGCATATAAACTTATACAATTCTAAAATACAAATTCTTAAAATATCCTAAACAACCAGTCCGTTCAATTATCTGTGTTTGAAAATATAAGAGGAGCAACCATGCTCCTCCCAACCAAAGAACTGTTACTTTAGCAATCGCACCCCCCCCCCCCCCCCCCCCCCCCCGCCCCAAGACTCAAGAAGCCCTTCTATTAGGAATCAAATCAGTATTCTTTATAATTTTCCTTAATATTCTTTATATTTTTCCTCCTTTGATTGCTAGCAACGTCTTGCTAGATCGGTGTCCAAATTCTTTTTGTTATTTCCAGTCCAATCTTTTTCTCCCACTAGAACCTTTGTTCTCATATTTCCTTTCTCTCCCGCAATCTCTCTTCATGTTTCCACCACATGACATCTCACTCATCATGCTAATTCTGGTAGTTAGGAAACTTTTTAGAAAAATGGAATATTTTTAATTGTGACAACTATCACTTTAAAACTATCCTTTCTTAGACTAAAAAAAATAATCCTTTCTTGGACTACAACTGATACCTAACTGATTTCCTGATATTCGGATAACCTGACTACTCACGTGTTGGATCCTCTTATATTTTCAAATAAGCAATAAGTGGAATAAATAATATTTCATTCATAACAATAAATGGTTACATCTGTCATCAAGATGTTTAACTTTAATTTTAGCCCCATGGCTATTATCCAAACTTAAATGTTTGCAAGAAAATAAAAGTCTGATAGAAAATTAATTACATCAGGGGTACTGCAAAATGGATATATTTAGTAGTTGGAAATAGAAATATCAAATGGAAAATTACCATGGATCCTATGTATTTCATAAATTCATAATTGAATCTAAACATGTTTAGGTTTGGGTCTTTCAAATCTTGCGATGTCTTTTAAGATTTGGGCATTTCAAATCTTGGGATCCATGCTAGATTTGTCCTTGTGAAAGAATCATAAATTTCTTCAAAACTCACACCTTGTATATTATTTTTTCTTTATTAAAATCCTCCCAAATCACCATTTAAAAGTAAAAGTGGGTTCAAAGTTATTTTAGTACTAATAAGGTTCATTTTCAATCCAATTCATCACATTTGAAATTGATATCAATTGCTCCTCTTCAAAATAGATTATAGCTAAAGGGTTTGAACATGCTAATTGAGACCTTTTATAGAATAATTCAACATGACTTGCAAAAGCTCTAAAATTACATAAATAGTGGTTATACATAGTTTTCCTAAATGATTGACTAGTTTTGCAATAACGAGCATGATTCAATATGTATGTCCTTATATAAATCATTTTACTTGGTTCCATTTTATTTTATGGTCAAGCTAGAATTTAAAATAGAAAAAAGAAAATGTATATTAACAAAATATTTAAATGGCATATCTATATACTATAGAGAGAGAGAGAGAGAGAGAGAGAGAGAGAGAGAGAGATAATGTCATGTGAAGGGTAGTTTGAAAAAGAGACACATCATAAAAAAAAAATTGTGTCACTTAACTTTATACCTTGATGTAAATATTACATTATTAGTTTTAAAATTAACATTACATGACAACATCTTCCTCATATTGGGGGGTTGTAGCAATAAAAAAAATGTCTTTAAATTTTGAAAGAAAAAATCATAAAAAAAAATAAAATAAATAATAATAATAGAATAAAATCATGTCTAGTTTTTTTCTAGAATCACATGCAGTGGTTAAATTTAAGGCGTATTTACCCATATTTTGTCTTTTAACTATCAAACACTTGAAATTTTAAAATATGCATGTCATCATTGATGTCTACTTAATTTTTTAAACCCTAAATTTGACAGGTGGGATAAAAATTTAGCCATATTTATTTTTATTTGTGTGTGTGTGTGTGTGTGTGTGTGAGAGAGAGAGAGAGAGAGAGAGATGGAGAGAGAGAGATCCATTTATATATGTATGTATGCATGATAAAAAGTATATTATTAATATATATTTATAACTCTATATCTTAGATATAAGCAATTCCAAATTGGACTAGAGAAAATAAAATTAGGAAAAATATGAAACTCCATGATAAGAACATATTGCATGATGGTTTAGACTCTAAGATAAACATAACTTGTGCACTCACTACCCCTACTATGGTCTTTAGGAATGCTAGAAAAGGATTACATTTTTCCTAACTCACATTATGCAATTCCACACCATGCACCCTGAACCCAAAGGTTGAAACTCACCTACTCATCCATGGGCCATATCTATGCTAGATAAAAATATATGGGGATAGAGTAATTAGATTGAAGGGTATTTTAGTTCAATAAAACTAATAAAAGTGAAAATAATTTTTGTTTGATTTTGAGAGTGTTCGTGTAGTTTGTTCAATGTTAGTATGCTCATGATAGACTAAACTTTTATAAAATGGATATATTTAGTAGTTAGAAATGGAAATCTCAAATGGTCAATTACAATGGCTCCTATGCATTTCATAATGGAATTTGAACATGACTAGGTTTAGGCCTTTCAAATCTTGGGATGTCTATTAAGATTTGGGCATTTCAAATCTTGGGATCCATGTTAGAGAAATATGTCCTTACTTGTTAAACTACCATGAATTTATTCAAAATCCACACCTCGTATATTATTATTACTTTATTAAAATCCTCCCAAATCCCCATTTAAAAGTAAAAGCGGGTTCAAATTCTTTTTATTATTTATAAGGTTCATTTTCAATCCAATTCAGCATATTGGAAGTTGAGATCGACTGTTCCTCTTCAAAATACATTACAGCTAATGGGCATGAGCATGCTAATTGAGAACTTGTGTAGAATAATTTAACATGACTTGCAAAAGCTTTAAAATTCACAGATACTTTGTGGCCGCTACATCCACGGAAAAATCTGGGCATATCAACCCCGAAGGGAATCAAATCCCATCGGCCAAACTAGTAGGGCCTAACCCTAAGGGCGTCGAGGATAATTGACCCTGTGACCTCCCAATCGGCGAGGTACTTAACAATAGGAACTCAACCAGTTGGGTTAACCCTTGGGGCTGCAAAAGCTTTAAAACTACATAAACAATGATTATACATAATTTTCCTAAATGATTGACTAGTTTTGCACTAATGAACATGATTCAATATGTTTGTCCTTTAATCTGTATATCTATCACTTTACTTAGTTTCTTTTTATTTTATGGTGAAGGTAGAATTTATAACATAAAACAGAAAATTTATATCACCAAAATATTTAAATGAAAGGCATAAATATATATAAAATGTCACATGAAAGGTATTTTGAAGAAAAAAACATAGCATAAAAAATTTACTTGATGGATAAGAGCGCCCCTCAAATTTATACCCTAATTACATATATCAAGTTTTTGGGAATAACTTCGATCAATTAATTAAAAAATATTCAATATGAATGGGAACTTTATTATTATTAACATTATTTTTATAAAAATTAAACAAAAAAATATATATATATATATATATATATATATATATATATATATTCTAATCAAAAATTATTATAATCAAATTATTATATTTATATAAATTAAATATTTTAAAAATTTTAATACTTTAAATTTTTGTATGCATTTAAAAACATATTTCAAATATTAAAATATAGAAAATGGATTAGAAAAATGATATGTAATGAAATTATTTTTAAATTTAACAACAAAGAAACATAAACAAAAAACAAATAAACCTTAATACAATTAACAAGGAAAATAAATGTTAATTAAGAGAAAATGAAATATAATCCATTCTTTGATATGATATTAAAAGAAAATGAAATAAAATCATGTTTGATATGATTTAAAGTTAACAAAAGAAAATAAATGTTAATTAAAAGAAAATGAAATATAATCATGTTTGATATGATTTAAAGTTAAAAGTAATCCATAAGAAATAAATTAATAAATAAAAGGAAAGTAAGAAGTTTTTATAATAACTATAAAGTCGTATTTTTATTAAAAATTGGGTGTTAGATTATAATCGATCTATCTTAATGTATTAAATAATGATGTAAAAAAAATTATTGTAAAATTTGTATTTTTAGAGATTTGATTCTTTTAGACTCTTGGTAGATCTAGAGTTAAGATGACTCTATGTTTGTTAAGAAATTTTTTATTTTCACTTGTTTTATATAACATATACATAGTTCAAATATTTTAGTTTAACGTACATTTTTTAATACATGTTCTTTATATTCAGAAGTAGAAAACATCTCTCTCTCTCTCTCTCTCTCTCTATATATATATATATATATATATAGATATAGATATAGATATATATATATATATAATATATATAATATATATATATATATATATATATATATATATATATATATATATATATATATATATATATATATATATATATATATATATATATATATGTCTATCTGTTTGTGTGTGTGTGCATTTCATGTCTCCCTGATCATGGTGAACAAAAATGTGTCAATGGAGGTTGGGAGGGGCGTCTACGATCATGTCGCCTCTCGCTGCAATTAAGAGGGAGGGTGGCATTGCCTACCCTCCAATGCATAATTTCTTGCATAGTTCAAATATTTTAGTTATAATTCACGTTCTTTAATATATGCTCCTTATATTCGAAAGTAGAAAACATCTCTCTCTCTCTCTCTCTGATCATGGTGAATACAATCTATGCATGCAAAACCAAGTCGAGTTTTAATTTCATTTATATGATAACCAAAATTATTGCAAGTACCTCTTAATCTAAGTCACCATGTTTGGTGAACAAAATTGATTAAATTTGAAGTTAGCAAGATTTCATTCTTAAGTGAATTTACTCAAAGAGGTTGGAAAATCTCAAGTTGAATATGAATATGAAGAATATCAGGAAATTCATCTAAATTTACATTGAAATTCATTTCAAGTTCATTATGAAATCACATGAAATTCAAAGAGATTCAGAATAAAATAAAAAATAAAAAACACTAAAGGCTAAAACCTACTCGCTTTTATAAAAATCTAGGTTGCATGCACTAACCAAATGTTATCTCTGAATGTCCAACTTGATAAGGAGGGAGAGACCAATATAGGTTAAGTTAGCTTTAGGAGGATGTTGGGATTGTGTCATTAAAATACATAGAATAAAACTTTTTTCTAATAATATTTTTCATTTATATTTTTATTATATTTTTCATTTCTATATGTTTATATTTATCCTCACAATTTTAGTATATTAATTTTTTATTTATACCATACACACTTAAATTATATAAATTTATATATTTATAAACAATTATATAATATTTCAATAAAATATATAGAAGAAATATTTAAATTTAAAAAAAAAAAAAAACAAACAAACAAACAAAAAAACAAAAACAAAAAAACAACTTTAAATTTAATTTTGTTGTCATTTATTATTTTTGAATATATGTGTGCACTAATTTTACATTTATACAATGCACATTTAAAATATATATATATATATATATATATATATATATATATATATGTATGTATGTATGTATGTATGTATGTATGTATGTATGTGAGAGAGAGAAATATATTCTTTTAATAAAATATAGAAGTTAAGTATTTCAAGTCTCACTAGCACAATCGGTTGAGGATGGGCCTCGTCAACAAGGCGACACACGATCAAACATCACGGAGGCTGTTGCGCTGGTGTTAGGAGGAGGAGACATTCTAAAATCCAATCAACTTAGGGCTAGTGTGGCCCATGCCGAGTGCGATCCCTAGGTGATTTTGATGGCTTAGATGCCCTTGGGTCATGCGGTTTCTCAAGCCACATGTCAAGCCTAGATAAACACAGATCACTTCACAAACAATATATATAACAAAATATTTTAATCTTAATATCCATACATACTTGAATTATATAAATTTATATATTTATAAACAACTAAAATAAAATCTTAATATTTCAATAAAATATAAAAGTTAAATATATATAAATGAACATATGTATATTAATTAATATTTTAATCTTTAAATTTTGCTATCATTTTTTAGTATATATAAATTTATATATAATAGAAGTACAATATTAGTAATATATAAAAGATATATATATAACCAGCATATATTTATCTTATTTTTGGACCTACCAAGTGTTTAGAGTGATTAAGATTGAGGAAAGGTTTTCATCTCAAGAGATTGGATTCTTCAAGAGGTTGGTTTTGAGAAATACACTAATAAAATATTATAACTATAAGATTTTTTTATTTTCACTCATTTTATATAATATATACATAGTTGACTTTGGAATATTTTATTTGTGATTCACCTTCTCCACATTAAAATGTTAATACATGCCCCCTCATATTCATAACTAGAAAACATTTGTCTCATGTGTGTGTGTGTGTTATACACAAACACACACATTGATTATATTTGTTATTATTATTTTTTAAAATGTTACATGTCAACTCCATATTAAAAATTGAAGGAATTACAAAACTCTCTCATATCTTGAATTAGAAAGAACCAAGGACTCTCTTTTTTTCTATTGATAAAAAAATACGTTATGTTATTTAATTATTTATTTTTGTTATTTTTTTGTTATTAGTTTGTTTTTATTTTAAATATTACATGTCAAGTGAGCATACTATGAATTAAACTTCATTTATTATCAATAATAATATTTTAGATGCAATTTGTAAACTCCATATTAAATAGTGAAAGAATTATATATCTCCCTTATGCTAAAAAGTAAATCATTTTTTAATACTTTCAATTATTTTTCTCTCTACATATAAAGTTGATGTAAAATTAATGTGGAAATTGAAATATTTTATATATGGCCCAAATTGAATTTTTTGGTTATTACTATTTTTTAATTTGTTAATGTAAATATTATTTTATTAGTTTTAAATGTAACATTAAGTGACAACATATCCCTCACACTGGGTTGTAGAGCACCTCTCGACCCAATTAACCAGCATAGATCCCCTCTCGACGCAATTAACCAGTATAGATCCATCTTAAATCTGAATCTACCAAGTGTCTAGAGGAATAAAATATTTTGAGTTGCAAACATTTCCTTAAGTTTTGTACTCAAAAAGAGGTTTGCATCTTGAGAGATTTGAATTCTCTGGGAGCTTGGTAGATCTCAAGATGCAAATATATTTTTAGGTGCAAAACTTGAGGAAAGGTTTGCACCTTGAGATATTTGATTCATCTGGGCTCTTGGTAGATCTCGAGTTAAGTTGGATTTACACTAGTTTTGAGCAAAACACTAATAAAATGTTTTAACTATTAGAAAAAATTTATTTTCACACATTTTATATAATATATACATAATTGACTTTCGAATATTTTATTTGTGATTCACCTTCTCCACATAAAAATGTTAGTACATGCCCCCTCGTATTCAGAAGCATAAAACATATGTCTCTCACATATATATAAATATATTTTAAAATGTTAGAGAGGCACACAAAGAATTATTTTTGTTATTAATATTTTTTTAAATGTTTCATGACAACTTTGTATTAAACATTAAAGGAATTACAAATTTCCCTCACACTTTGAATTAGAAAGAACCAAGGACTCTCTCTCTCTCTCTATTTTCTATATCCACCAAAAATTAGAAAGAATTATGTTATTTTAATATAAATATTGAAATATTTTATTTATGGTTGACATTAATTTTTTGTTATTAATATGTTTTTGTTTTAAATATTACATGTCAATTGAACATACAATGAATTACACATATGAATTGCACATCATATATTATAATATTCAAAATTTTAAAATCTATACGTCATCATCAATGTCTACTTAATTTTTGAGTCGTATCTATTTGTGTGAGTGAAAGAGAAAGAGAGAAGGGCAATTTATATATGTATGCATGCATGATAGAAATTATATTATTACATATATATATTTATAACTCTATATCTTAGATATAAGCAATTTCAAATTGGAATAGTTAAAACAAAAGAAGTTAGACACAAGATGAAACTCCAAGATAAGCACATATTGCATGGTGGTTTTAGACTCTAAGATAAACACAACCCAACTATGGTCTTTGGGAATGGTAGAAAAGGCTTACCTCTATCTTAACTCACATCATGCAATACCACGCCATGCACCATAAACTGAGAGGCTGAAACTCACGTGCTCACCCCTGGGCCATCTCTATGCTATATAAAAAAATCTATGGGGATAGAGTAATTAGACTAAAGGGTCTTTTAGTTCAATAAAAATAATAAAAGTGACAATAATTTTTGTTTGATTTTGAGAGTTTTCATGTAGTTTGTTCAATGTTAGTATGCTCATGATAGATCCCAATTTTCATAAAATGGATATATGTAGTAGTTGGAAATGGAAAACTCAATTGGGAAATTATCATGGCTCCTATGCATTTCATAAATTCGTAGTCGAATTTGAACATGACCAAGTTTAGGCCTTTCAAATCTTGGGATGTCTGTTAATATTTGGACATTTCAAATCCTAGTATCCATGCTAGAAAAATATGCCCTTGTTAAACAATCACGAATTTCTTTAAAACTCACACCTTGTGTATTATTATTGCTTTATTAAATCCTCTCAAATCCCCATTTAAAAGTAAAAGTGGGTTAAATGTAAGCATCAATATAACCTTATATATATTGACCATAGGTGCATGTCTCATATGTCATAGCTTGCTTATGCACGAAATATATATTATAATTGTTAAGTAATAAACCTTTAAGCAATGATTATAATCCTTTATCCATACACATTTGTTTCAAGTGCCAATGTATAAGCCCCTTTCTCTTTTTAATATATGCCAATAATCATAATGTGTGACAAATGTACGACAAACACTATACATGTATATGAATTGTATAATAAGGTGCATTTCAATCAAATAACCATCGACATTTCTATATTTGTTGCCATATTTGTAAATGTGTCTATAATACCAAAACTTCACAATGAATAGAGACACATGTGTGACATGTAAAAGGGAAACCATATCATTACACAACAAGACATAATAACTAAACATTACTTGATTCTCTTTCTTGGAGTACCCCACCTACCTATGTTATTTAACATTTTTGCACAATTGTGGGAATTTTAACAATACTTTGCAAGTTTTCAAAAAATCACAAGGTTAGATGTGTCAACAGAATACAATTCTTGCTTTCAAACATGAAATCGCCATCTCTTGAATTAGATTAAAATCCAGTCTAAGCTTTTTCATGAGTTTCTTTTGGCAAAGAATTTTTTGGGTACCACCCACCACTATTGCATTAAAGGATAGGCATTTCATGAGGGAATAGAGCCTGGGGATATCCCTGCTCTAAGCGCCATATGGATAGTGGCTTTCTTCCGTTTTCTTATATATAAAAAATAAATAAATAAATAAATAAATAAAAAGCATTATATTGGACTTTATACAAGTGAAATTTCCTCCTAAGAAAGGAAGGATTGGCGTTATCCAAATTTATCCCTCCATTGAAGGTTAACCATCTACAATTTTGGATTTAGAACACATATCATACCTCTCCTTCCAAGAGGGTTTTATAAGGGATGGAATTAAGGGTACAAGGAAAGGACCATATTCAAAAATTTGACCCTCTACATTAGTAGGCATTCCATTGTCAACTAGGACTTGACTAGACATCCTAGAATCTAGACAATTAAGAGGATAGGAAAAAGACACCCTAGATGGGGAAACGAGCTTATGGAATTTTGAAATTTGATTCACCACTAAATCAAATTCATTCTTCGACAAATGCACTAGAATTTAGGGATTCTTGAGGAAATTAATTTATGGCTTCAAGAATAAGGAGTTGAAATAGAAGGAGAGGTTAAAACTTTAGTCGAGGGCTCTTCCAAAATAATAGTCAAGTGAGGAGCCTTCTTGACTCTTACTAACTTTGACACATAATCTTCTACACATTAGATTTAAATCCCCTCCATACTTTAAACTATTCTCCAAACCTAGGAGCGAGGCTTTCATAAAATCCTCTCTTAGAAGGCACAATGATCCCTTCTTAACCTAGATTGTGTTTTTGAATTAATTATCAAGAGTAATCTTATTGTATGAGCTAAGAAAATGCC
This sequence comes from Pinus tabuliformis, assembly GCA_031772625.1. Lineage (NCBI taxonomy): Eukaryota > Viridiplantae > Streptophyta > Pinopsida > Pinales > Pinaceae > Pinus > Pinus tabuliformis. Next base: position 342,442,434 of record CM062817.1, read on the forward strand.
TTACCTTATGAAATCCAAAACATCAAAATGGAATCCTTTGATAGTCAAACTTTTGAAACCAAGGGTTGGCACCGTCTTGAATTTCAATTTCTTCTAACAACCAACACAGGTCCAATTCAACATGCACCTAGGCCAATCTTTATCTTCCTTTGTCTTTCAATTAGTTTCCAAGCCTATGAAACACTCTATCTTATTTCCAAAAGTCTCAAAGACTTCTACTCTCCAAAAAAGAGAGGATAATCCCCATGAGATAACATATACCTTCTACTCATATATGGGTTGCCTAAGAGGATCGAAATCCATAGTCCACCTCTATAGCACCAAACCTGAAGGACTCAAATACCAATCACTACCTAGAATTATATCCACATCCATATATGAATGAAATAGAAAACAAATGCATTCCCTAACTAAAATTTAAAAAGATGGGGAGTAACCCTAGTGATGCACTTAGTTCTTTAAGAGCCAAAACCTTAAAGAACCTCTTGGACAAATTTCCCTCAAAAATGACCAATCATTGCCTCATCTGAAACCTTTGGAATGTCCAAAATGGAAAATTCTCCTCCCACAACCATTTCCACTCTATCTTTCTTAACCTCTATCCCCTCATGCTTTGTAACAATTGAGATCCTAGTTTGAACCCACACTTTTTTTTCCAATAGAGTGTTATTTTTTGGATGTTGGGGTAGCATCGAATAGGTGTTCTAGTCTCAAATTGTGTCTCAGAGGCTAAGGAACACGAGATCTCCAAAACCCAGAAAAGGTTTCGAGAGAAAACATTTACAAACCACTCAATTAAATTAATTGATCAAGAATTAAAACATGCCTAAGTCTAACTTATGAAATTTATTAATTAAGGGGCATTACTTGAGGAAATCGATTTTTGCTTTAGAGACTTCCAAAAAAGTGTATTGATGGAGTCAAACTAATCTTAACCATCGATCACGATTAGATCTTGGTTGTTGCTGCTCCAGCGAGAGATTATAAGGGAAAATTAATGGGATGGAGAAAGATAATTATGAGAGAAAGGGAGCAAGGCAGTGCAAATTACCTAGTGTGCAATATTCAGTGAGGGAATAAATCGGGGCAAAGAGGAGCAGGGGTTGTAGTAGGGAGAATTTCTAGATAAATTCTCGGGTTGTTTTCAAATTTAAAGAATCAGGGAAGGAAGGTTGAAATATCCAACAGGGAGGTTGATTTATGTAGTGCAAGTTGCCCAATTTTCCAGTATGAATTACCAGGAGAGGGATCAATTCAGTATCTAGTTCCCAGTTCAAGTCCCAAAAGGCCTAGTGAATTGTTTCTAGCACTAGAGGTTAGCAGGAGGTGTTTCTAGGGTTGTGCAAAAGTCCCAAAGGCTGTAGTGCACATGTCTACCCAGCATTGTGAGTGCTAAGGAGAGAGCAAGTGGCCAAGGACAGGCTAGATTGATATGCTGAGGAGGAGAAGGGTTATTCCAGTATTTTTTAATGAAATAAAATTGTTGGAGTTGAGCCAGCAAGGCCAACAGTTGTAATTCTCCATATTTATTGCATAATAAAATATAAACCCTCATTTGTTGCATCGGTTTTCCCTTAGGGGTTTTACTGAGGATATTTAGTCCAAAAATAATTGTGTCACTTTTATGTGTGTGTGCATCTATTTCTCAATTCTTGATTTATTTCCACAATGTATTTATTTTAATTGTGAAGATTGCAGTAGTGAGTTACTTATTATTTTCCATTAATTAAATAACAAAAGACAAATAAATTGCATCAGTTAGAAGAAGATTTTCCAGTTTATTGTAATCATGGATTTTTCACATCGTATTAGAGCATTTTTAGCAAATCAGGGATTGAGAAGTGAAATATCGAGAGATCGTGCAGTTTCAGAAGGATATCTAAAGCACTGGGTTCAAATCTATGTAGGCCAGGCCAAGGGTACGTATTCTTGAGGCAGGAAATTCAATTTCCAGATCCAGTTTGGAGGAAAAGTGGGAATTGCCTCAAAGCAAATTTGCAGGCAATGCGGTGGCTGGGAAACATTTCCAGTGAGTAGATCAATTGATTCCCTGAGTATATATTGGCGCAGAATATTTGTAGCAAGGGTTTCAGTTGTAGATTTGTGTAAGGAAAGAAGAGAAAAGCACATAGAAATGATACCTAGAACTTCTCCAATAAAAATCTTAGAAATCTCTAGTATGGTCGTAGAAAGATTCAACATTTAGGAGGCTACGGATTTGTCTTCTTGATTACAAGTTGAATTCGCTCAAATAGCTTGCTTCTCTAACTCAACTTCACAAGGCGTTTGGTATATAGATAGTGGGGCATCAACTCATAAGACAGGATTTAGAGAATACTTCTCTAAATATAAGGAGGAGCAAATGGACTTCATGATTTAAATGAGAAGTAATGTACTCCATTTGGAGTAGGTACCATCGAGATTTAGAGGGAATTTGTGGCAACTCCCAATGTTACAGATGTGTTGCATCAAACTAGCTTAGGTATGAACCTGATTTCAGTATCCCAACTATAGGATAAGGGATATGATGTATATCTATTTGTGTGTGTATGTTTCATGTCTCCCTGATCATGGTGATCAAAAATGTGTCAATGGAGGTTGGGAGGGGCACCTGCGATCATGTGGCCTCTCGCTGCAATTAAGAGGGAGGGTGGCATTGCCTACCCCTCCAATGCACAATTTCTTGCATAGTTCAAATATTTTAGTTATAATTCACATTCTCTAATATATGCTCCTTATATCGAAAGTAGAAAACATCTCTCTCTCTCTCTCTCTCTCTCTCTCTCTCTCTCTCTCACATCATGGTGAACAAAACCTATGCATGCAAAACAAATCGAGTTTTTATTTCATTTATATGATAACCCAAAATTATTGCAAGTACCTCTTAATCTAAGTTACCATGTTTGGCGAACAAAATTGATTAAATTTGAAGTTAGCAAGATTTCATTCTTAAGCGAATTTACTCAAAGAGGTTGGAAAATCTCAAGTTGAATATGAATATGAATAATATCAAGAAATTCATAAAAAAATAAAAATAAAAATAAAAATAAAAATAAAAATAAATAAAATAAATAAATAAATAAAAAATAAATTTAAAAAATAAATTAAAAATTAAAAATAAAAAAATTAAAAATAATAATAAAAAAATTAAAAAAAAAAATTTAATTAAATTAAATTAAAAATAATAATAATAATAATAATAAATAAATAATAAATAATATAAAAAAATATAAAATAAAATATAAAATATAAAAAAATAAAATAAAATAAAATTAAAATTAAAATTAAAAAAAAATTAAAAAAAAAAAAAAAAATAAAAAAATAAAAATAAAAATAAATAATAAAAATAAAAAATAAAAATAAAAAATAAAAAATAAAAATAAAAAA